>CAJGYM010000026.1:600000-970257 GCA_904845305.1 Caenorhabditis auriculariae
AAAAAACTTTTTGAATGTTAAATTAACGAATTTTTCTTTGGAAAGCGCGCGAGCAAAAAAACGTTGGGAGCATGTGAAGATCATGACACGAAACTTCTGCTTTGTGCTGCACGGCTGTCGTCCTCAGAAAAAGATCAACCACTTACTTTTGGTTATCAGTTTACTTAATCAATATCTCAGAGTCAGGAACTTCAAAATTTGCTCAATTTTATTTCCACCCTTTCAAATAAGGACGATTGTGAACTTCGACTTTTTTGAAGCGACCGACCTGAGGATAGAGTTGGTGAGTGGGTGGGAGTGTTGAAACGATTGATGGGAGACAAAAATTGAGAAAAGAAAATTTCCAACTGAACTCAATCAATAGCTCTGCGACAAATCGTTTCCTAATTTTCGGATAGAAAAGAGAGATTGAGGTGAATCAAAACGAATTGTGAGTGATGAAGAGGCGCCCTCATCAATCCTCTTGCCAGGAGATTTTTCCTCCTCTTTCTTTATTTCAAAAATTTCCTAGTAAATGAATTAAAATAGCTATATCTATATCGTATCTGGGCTTAATCTTACTCTAAAAGAAAAAAATTTCCAGGTAAACTTCAAAAAAACAAAGAAAAGTTGAGAATTATTTTTATCTATGGAAACGAAAAACCAAGAAGTAACTCAGCTTTTAGAAGCAACTCGAGCGTTCAAATGAATGAGAACCTCATAAATTCACAAGGATCCAGGAAGCGAAAATAAGTAGAGGAAAAACATGAAAGAAAGCCAAACTCTTAAAAACCAACAGGTGTCAAAGAGCCGTAAAACCTAGTGTTCATATCGTTTCTCTCACCTTTTCAGAGTCTCTCGAATGTGAAAATCTCCGGATCGCCTTTGATTTAAAATATATAAAAGTCGCTCATTCGACAGTTTGAACCGGAAGTAAAAAAAGATACCAGCCAGAGAGAGAAAAGAAATGAACTTAATTTTGATCCATTTGAAAAAAAAAAGCAAAGTTGAAGAGACAGGAAAATTTCGATACGATCTCCAGGAAAACAAAATAGAAAACATATAGCAAACCTGGGAAGATGAACACGATCTAGAGGAAGCTCTGAAATCCGAGATAACTGAAGTCCGTCTTTTTCATTAAACTGGACCCCGAAAACCCGCGACACACTATGCCCATTGATAATCCAATAAATCAAGATGGGAAGAAAGGTTAGTCCTGAAAGCCGACTATTTTTTTTTATCTTTTTTTCGTTCTCTTGAGGCGTAACCTGTTTGGTTGGCCCGGCGGAAATGCCTCCGGCTGTAAAGTTGTGACGTTATCGCGGTGGCTCCGGAGTTTTCAACCATCTGAATTAGCGAGCGTTCGAGGGGCTGGCTTCTCAAAATAGTCATTCACAAAATAAAAGTTTTTTGATAAATTATGAGCGAAATCTTTGGAAAAAAAACTTCAGAATCATTCTGCTTTTTTTACTCTAAAAATGTGCATTTCCTTCTCAGAATTTGAGAAACAGAGCTGATTAGTCTGCGTTTTTTTCGGCACCCACTGAAGAACCGCTTAAACCCCAATCACTGGAGAACCGCTTAAACCTATTCAGTGATCCCTTCAAAAAAAAAAGCGAATTCTCCGTTCTGTTCTCATAAAAAACTCTTTAATATAGACTAGATTCAATCGTCGAAGCTATTATCAAACTTCGAAATCCATAGATTAAAAATAAATCGCAAAAAAAGTATACTTACGCCTTTATAAAGTCCTTAATGTGAAGGAAATTTTCTTTCTTTTAAAAGAAGAATTTCACAAAAAGAAATTGAGAAAAAGTTTCATCGCGTAAAATGTATTGTTTTGGATGTCGTCAGAGTTAACGTAAGAACTTACGCGCAATCTTTATAATTTTTCGATTAAAATTTATAAAACTAGGAATTTTCTTTCGTATTTATTTGTCGTGTTTCTTGCTACTCAATGATGAACGCATTTTTCCAGATTTTACTCATAGGAAGTTTTTTGGTTTGCTTCTGTTATTTTTGAGACGAAGTCGCTCACTGCGGTCAAAAAAACCTCTACTCCAAGCAGGTACATACCGGTATGATCAAATTCAGAAAAAAAAAACTTTTTCAAGTGTCATAGTTAGTACATTAAAGATACTGACCAGTATCTCAGAGCACGGTGTTTTTTTTATTACGCTAGGTCAAGACTTTTCGTAAATAATGATGCTTAGAGTGTAAGCACACCGAGACGCCCTATCGCATACTCAAAAATACTTTTTTTCAATTTTTAGAATTTGCGATTTCAGGATAATAGCTCCTGAAATGTTCGAAATTTGTCATTTTGAAGAATATGATGTGAAAAAAAACATTCACTTACGTTAAAAAAACATTTAGGAACGATTTCGAAAAGGGAAAACTCTAAATTACTGATTACAAAATAAAAACAAAAAATATTATGAAAATGAATCAGCTCCCATTGAATAAGCATTTATAAATACGAAAAAAATATTGAAATGAGGAAAATTCGAGGAGCAAATGACATTTTTATATACCTCGAAAACCTAGTTTCAGAAAAAAACATATAATGGATAGAAAGCAGAAATTTTTAGAAAGAAAACCTCGTATGGCGAAATTTTTTTGTTTAAATCCGAAAAAAACCATCAAAAAAACTAGAAAAAAAATATAATTTAGATGATGCATATATCAAAATCATTAAACTGCATCAGCAAATTCAATTTGGCTCTAATTTACGCGAAACCGGTTTTTAAACTACGTCAAAGGAACTAGATAATAACTTTTTTTATTATTAACTGATTAAATTAAAAAAACTATAGTTTCCGAAATAGAGCGATTATTTTTCATGTCGCGAAACAGATTTCAAAATTTTTGAAAAAAATTAGGACTTTTAGAAAAAAATCTTCAGCTCTTTTTGAGAAAAAAAGTTAAAGATCTGAAACCGGTTTTAGAAAAAAATGCGCAATTTAAAAGCTCCACAAGATGTACCCATAGAGAGGCGGATCACATAAATGCAAGAAATAGAAAAAAAGTAAAAAAACCAATGAAAAAAAGTGAAGAAATTCAATTTTTTTGCATCAGAAACGATGAGAAGGGCGCAATAATGCGCCACGGATAATATGCCGCTGGGACCCAAAATTTCGCATTTTTTTTCATTGCGCGGAACACCGTGAGAGATAGAGGTTTCGCGGTGCAGAAATTTAACTTCATCGTTTTTATTTTGGTGCTATCTTTGTGTTGATCAGAAGAAAAAAAAACTCTATGAGCCATACACGTGGTTGGCGAGCTAAAAGTAAATTAAAACTGTCCAATGAAATTTCAATTTAGTTTCTCTCACTTTTTAGTTCCGAAATGATCGTCATATCTTCAGTGAAATCGTTTGATTGTCTTGAAAAATTTTAAAGCAAAAAATAATAATGGAAAAATAGTCCAGAAGATGACTTTGGGTTATTTTATGTTCTGCTAAGTGGTATTCGCAAGTCCGAGTTTCTGCTCTTGAAAAAACTCTCGAAGAAGACGGCGATAGCCACAGGTGGACGGAAAAGGGAAACAAGTAGGCGGAGCCTCTGACCCTCCACCGCACTGTTGCCACTTATGACACCCATCGATCGCTGTATTTCGCTTGTTTTGCTCTGTTTTTCTTTGCATCGTTGCTCTGAAAATTTTAATTAACCCACAAAAAAGTGAAATGACAACATGCGAATTATGTTACACAGAATATTATTACTTGTTTTGATGTTTCAGTTTTTTGAAAACGGCTGTGAATACTCAGTGATTTTTCGGTTTTTGTTCCTGTATTTGATCTGTTTCTCAATTCTCAACTCTTATTTCTTACCAAACAATGTTGGCCGTACCAAATTACAGTCGTACTCTATCGAATAATGAGAACGGCACTCCCTTTGCTTTATCACAGAGTATGAAAGTCAACAATCCCAGCTTTTCTCGCAAATGGTCATAGATAATATGTCAATTATCAGTTTTTTTTTTTGCTTTAATTTTATGAAATTTATGTTGCTGATTTTTTTTTCTTGTGGTGAATAGCCGCATTTAGAGTTAAACATGTACATCTCCGTGGTTTTGAAGAAATCACATAACCTTTACCCGATTAGCTAAATGTGCAAAAAGGAGGTACATAGGTATTTTTAAAATTTCTTCTCGCAAGCTAGTATTTTTAAGTCAGAGATTTTTCAATCGAAATATTCTTACAACTTTTCTACGAAGTTTTAAACAGAGCTGTTCCAAAAAAACACAATCCCAAAGTCAGAATTTCGGAACGTTGTCTGAACGACCAATTTATTTGAGTGCCTATTGACTCAGAATGACGACTTCCAGGCTGATAGGGCTGAAGTCGGACTGTTTGGTTTGTGGTCGGTTTTTCGGGCCAAGTCAACACGCGGCTCCGTGTGTGCTTTCGGGGACACTCGCGCCGTGTCTCCTTTTCACGTCAGTGTTCTCTTCTTTTTCATTTCTTTTTCTGGCTTCCATTTGAACTTTTTCGCAATATTCTTTTTACAAAAATACCGTCTGAATATCTTCACCTTATCTTTTTTCCTTTATGTTCAACTGCGAGTTTCAAAATGACGTTAATCACCGAGAATGACATCACTGCTAGAATGTTGCTGAGTTAATCAAATTGCGAAAACCTTTAGTGATTCACAGAAAATGAATTCCATTTCTGTGGTTAATCAAGTTCAGTCCGCACTCACTCCAAACAACTTAGACCGATATAAAGACTTTTTTACTCCTCTGATAAGAATTCATGCTTCTCAAAGGGTCAAAGACGTCGGCCAGATCCACGCAAGCCTCTCGGTTGGTTTTTCACGCTCAATAACTTCTGAAACGAAATTTGAGGAAAATAATATGGCTCTTGAACGTTATATTTGGTGGCACTTTTGCTTTATGAGCAAAAAATAGCCTCTGTCCAATTTCGCAGGTATTTCGGTTGCCATGGGCCACAAAAAATTTTTCTGGAGGCTTCTTCAAAAAATTTACGGCTTTTCTTCCTATCATGACGAACTATGTAACTAAAAACATTCCCATGCCTTTCAATGCAATTTTCTTTTAAAAGTGGCGTATTTCAAGATTAACCACGTGGGCTTGCCTCTTTTGCGGCTTTTGAGGACAGAGAAAAAAATTTTTCTCTTTCACAAAAACGCTTCGTTCATTGATTTTTTCTGTCGCAACTTTTCATTCTTTCTTCTGCTCCAGGAAATACTTCTGAAAAATCTTGAAATTTTTATCTGGAGCTTGTTTCTGTTCCTCACTGTAATGCCTCTCGTTTCGCCTTTCAAAATTATTATTTTTTTGCATAAAGTTTTTTTCAAATATCGTTCTTCATGCTCAATTAATTCAATCAATGTTCTAGAACTAGAAATGCTTAATACCAAAAAATTACCAACATTTTTCCATAAAAATATAAAAAAAACCTTCTCATCATTCAACTATTCAAAAAGCCTATGATGAAATTTTTTTGAACTGTAAAATTGCACGATAAGTTTATTTCGCTTTAAAATATGTATTTTCTCGAGTGTTTGCTTTTTGCAATGTTTTGGCGTGGTCTGTTGTTTTGCGCATACCAGGAATGGATGACTCAGAATCCACTCTTACGTTCTCTCATCATTCAACAAGGCTCTCTGCAGAATGGCGGGTGAGATCACGGAGGCGGACAGGAAGTTGCTGGCGGAGCTCAGGTCGAGGATCGGCCGCGAGCTCGAGCTTGTGCCTGCCTACGACGACGACTTCTCTTTGATGCGCTGGCTCGTCGGCTGGGACCGCAAAGTCGGTGCGAACTTCTTGAAGACGTCGCCATGACCGTTTTGCCGTTGCAGACGTCGTCGTGCCGAAGATCAAGTTCTCGCTCAGGGCGATCCACGCACTCGGACTCGACGCCATGGACTTGTCCAGCCTCGAAAAAGTCACGGACAAGTGCGACGAGTGCAGTGAGCCTCTCCGATATTTGCCGGGTGATTCATTCATTCTTTTCAATTTTTATTCACCAAATTGTTCCATATTTCACAAAGTATCACTTTGAAGTTCATTTTTAACTGATAATTTTTTTTTATATCATTGTTTTTTCCAGGGTCGCTCGTTGGCGTAGACAAAAACAACAACATTCTTTCACTGCAGATGATCGGTTGGTTTTCCCAGTTAGCTGAAAAAATAGCAATGAAACACTTTTATGCACAAAAAAAAAGTAAAAATAAAGATTCATCTTTGAAATTTTGAAATTTAGAAAAAGTTTTTTTAGAGTATATCATTCCCTTTCATTCAACTCTCATATCCTTTTTATCCAATATGAGCAATTTATTTTTACATAGTGAATTTTCCACGACTTGAATCAGTCTGACCCTACCTATTTTTTCGTTTTTGAGCCATTGCCTTTTTGCGCACTGACGAGACAAAAGAGGGCGCAGACAGATCAGACTGTCGCGTCGTATGATTCAGTTGATGCATTCTTCAGGTCATCTAGACGCCGCCGGACTGATGCCGTGCACAAGAAATTCTGATCTCTATCGCATGCGAATCACTGAAAGCGAAGGAGTCATGCAGATCATCCGGTATCCCATCTGGAATTATCTCATGTCGCTTCTTGTCTCAGGAGGATGGAAAAAGAGCACGGCCGGCCGTTCGGAACCTCTGTGATCTTCGATCTGGATGGCCTTTCCATGTCTCAAATCGACATGGCCGCTCTGAAAGTCGTCATGGCCATGCTGACGCAGCTCCAGGTTCTCCTAATTGTCAATGTTTCCTGAAAACTTTTCTTGAAGGAGATGTTCCCCGATGTAATCAGGAAGATTTTCGTTGTCAACACGCCGTCGTTCATCCAGGTGTTCTGGTCGATGATCTCGCCCTGTCTGGCCAAACAGACCCAGCAGAAAATCAGGATTCTGGGAAACGACTGGAAAGATGTCCTCAAGGTTTTCTTCGTAAAACGTTGTTTTGAGCAGTGAAAAGAGAACCAATAGAAGTTTTGAGCTCAATCAGTGAGGAAAGGTTATCAGTAAACTATTTTATGGCTAAGTTTTCGCAAAATCTAGTCGGATAATCTTTAAAAAAATCATCCAACGTTTTTCTTTTTTAAAATATATTTTTTTCTGAAATTCAGACTTCTTTTTTCAAAAATAGTCTTTCAGGTCGAGATAGGCGAAGAGGTTTTGTTCGAGAGATGGGGCGGCACCCGGAAATCTGAAACCGAATACGGTAACGTCAGAATGGGAGGAAAGATCCCAGCAGAACTACGGTAGGATACTGTATACGACTTATGTTGTATGTGGTATTTTAGATATGATCCATCCAACGATTTGCCCGCAGAAAAACTGCAAAGGCTCAATGTGTCCGCCAGGAACACTGCGTTTGTTCCTATCACTTTGGAAGGTTCAACTCATAAATATGGAGTAATTTTTCGTGATTTATTCAGGCAAAGTCCCTGGCCGCAAACTGTATTGGTGGTGGCGACTTGACGCCAATGACGTCCATTTCCAAGTTCTCCGAGCTGCACCGGGGCAAGAAAATGTTTGTTCAAGAACATTATTTTTTTGAAAATCTCACTGAACTTCTTTTTTTTCGAAGGTCTCCGGAAAAATCTTGAAAAAATGTCATAAAAAGTTCTTCAGGTAGCCGAACATGATGACGATTATATGGTGGTTCCAAAGTTCAAGCTCCAGACGGAATTCGTTCCCGAAGATGGCGAGGTAACGGGTTTTCTCGATCAATATGTTCATACTATTTCTTTTACAAAACCAATTTTTTTTGAGGTTTTGGCGGAAGAACCCGGTGTGTACAAATTCGTCTTCGATAACACGCACAGCAAGCTGCGATCCAAGACTATTAAATATTTCATCGAGACGCGATAGTATTTATTGTTTCCCTTGTCCTTATTCCACATTGAGATTGTTTCGAAAAATTGTGATGCTCTCCTCTTTATAAATTATTTTTCTGAAAAAAATGTCTTCATTGGAATCGTATGAAGGGTCGAAGGAAAGTTTGAAGTTTGGAATACCGTAGAATTAAAAAAATCCGGGTGCACACAATACACAGAATCCGACGACAATAGAAAATTACTTGCAAATTGGGCACAAAATTTTTGCATCCTGCAAGCAACATATTTACATTTGAAAATTTGATAATTTTGAATTTTTTTCTAAACTTTATTTGACTCATGCCATTACTAACCTGTGAAACTGAAAGAAGCGAAACCTGGGTCAATTTCGCTGATGGCCTGCCATGTGTTCTCGGAATCGACGAAGCGGGAAGAGGTTTTACTTTTTTTTTTCCTCACGTTGTCTTTTATTATTTCATTCTTTAGGTCCTGTTCTTGGCCCAATGGTTTACGGAGCTGCGATTTCTCCGCTCGACAAGTTCAATGAACTGAAAAACTTAGGCGTAGCGGATTCGAAAGCATTAACTGAGCAGAAGCGTGATGATATCTTCGAGAAAATGAACAATGACGACGAAACAAAACAGGTTTTCGCTCATTATTATTCTTTGACACCACCGTAAAAATTATCAGGTTGTAGCTTATGCTGTTCGGTGTCTTTCTGCTCAGTTAATTAGTGCTTCGATGTTGAAAAGATGTAAATATTCCCTGAATGAAGTTTCTCACGAAGCCGCCATAACTTTGATCCGTGATGCATTGGATTCTAAAGTCAACGTCGTAGAGGTTTTTTTTCATAATTTCTTCTTCTCATAAAAAAAAACTGTTCAGATAAAAGTTGATACTGTTGGCCCCAAAGCGACTTATCAAGCGAAATTGGAGAAAATTTTTCCTGGAATTTCTATTACGGTATTATTTAAACTTGTTTTGCGTCTTTCAGTCTCCAGTTTTTTATTTATTTTCTCGCCAAATCAATACGTCATTGAAAGACTCAGGGATTCAGATTTTTAAGGGTCTTAGTAGCCGCTTGACATTCAAAATATGTGCAGATTATATTCATCTGTTCTTCCTAGGAACTAAATCATTTAAAAAACGCAGGTGACCGAAAAGGCTGACTCTCTGTTCCCAATCGTGAGCGCAGCTTCGATTGCCGCCAAAGTAACGCGCGATAGTCGGCTGAGATCCTGGGAATTCGCCGAGGCGAATATTTGTGTTCCTGCCGAGGGCTACGGTAGCGGATATCCTGGCGGTTTGAAAAATTGTACAAATTCCGGAAAAATAATTTTTCCCAGATCCCAAAACCAAGAATTTTCTGAAGAGGTGCTGTGATCCAGCGTTCGGTTACCCGTCTTTGGTCCGGTTTTCCTGGAAAACTGCCGAAAACGCGATGGAGAAAGGCTGTGTTTCTGTATCCTGGTAGGTTTTTTTTCTTGAAAAAAATTTTAGCTCCAAATCTCAGGGAAGACGATGAAGCTGAGAACAGGGGCAAAAACAACGGAATGAAGAATTGGTGTAAACCTGAAAATCCTGAAGTGGTCCCTCCAAAACGGCACGTTTTCCTGCAGGAACGGCAACTCTCCAACGTTACTTCTTTCTAATTTCTTCTGATTATGTAAATTTAAGCAGTATTTCGGTTGTAAGTCGTAAGAAGATCTCGTGTATTTTGTTCCGTTTCACTTTGAAAATATTTCAGATGGGTCATTTTTACAATAACTGTAATAAAATTTTTCAATTTCAATTATTATTTAATTTTTTTATTGGCTTGAAGCCTTCTTCATATTTTTCAAGCAGACATCAAAGAGAAAGGCTTTCCTGAAGAGTTTAATATATTTACTGTATGATCAAAAAAACTCGTCGTTTTGTTTTTAAGGACATAGGAAGATTTTTGCATCGGTTTCAAGGCTCTTTAAAGCATGGTAGAAGTTATTTATCGAAAAACCATTTTTGAAATAATCTTGCGTCAGTTCAAAAAAATATGTCAACAAATATAATCCGTAAAAACATACTTTAAAAGGTTGATGTGATCATATTATCTCTGACTCTCCAAAATTTAGATATATACCTTTTTCACTCTGTGGCGGCTATTTTGAGTTTCGCGGAAATTACTTTGAACACGGCTTTCTATCAATTTCCTGTGCTTTTCTAGATTCAACAGGTGTTAATTTTTGGAATTCAATTTGTATGAAGCTGACTAGTTTATGCATATTCCGAGCACTTCACTTCTTCATTGATTCAATCTCCTACAAAAATTCTTGGATGAATTCCTAATCTAGAGAAGCTCAGATCGGGAAAATGGGTTTTAACCTATCAACGGTGCTGAGCGTGTTGTTCCTCGCCTACATGGGCAACAACATTTACACCATGTATCAGCTCTTCAATCCGGAGACTTGTCAACCTTCGGATCCAGGTCAAAAATGCCTCTCCGTGAGCATTTTCCTCCCGATTTCTCGAAATATATGAGATTTTCAAGCCTTACATTGAAAAAGACGCCCAAAGTTTGTTCCCATTGACGCAACTGCGTCTGTATGTCTCGCCGAGGAGCGACAACCTTGGAATTCTGGTGACGACTGTCGAGAACTTTCAGATGGCCGATTCTTTCAGCAGGGAGGTCGGTTGGCTAGTTCTGAAGCGAGACCTTCTTAGACTTTACTGAAAGAGATCTATTCTCATTTACTTTTAATGGGAATAAATTGATAATCTTCAAATCTTGAAAAACTATGAAGGGTTTTAAGATAAAACTCGTTTTTTTTCCACTAGAAACATCGAAAAATTGAAAAGGTTACAGAACTTGACAAATTTGAATAAGAATGATTGAAAAAAACGAAAAAAAATTTTTTTTCAGGTTGAATTGAATCTTCCAGCAAGTGCCACGAAAAAAACGGAAGCGCCTGGATTCATTGTTTTTCTTTTTGCCGCATGATTACGATTCTACCAATCCAATGAATGTGAGTTTCGGTGAAATTTGTTTTTCAAATTTGTTTTATACTTTTTTAAACTTTTTAGTTTTGAACCTAGTTTCTCAAGCTTACAATATTTTTTTGAAACTCAATCATTTCATATTTTCTTCAATTTCTTGATCCACGTTGTAATTGTACCGTATAAAACCTCTTTCTGAAGAGAAAAAAAAAACATAAGAGCAAATTCCTATGAGTTTCCAGGCGCCATGGCACGTTCACGACGTCGTCGACATGATTGTCTACCAACAGCCTACTTTTTCGACTTTCAATCTCCTTGGATCTGAAGAAAATCTGAAAAATGAGGAGGTCGCAAAGAAACCATCTAAGAACCAAGGAAAAGTTAGTTCCGAAAAAAAAAGTCAATAAAAGGGATTTTTCCTCTCAGATTGTTGCTCATTTGCGTGGAACTTTCCCGTTGAGAGTTGCCGTGGACAATCTTCGATTCAAGGCTGAATCTTTGACTTCGGAATTGAGGTTCTGTATCATCCATCGCGTGAATTTCAAAAACTTTTCTTTTCTGGAAGAACGGAAACTGTTGAAAATCTTGCACAATAAAAAGCCGAAAATTTTAGCAGCCTTTTCAAAAAATGGCGTTTATTGAATTATAATACAGGAATCACATGTTCACGGCGCCCGGAAACTCGAAAAAGTACTTGCCTTTGATGTTCATTGACCAATTGAGCATGCGGACCAAGGATTTGGTTGAGGTTACTTTTTGAAAAAAATAATAATAATACATTTTTTTTTCCAGATAACCCAGCAGAATATGACTCTGAAAGTAAATTACGAGCCGATCTCCGTGGGGAAGATGATCATGTTGACGACGATCGGCCGCTCGACTCAGCTGCTCCTCAGCAACGGCTTCAAGGAGAAAGATGTTGATGAGGTTTCTGACAAGTCAAAAGTGAACTTGACTATACAGTTTCAACTTCATTTTTCAATACAATAACTCGTTTTTCCCCTTTCCTTTTGTTCGGTTTGATCATGTGATTTAATTTACTTTTTTTTACAGTTTTATTTAGTTTGTTTACATAAAAAAAAAGCTTTTTTGGAATTAAAATTTAATTTTTCATAGGTCGCTAAGATCTTAAAAAAGAGCTCGGCCGATATTTGATAAACCCTCGTAGTTTAGAGAATCTAATCCTACTTTTTCAATAAATCTTGATTTTTCAGATGCGCGGACTTTTCACGGAGACGAATCTTTATTTGATTTTGGTCACTTTCATCGTTTCTTCTCTCCATTTGGTCTTCGACATGCTCGCTTTCAAAAACGACATTTCTTTCTGGAGAGGTCGCAGATCGATGGTCGGGATCTCCTCGAAGTTTGATTTCTTCTGAATCCTCGGAATCAGAATGGTGTTCCAGAACATTGTTATGGCGATGTTTCTCACAAACAATCATCTTTTTCTATCTTTGGGACCAAGGTACAAGTCTTCTAGTTTTGATTCCGTCGGGAATTTCGACGGTCATCGAATACTGGAAATTGACCATCGCCTATAAGGTTTAGGGAGAAGGAAGGAATTCTGAATATTCTCGTTTTTCTCAGGTGTCTTTCTCGTTTAGTCGTGGAGTCTCTTTGGGAGAACACAGCGCGGCCGAGTCTCAGACGGATTCGATCGACGCCGAGGCCATGAAGTACCTTTCCTGGCTCATTGTCCCTCTTTGTATCGCCGGCGCGGTTTACAGGTAACTTTTGGACTTTCATTTCTGACAAGGGCAGGTTCAGACGTTTATCTTGGTACAATAAATCAATACTTTTATTGTGAACCATATTACCTGCTCTCAAGCACTAAAAATTGAATACAGAGCTCATTAAAAGAGTTTGGCTTACTTCTAGGAAAAAGAAAGGCATAAAACGGGCTTGGAAAAGGCTTTTCTTCGAAAAAAAAACTTCGCTCAGAATTTTCGAAGATTTTCGCAAGTGTCTCAGTTATGTGTGTGATTCTGTTTAAGTAAACAGCGTTTTGCGAAAAAATGATCTTGCAACTTTTTCAGATCTTGGCATGTTTTTTTTTAGTATTTTATATATCGCTGTAACTTTTATTTAAAAAAAGCTTAAAGTGGATTATTACTCGGACTTTAGTAACGCGAATCGGTTGAAACGTGTCGTAGCATTTTTAGTGACCGCTTTAGTGGCTTCAGCACTCTTGAGTGATTCCTAGAATAGCTCAGAAACGTCCGGAGCGCGTTCGATATCGTTACCAAGATCTGAGTTAAACTTTTTTTTGAGCTTTGAAAGGATAAAAAAGCTTATTTTAAAACCTTTTCTTTCCATGGATGAACTGAAAATCTACAGCTTGGCGTACGTGCCGCACAAGTCGTGGGGCAGCTGGCTGCTGCAGGCGACGGTCAACGGCGTCTACGCCTTCGGATTCCTGTTCATGCTGCCCCAGTTGTTCGTCAACTACAAAATGAAGAGTGTGGCTCATCTGCCGTGGCGTGCCTTCATGTACAAGGCGTTCAACACGTTCATCGACGACCTCTTCGCCTTCATCATAACTATGCCGACCGCCCATCGCATGGCCTGCTTCAGGTTCTCCAATTTTTCTTGAATCTTATTGATTGGACTCTTTCAGAGACGACGTCGTATTTGCCGTTTATTTGTACCAGAGATATCTCTATCCGGTGGACTACTCTCGTGTCAACGAGTTCGGGGACTCTGGCGAACCCTCGACGAAAGCCGAAGAAGCTTCTGAGAAGGACCTTCCTCCTGTGGAAACTGTGAAAGAGAAAGAGACACCGGGCAAATCGAGGGCCTCTTTAGGGCGGAAAGCGGAAAAGACGGACTGATATCGACTGTGAAATGCCTCAAAATATATCAAACTGTGTGTCTGTTCTCTTTCTTACAAGGCTCCCATACTTTCTTTGATCTGAAACGTGTCCAATTTTTCTTAATTCTTCTCAAATTCAAAAGTTCACTTGATGCGGTTAGTGTTTAAATTTTAACACTGTTTTTATGGGTTTTGTGGTTTTTATTCCGATGCCGTTAGAATGGGTAATAACGCTTTTAAAAAGCAATATCTCTATATAATAAATCGTTTGGCTTTTAATTTTAGTAAAAGTGTTTACGTTTCTTAACTATTCATGCAGAGCGGTCTCTCTTTTCTGGTCAGAAAACCTCAAGAAAAGTTCTACGATTTGAATTCGAGCTGTTATTTCAAAATATGCTTGTTGATGGCGAAGATAGCGCTGCTGCAAAGGTTATTGTGCACAATTCCCGGCGTCTCACGAGCGCAAATATGGATAAGTGCGCGGTTGGGCCGAGATGATGAATTGAAAAGACGTTTTAAGGGAGGGCGGAGCGGCGGTCAGTTGCTCCGTCGAGACTCCGCGTCGATGGGTCGTCTCCTGAGCTTTTTCTGGTCTCTGACCTTTCTCCTCCTTCTGGAAGTCCGAGGTTTCGAACATTCTCGATCTCAAACCTCATTGGGAACTCAGAAGTCAATGCTTCGCCGGCTGGAAGAGATTGTGCTAAACGAGCGGTCGGATACATCACTTCATGGGGGAAGCAGCCATTCACCGATGAACAGGTACTAGGAGGAGGATATCGAAATTCGGAAATGAAGGAATTTCCGAGAAAAAGTTCATAGGATGTGTCTATAGAGCACACGAGCGTGTCGGTCAGTAGTTACTTAGGTCATTTTTCTGAGCTTTCCTAAAACAACATTAAGAGAAAATCTATAAAAGTCATTTATAACCAAGAAAAAAAACTTGAGGCAAAACGGTTGACCCACTTGGTCTACGCCTTTTTCGTGATGAAACCCAACGGCGAGCTGCATCTGGAGAGTGAAACTGCTCGACAGAGACTCACCGAGATAATGAAAGTCGCTCGCGCTCATCCTCACCTCAAAGTTCTCTACGCGATCGGCGGCTGGGAGAACTCTCAGTACTTCTCGCTGTTGACGGCCGACCATCCTCGGAGGTTCGTGCTTCTCGGAGAGTTGACATCCTCGTAATGTCCCTTCAGATCGATCCTCATCAAGAACATGATCCAAACGATGAAGGAGTTCGGCTTTGACGGCATCGACATCGATTGGGAGTATCCTGTGACCGGAGGCGCTTTCGAAGGGACGCCGGTAGTCACAGAGTCTTTCGACTTGCGCAAGAAGCAGTTCAGGCGGACCGCAAGAACTACGTTCATCTGATGCGCGAGTTGCGGAACCAACTGAGGGAGCTCGAAGAAGAGCAAGGTCGCTCCGACGGATATCTCATTTCTTTCGCCGGCGCCGCAGGACATTGGGTTTTGAAGCCTGGTAAGACTCACCTAGTCTTTTAATCCCTAGATAATACCTCGTTTGAGGGTACGATCTCGCGCAGTTGGTCAAGTACGTTGACTTCGTGAACGTCATGTCCTACGACTACTTCGGAGCCTGGGCTTCGAAATGGGGAGCTTTCACTGGTCCACCGGCTCCGCTGCACTTTGCCATGCCGAAGAAGTTTGTGGAATATGAGGAAAATTAAATGGCTTCAAGGTTTTCTGGACGGATGAATGTTCACGCTACTTTGAAGTACTACAGCTGTCAACTGAAGGCCACAAATAAGGTATTTCAAACTTCAAAGGGAAGAAATTCTCTCAGGAATTTTAGCTTTCTGGACTTTGGTTTGAGATTTGATTTTTTTTTTTTTCCTATTAAAAAAACGCTTCCAAGACGCTGATTTCGAAGCATACGAGCTCGGAAACGGCGGTGTATGTGCGAATAGTTCGACCGAAATAAAAAGTTCAAAAAAAAAAAGAAACTCACTGGTCAGACTGAACTCATTTTTGGAAGCTGGTTGGAGTTACCAGTTATGAAAACCTATTCTGTTCAAGATTTTTATAGCTTTTCTCCAAGTATTCCAAATATCTGAATAAAACTACCTCCCTCGTTAGAAAAACAATAGAAACCCTGCAGATAAACATGGGCGTGCCCTTCTACGGCCGCTTCTGGCACAACGTTGGAGACGCCGTCGACCCGGCCGACGACATGTGGAGGACGGCTACCGCCACAAACACCGAAGGCACCAAATTTGAGGTGCCAATAAACCAGAGAAGTGTTCATATCCATCCTAAGCTTAGGGCGGCGATGTCCAATGGCGCGATCTTGCTTCAAAGTTTGACGTCTCGCAGTCGAAGTTCCACAGCGGCGCCAAGAGTCCCTTCATCTGGCTCGCTGCCAACAAAACCTTCGTCGGCTACGAGAACAAGGAAAGCCTCGGACACAAGGTCGACTACGTCGTCGAGAACAACATCGGAGGCGTCATGATCTGGGCTATCGACTTTGACGACGACCAGCTCACTCTTCTGAAAGCGACGACGGAAGTCGGCAGATTCAATTGAACAGACACTTATGGATAGAGACTTCAGAACGGTTTGTGTCTCTCCTCGAAGGTTTCGTTCAACTACAAGTGCTCTCCGATCAACGACCAGCGCTGGTGGACCTACGACGACGGCGAAGTTGGTTTCAAATTGTAATTTGAAACACAAATTCCCACTCACATTATAGATCATTCTAGTCTTTCACGGTTTTCAGAAAGAATTAATATTATTATTCAGGATATGGCAGGAATGTGTGGCAAGTCTGCTCCATTGTACGACGGCTTCTATCCAGTCTGTGACCCGGATGATCCAGGACACGCCTGCTGTGGGAAGGTTCAAAAAAGACGTTTCTTGAAGATTTTTTGTCAAAACTGAGTTCAGTACGGTTACTGTGGATCAGGGCCGGAGTTCTGTTCTTGCCCCGAATGCGTGGACTACGGTGCCGACCCCAGCCTTATCCTGAAAGAACCGATCAAGCCTACTCAGGCCATTACTTGGTAAGGTCATTTCATTGATATTTTACTGTTTTCAGAAGAGTCAACTTGGTTCGGTTCAAAAAATGGCTATGCGAAAAACAAAAAAGGGTTTCAGGTACACTTCTGACGCTGGCGACGGAAAGCGCGGAAGATGTGGACGAGAAGTGAAAAAGCTCCGGATCAACACTAAATAACTGAAATAACGTTATAGGTACCTCCACTGAGCGGCGAAGCGCCCACATGCAATCCAGATGATCCCACAGCTCATTGCTGCAGCAACGGCGGATACTGTGGCAATACCAAGGTTCAGCCAATCATTCATTTTTTTTTTGTTCTGGTCATAGATGTATCCAGTGAATGAGAACTTTTAAAGCTAAAGCGAACAACCGCCTGGCGAACTTGTTGAAAGCATGGTCTCGTTCTTCTGCGCGTAGTCCATCCAGTTGCGCCTTGACAAGCTCAGAATACAGCGATGTTAGTGCTGGAGCCCGGATACCGTGCTCTAGGTAGAAGCCTCAGAATGAGCGACCTTTTCGAACGAATTAATCCAGTTCGGAAATAACCAAAACCCTTGAAGGAACACTGCGAGTGTGTCGGTTGCGTCGACTTCAGCAAGCAGCGCGACTTCAAGTACAAGCCTCTGCAATGGTGGACGTTCGGCGAGAACCCGGCCAACGTCGGTTAGTCTTCCGAAAGCGATGGGCCGAATAAGAAGCTTGATCTGCAGGACGGTGCGGTCCAGATGCGCCGCGGCTCTCGACTGGCAAGACGCCAAAGTGCGACCCGGACTCGGAGGCGTTCTGCTGCAGCCAGAGCGGCTACTGCGGAAAGGGCGAGAGCTACTGCACCTGCCTTGGCTGCGTCGATTTCAAGGCCAATCCCAACTACGAATACTGAAACGTTCCCCAGAGCATTTTGAAGTCGGAAAACACCGCTTGAACGAGTTTTTATCAAACTTTGCCCATTTTCGACTATTCCTAGAGCTCCCAGTTTTTGTATATAACTCAATGTTATTTATTCGAAAAGTGTAAATATTTGTAAAAAGGACGGAGATAAAATTAAATTAATCGGAACAACAGTTTTCATATAATTATGATGAGACCAACGCTATCAACAATGAACATTTTCTCGGAGAAAACAACAAGGAAATTGAGAAAGTTGAGACGAAACAATGAGAATGACGCAGAAAGACTACAGGAGCCCCTGTCGTTTGAGATCTTCGTACATTTTGCGCGTGACGACGTTTCCAGCAGAGTCCTCGTATTCTTCGTCCAAATCAGGGTTCCATTTTTGGCGCTCCTTAAACGAGATATGTTGTTTCACAAAAGTCATAGAAAATTGAACGTTAGACCTACTTTTCAAGTTTATCTATTCTATCAAGTTCCATACGTTCCATACGTTCCAAAAATAATTCAGCAATATTTATGAACTAAATTTCCAGAAAGAGGAATTTTTCATTTCGCTTTTAATCTTCGAAAAATTATGTTAAACTTGCTATATATCTTATCAGCTGTGGTAATATAGAAAATTTCCAGGAAATTTTTTTTTTTTCGTTTATTTTCCTCGCAATTTTAAAAAAATTTTTCCCTGCTAAATTTTTTTGATAATTATTACTGAAAAAGGACTATCACGGTATAATTACCACAGTACCCTCCATATGAACCGGCTTAATTTCGAAAACATGAAATTATATTATCAGGAAGTTCATAAACCATAATTTGATTCTATTAAGCCTCATTTGAACCATTAAAAAGATCAGGAACTTGAATAAATTCTGAACAAAAAAATGCGAACCTTCTCCAGCTTGATTTTGTTCCACAAATCGAGGGCGTCTTTGATCTTTGTGATGTTGGCGAAATGAGCCGTATTGGGTATTCCCAGACAACGCATTCCGTGCGAATGCCGCCATTCCTTCAAATAATCAGTTCATTGTGAAGAAAGCTTGTTTCGAACTAACGTTGAAATGTTTCTGGAAGGCTTTGGGGCCCTTGTAGGTTTGATTACCGCAAATCTCGCAGGAAAATGAAAGATTGAGGCCGTGAAGCTTGTAGAGCCAGTAGGGGATCGGCTTTCCGTCCCAACTGCAAAAAATTATAATCGATAAATAATCTAAATAAATGAAAAATAAAACTATTTCAGAATGGGGTGTTTGACATTTTTGAAGTTTGTCGAAGAGAATCATCTTTTACGAAAGTCAAAAAAATTTGAATGAGGTTGAAAACTTGTTTGAAAATCGAAAAAAAAAGTTGTCAGTTCCCGATCGTTTTCATAGATAATAAGAACAAAAGAGAAAAATAGTGATGGCAGTTTTCAAGATTCTAAGAAAGAAGTAGCCTTTTCAGAGAAATTTTGACGGGAAAACTAACCCAAGAGGCAGATTTTTCGGATTATAAGGAGCCGATTCGTCGACTTCTTCGTCGCTTTCCACCTGAAAATTTAATTTCAGAACAATTTCTTTCAAAATAAAAACCAACCACTGGTTCCTCCTCCTCCTCTTCGACTTCTCCAGCCGCACGAGCCTGCTTTCGTTCCACATTTTCCCTCGTCGCCGCCCTTTCCTCCGTTAAAACATTGGCCATTCTTAAATCAATTATTCGATAAAAAGGAAAAATTAAGTATTTTTTAAAGCAAATAAATCCGGCTGAATGATGAAACATAATTCCGTTGAAACTAACGCCTGAATATGGGCTTCGATCTGAGCGAGCTGAAGATTCCGTTGCCGTTGTTTTTCGAGTTCCGAATCACTCGAAGCCATCGCCGCCTTCTCCATATCCGACAATTTGTGGCCTTTCGTTGCAAAAAGACGTTCGGCGCGTTCTTTCAGTGTTCTGTAATAGAAACTCAGAGAGTTAATTTGATGAACTAATATAAGAAATACAATACTTCGCCTAAACACAAGTTTAAAAATAGTTGGTTTATAAAGCTCAAAATTCATTGCCAACCTAAATCTCATCTTTCATTCAATGATAACTCGAGACAGTTCGAAGAAAGGGTCTTCACACGATTAGCGAGTAAGTGAGCAAAAAGAAGAGAGTTGAAATACTCTTAGCGGCTTTCTCTTAAGCTAGCGACTATTAGTGTATAAATTTGATACTCGAATAGTCGTCAGAGAATGAAAAGATAACTAATTTTTGAAGAGTCACAGATACCTTTGGATTTCGCGAAAATTACTTCGAACATTTCATGAAAATCTTTGCATTTACAATTTATTCAACGCAATTTTCTTTCTCGATTTCCTCACCCTCCACACTTGAGACCAAGGGCGATCAAAGCGCCTTTGAGACGTTCCAAGCCAAGGCCTTCCAGTTCTGTGGCACTTCCGTACGGCGAAAGATCTACAGTAGAAACCTGAATGACGTCACTTTTGCTTCAGGTTATCGACTTCGGGACGAACCTGTGGCCCGGCTTGGTTTTTGTCGTTTGGCCAACCCGGCAAGTTTCCATCGTTGAAAGCTTTCAGAACCGCCGCATCGCACTGAAGAAAAAAAGAATTTAGAGCTAAAATCTTTATTTTCTATAAATTCGCGAAACTCGATAGAAATGAAGAGCTGGAAGTGATTTAAAATAAAGAAAAAAGCTCCAAATTCTCAACTTTTCACGTAAACATGTAAATACATATATTGATTTATTTTTCTGGTCTTATTCAGTCTGAACTTGAGCACATTCAAACGAGTATTGCGAGAAAAAAAAATGAAATTTAGCAGTTACGAAAAATATTTTTGAAAGCACATACACGATGTTTATCAATGACATAACTTATCTTCAAGTCAATCGCTTGCTTCAAAGTTTCGAAAAAACATTTAAAAATCCCGACCTTGGCGAACTCTTCATCCAAATCGTGTAACGGACGAGTTCTGGCCATAAAAGACACAAGGTAATCCTAAAACTCTCTTTTGATTATTTCCCTTCGATTAAAAATGCAACGGACCTTCAACGAAGTGATATAATCTTTATAAGCACCCGTCTTTTTCGTTTTTTCGCGTTGAATATCGTTGAATTTGTCGAACGAATTTAGGTACGTCATGTAATCCACGCGCTTAAATCACCAAACTAATTTCATCTCTTGGAAGTTTTACCTTGATTGATTTGAGGTTGCAGAACTTCATGAACAACTCGTGTAGATCCAAAAATCTTAAGTGAATATATTTTAATACTTGAAGGAAAAAGTGTGGAAAACCTTCCATACGATTCTTCGTCTGTAAAGTCGGCCATGTCTGGTTCAGGTCTTTCCGGATTGGCAATATCTTCCTGAATCCGTTGGAATTCGACGGAAAGCGGCTCTGCTAGCTGAAAAAAAAAATAATTTTCCCATCCAAATTCGATTGTTTACTTCTTCCGGGTTACGACGGTGAGCGTCCTTGAGAACTTTCAGCCTGGAATAGAACTCGGCAAACTCGTTGGGTCCTGCGACGGAGTCCAGCTCCATGTGCCTCGAATGGTCCTCGTCTGAGTACAGTTTCACAAGTTCCGACGAGGCTTCTTGATACCTCTGAAAATATATGATAGAACCAGAAAACTTTAAAAAGTGAACGTTCAAACTCACATCGACAAACTTCTTGACGCGAAGCTCACTGTTAACTTTTGCTTTATGCGTCCCTTTCGTAGCCATCGTTTCTTTGACAATAACGTCGATGAGACGCTCACGCTCTTCATGAAGTTTGCGCGTTAGTTCAAGTGCCGAGTCCATATCTACAAAAGTTGAAAATTTTCACAAAGAAGGAAGCCAGAAAATGGATTCAAAAACAAAATAAACAAAAGTGCTCTGATACCTTGGTTCTTGATTCAAAGATAGGAGCATAAAAAATTGATGTATACATAAAAAAATAGTTTTTTTGTATATTACCAATTATAATAAAACAAAAGAAACAACAGAACAATCCAAAACAGAATAAGGTTTCAGAGCAGCGCAAAAAAAGTTTGAAAAAAAGCCTTGACTACTTCAAATGGTGTGCATGTAATGAGTAATTTTTAATATTCCTTCTGCATATTCATAGCGTTAACAAAATTCTTTGAAGTTTTAAAATTAGAGAAATAAGTTTGAAAAAAACAAAATTTTGTTTTTTTAAAAAAATAAAGCAAACATTTTTTTAATTTAAAGCATTTTTTTGGCGTCATGGTTTATTGGCCGGGCGTGTAAGCAACACAAACCAATAATATCACGCGCAAGAACCATTCGGCTCTGCTCTATTTACGAGATTGATAAGCAGTTGGGCTTTTATCTTTGTTTATCCTGTTTTTACGATATCTTTGTGATTTTCAAATTTTCTATTTAACAACTCAAGCTACTTTTCTATTATTGCGATGTGAAAAATTTGTTTTCTTGACTAGCAGCTGTGTTATTGATAACATTATTGACACAGAGCGTTCTGACCTAGCAACATCGATTTTCCGCTGTATTGCTCTGATAGCGCATTTTTTCTTTGATAAAAACTATCCTACTTCTTTCTTGATCGATTGTTTTCGAATCTCAAATGATCTATACGAGTTTGATTTGCAGAGGAAACCATGGATATGAACATGATCCTCCATTTTGGGGAGCGGGAGATGATTCTCTTCTCTTTTTGGAAAACAGGATCACTAACTGGTAATTGCTTCATTTTTTTCAACGCTAGAAAGTAAAAAAGTTAAGGTATGGCTGTTTCAATGCTCATCACATTTTTGATGTGCATCGTGTACGAAGCCATCAAATCATTCCGCTATTTCTTGGCAGTTTACCATTCGAAGGTATTCATATTTATATTAGAACTTCTATTTCAATCGAATCTTGCTTTCAGCAGAGGATTCAAGGCCGTCAGAACTCTGGAGGGACATCGAACTCTGTGAATTCTGGCGCCGACGCCGTCTCAGAGGATTCGATTCAAGTCGCGCCTCTCATCCAGTTGTCCGGGTCAGTCCCTCAGTGCGTTTTATCCTACTTGGTTCTTTGACCTCTACTTTCGCTCAGCTATACTTTTATATTTCAGTTTCACTCGAAAGCTTTTCACTCCGTATCGGATTAGTCAGGCAGCTCTTTATGGTCTTCAGGTTGGTTCTTAATTTTAGGAGAAATAAAGAAAATGTTCGAGGCTGTCTTGGCGTACGCGCTGATGCTGATTGTGATGACGTTCAACGTGAATCTGATTCTGGCGGTCGTCTTTGGAGAAGCTGTCGGTTATTTTTTGTTCACCGGAACCCCTCTGGTAGATAATGCCGTAGCTGATTGCTGTTAAAAGGTTCAAAACTTTTTTTAAAAACCATTCTGTTGTTTTCCATCTTCCAAAAATTAAAATCAAAGTATTTCACTTACGCCTTCGAAGTTAATTTCATTTGCAGACGAAAAATTATTTCTTAACCCCTTGTTTCCATTTTCATCATTATTTTTTAGTAAACTCTCATTGTTCAATATCCTTCTTCATTTCAAATAAGTCTCCTCATAAATTCAAGCCAGTTGAAAATAGTATTTGTCACATGTTTCCTGTATTATGGGTGTTGATATCAACTTTGAATTTCGTTCCATTCTTTTTTTCCAAAAACTGTTGTCTCTGAGATTGTTCCCATGTTCGTCAAATTGTTACCATGTACAGGCAGATCAGAACTCCGTTCTTTATTCATATATTTTTCATTCTCATAAACTTTGACATAAGTTATAGTTGCATAATATTATTAGTTTGTACCGTAAAGCTTTCGTTAACTTCACAAAACTCTACTTGCTAATTGGTCAATGCTCATTCCAAAGATCGATATGGACATTTCGCATCTGTCCATTGGGCAGACGCTGATTGATCTGTTGGTTCTGCTGTCTGTAGGTGCCAGTTATTTCCTCCGGAAGTTTGTCGCCTTCGTTGACCACCGTCGGAACGATGACTTGAGGAGGCGGCGGATACGTGGGGTAGCCGGGGACGATCGGAGCAACTGTCGGCGGCGCTGCTCCGTTTCCTAAAAAGAAGTGGATGCCTTGAAACGTGCCGGAGACTGACCGATTATCTGTGGTGGTGGAAGAAGACCTGGAACGGTTCTTTCAGCAGAGCCTTGGTTTCTGGAAGCAGTGTTTTAGAAGGAAACTGACTCAATCTTATCACCCCAGGATGACTGCCGTTTGTCGAAAATCCGAAGGATTGGGCGCAGTTCGAGAAAGTTGGAGTTCTGCCAAGTTTGAAGGAAGAACGTAGCTGAAAGTTCGGAACTTTCTTCAGGTAGAACTGCGTTGCCATTGATTATCAAGACTCAAGAAATCAGAGTTTTGAAGCTAAAGTCCAGATAGTTCGGATAGCTTCAGATAAACAAACTCAAAAAGGCGAATGACTTTCATCATAGGCAGAACAAAATAAATTTTCAATAGTGAATGCTTTTTGAGGCGCAGACTTTTTTTCGCGTCATTTGGGTTTAGGTTCAGTTTTATTTAGGCCGATCCTGCTCTTTTAACCTACACCAAAACCTATTTTGAGCTTCTCGTTTTGCGAGAAACTCCCGAGGGTCTAACAAAATAACTTTTCTCTTCGAGAAAGTGTTCATAAAATTGAGAGAGGTCAGATAACCGATTAAAAAGGAAAAAGTGAAGCTCAAATCCTCACCGATTCGCTGGTCCAGTGGAGGCGAAGCGACCGACGTGCGTGTCGTAGGAATCGAGCGTTCTTCCTGACGTCATCGGTCTCGACGGCAGAAGAGGAGCGTCGTTCAACGTCTGCCACTGTGTGACGTCACCCTTCTCGACGCCGTTTCCTGAGCTTCTGAGTCGAGAAAATCTCAATCAGACTCACGGAGCATGTGTTGGTAGGCCTCCGCCGGGAGCGGAAACGTGTTGGTCGGCTGCTGATTCGGAACGAAAGCCGGCTGGGCGAACGACCTCGCCTTCTGTTGTTGCTGCAGCAATTCGCTAAGCTGAAGTTGAGGAGAATAAATATTCTCTCAGGCTCAAATTTTTTCTATTCGGCTTACATTTTTTGTGACTTTGATTTCGATTAACATTAAGACACCAAATAAATAAAATACTTTTTTCACGAAAGAGGAAGATCTGAAAAAGCTAGAATTTTCGTGCCCTACCTTTGATGGCAAGTCTTTTGTTGACTTGGTGAGAAACTCGGCGGCGTCGGTCCACAAAGACTTCCTCGGATTGAGCAAATTGGCGTCCTCGATGTTGTTTTTCTTCAACTATGTTTTAGTATGAGTCTTTTGTGAATGTCCTCTTACGGAATGGTCAACTGTGCCGACTGTGAGAGGACGATCCGTGTTTTGAGCTTGGATTTGGTGAACATTTCGTGATGGTTGAACCACGAGCTTTTGGAAGAAACTTTCTACGTTCTGGGCGTTGGAATGGACGATTCCGCCGATGTCCCGAGTGAGTTGCTGAGTCATTTCCTATGAAAATCCAGTTTCAGAAAGCAGTTTGAGAGCTACTCGAACCGAGCCTAGAGCTAAATGGGGGAACATCGCGTTTTGGCTTGAAGAGGCCACCGGCAAGCTGTCTGGAGGGACGTTTCGTTGGGGAATCGTTTGCGTTTCTGAGAGAACCCAATATACTTTTTTTTCCATAGTTTCATTTGATCCAAACCTTCTATTGGCAAAACGAGGCCTTGTTTTCGTGCCGATGAGAACAAGAGCTGCTCTTTCTCAATGGGAAACGACGCAGGAAGTCCAAAAACTTTCTCAGGAACTGGAGGTTCTACTTTCGATATCTTGATCTGAACGTCAATTTTTTATGTTTGAAATTTGAAACTTGCCCCCGGTACTTCTGCGGGAGCAGCCTCGATGACTGTGGAAGTGGCGATTTCCTGAGGAACGGTGTTCTGGGCCATTTGAAGTACTTCCTGGATCATAAGCTTAGATTGAGGTGGGATACCTGAAATCGTCTTGAATTGATATTTCAAAAAAAAAATAAAGCTACTTTGAAACAGTTGTTCTAGTCTTTGAGTTCGTTCGTTTCCACTTAGGGCCGGCGAAGTCGCAATTGTTTTTAGTTCTTCCACTGCCTCAAAATAGATAACATTAATCTTTTTTTTTTTTTGAAAGGAAGAAGTCAGATTCCCACTTCTCTCAGTTCCTGAGGAATTTCTGATGCGTATTTCTGCAGAGATGTCATTTTCTTTTTCTGGAGGTCCTGGTAGACATCTCTGAAACAAATTTCTTCTTTTAGTTTGAATATTTTTCTAACAGAAAGTCATTTTGCTTTTTTTCGAGTTTATTACATTTGTCACCAAGTTCTAAACCTGGTAGTTATCTGAAGCCACAAAAAAGCAGAAAAAGGTTTCAAATAGCAAGAAAATGAGCCGAGAAAAATTTTAATTTTTTCAATTAACAAGCTTTGGCAAACATTCGAAAAGATTTCTAGCTTATTTATTCAAATCTACGCTACAAAAAAGATCAAATTGACCAACTTCATTTGCTGCATGACTTTGGGCGAAATGGTGCCCTTGTCGAGCATGTAAACAGACACTTCGGTGAGCTTTTGAATCGGCGATTTATTACTAGAAGTGAAATTATTGACGGAAGAGAGAAATATCTCACCATGAGGCAAGAATGGCTTGAATATTGCCGACGACTCGTCGATCTTCGACTTTTGAAGAGGCGAGTTGTGTGGCCAAACGAGCGAATTCGCTGTCACAATCTGGCGACACCTTCGAAATTAGTCAAAATTAGAAAAATAATGGATTCGAGGTCATGAAGATTCTAAAATGTTTGAAAAAAACTTGAGGAATCAAGCATGTTTAAGAAAGTTCTACGGCGGCCGGTCAATATCGCGCCGCGTGTTTCGAAGCCAAAAATGTTTTAAGTTTTTTCCCTTTTTGTTTTTTGTTTAGATCTCATTTCTTGAAGTAACAAGATAAGTTACGTCTTAAAAAACACACAAATTTTCATTTGATAACCCAAAAACCTATCTAATTTACCGTAATACGAAGGGTCGCAATGAAAAGATGCTATTTAGTCGTCACCGCTAACAAAAATATCACTTATTATTTTTTTTTCTCAAAATCTCTTTGAATTTCAAAGAAACTTCTTTTGATCTCAGGTTTTCAGAAGGAACAAACTGACATCAGTTATCGCACCGAAAAACCGTTGGCCGTGGCCGACGGCGACGCTGACGCAGAACAAAAAAAGATTCCGAAGGGACATCATGACGTCATCGTTCTGAATGGAAACGTTCTGGAAGCAGCAGATTTGAGAGTGTAAAGAATGGGTAAAACGGAATGGCTATGGGGCAGGCTTGTGCCGCGGCAACCGGTCACTCGGCCGTTTGCCTCGTCGCGACTGGTAATCTTCCTTTCTCTTTTTACCTTTTTTTCGTTCTCAAAAATTGTTTAGCTTTGCTTTTTCAATTTCAAGAATCAGGTAGAGATAAAAAATAATTTGATCATGCTCGGACATTGGTAACGTGGACGTGTTTTGGACGTTTCTGGGCAATTCTAGGGGTCACTTAAGAAGGCTGAAGCTACTAAAGTGATCACTAGAAAAGTCCAGAAACGTCCGGAGCACATCCGTTATGCGCTATCAAAGTCCGAGTGATTTAAGTTCAAGTTTTTGCACCAAATTTTCCTTCTGAACAGCGATAAAAAACTTTTTTTATTTTAGAAGGAATTAGGAATGAGCGAATTTTAAACTTTCCTGGAAAATGCTTCGAATCATCATTTTCCAATTAATTCAAATCAGAAAAAAAAACTCATTCATATATTCCAGAAAAAATTTGCAGAACCTCTTTCTTCACATATCAAGGTGTAGAACTAAATTACGGAAAAATTTAAAAATATGAAAAACGTACAGAACGACGTTCCGATTCTATAAGTAGCTGTATCCAGAACGAATATAACGGATCGACCGGTGAGGCGGGGCTCCGACATGTAACTGGACACCGGAAAATCCATCGACTCTATATTATTGGATTCGGCCTTGTTTGTCCCGAAATTCGATCTGACCGCAGTCAAATCCCCATGATTCCTCGTCCTTCTGATCTTGTCTGAACCCGTTTAGGACTGCACTTGAGAATCGTTTCCAAAAAAGACCTCAAGTTTCCTTTTTCGAAGGTCCGTTCAAGTATTAAGAAAAGAAGCAAACACCTTGATAACATTTTTCTTTTCAAGATAAGATTGGACGTACAGTAGACCTGAAGGCCAAAGATCTTTGAACAAAAGGATCAAACACTTTTTAGGTGCCCCAATTCGCATTTCATTGAAATTCGAGACGTGTTTTTGTGAGACTTTTTATCGTCGAAAAGGCGGACAAGAATAGCACAAAGACCAGCAATGATAGTGGAGAACTCGGATGAAATATAAAATTGGCAAAGTGAAGAAAAAAAACGAAACAAAATTGGACAGGAAAACATAGCACAAACTTTGAATATATGAAGAATGCTCGTAATGAAAGACAGAAACTTGGATGGAAACTGAGGACCTCGTCAATTAATTATCTCATGATCGATACCGTAAGAAGTCAGGAATTTTTATAAAAAACCCTTGATCTTTGAAAACAATTCGAAAAAGAAGTGGCAATATGTTAGAATATGACAACGTTGGCAAGTTGCATTTAACAAGGAATAATTAAGTTTAATATACAGATATCGAAAAAGGGAAAAAAACTACGAAAACATGATGAGGAAACGAATTTGACTAATCCAAACAATGTTTAAAGTCAAAGTTACGACTAAGCTATTCAAAAAAAAAAACCTAAAGGTGAAACAAACTTTTTCTAGGACAGATACTGTCCGTGGCTCTCGTAGAGTGGAATAAAGGAACTAAGATTGGCTCTTGAAGAGACCGAAAATTTGAAGAAACTAGAGCTAGAACTAGAGGAAAGAGCAGCACTTGTTGCGGATGACCTGCATCTCGCCGATAGATTCGCCGTCCGTGAGAATGATCTTGCGCTTGGCCTTCTTGAGGTCGTCGACGTCGTCGATCTCCTCGCCGTTGGCGTCTGTCTTCACCGTCACGTTCCGATGCAGAATGTCTGCCGCCACGTCGCGCAGTACTTGTGTGAACACTGGAATTCAAAGAGATTGTACTTTTGAACAATGGGGTTTGTGTTGAACTGCTTCTTTTTGCTCTTTGAAAGTATATTAAAAATGTTAAATTTTGAAAACAGGAAATTTTTAATCGTATATTTTTGTCACAAAAAGTAGCCGAAATAGGCCAGCTATGCGAAATTTTTCTTTACAGTTTTTCCACTCTTTTTATAAGCAAAAAAACAATCTTTCATCTTAATATCTAATCGCGTTCTCAAACTTTTACGTCTTTATCTACAAAAAATTTTTAGAGAGCGCATGAATTCAAAAACAGAAGGCAACGATTGTCAACAAACTAATTTCGAAGCAGTTTTGTTTTCCGCTTCCAATTTAACTCTATCTGTCTGCACAAACAGATGGTTCACAATTTTCCTTCCAAAATGAAACGAACTGTCGGGAATCTCGCTGGAGACCTCGAAGAACTTGGCGTTGAAACGAGCGGCCTTGGCGAGTCCTTCGGCTTCGGAAACAACCCGTTTCTCGACGAGGTCCGTCTAAAAAAAATTGATAAAAAGAGAGAAAAATTCAAAGAGATAGAAAAGGTCCAAAAAGTTCGCAAGTAGAAAAAGTTGACTTCTCGATACCGCAGTAAAGTAAACTTTGATGTTTGAACGAGAAGTTAAGAAATCAAAAATTTGGGGACACAAACCTTTGAAAAAATGCTTTTGTATTTGAAACTTTCATAGAAATTTTTGAGTGGTCATTTTTTTAACTGTAATTGTAAACTTTCATTCAAAACTTTTGAGATGACAAAACTACTGCTGAGCTGACTTCTTTTGAAGTTTATCTTGGGCCAAAGGACAAATTTTCCATTTAACTAAAAAATCCTGTCTTACCTTATTTCCAATAAGGACGATTCTCGCCTCGTCCGTTCCACAACACCGTTCCAGCTCTGAAATAAAAACGCGTAAGTCTCCAGAATTCTGTTTTGCTTGAGATTTGAAAGAAGAAATAAATCACCTTTGACCCATCTTCCGACGCCTTCGAAGGAATTTCTGCAAGTGACGTCATAAATGATCAAAGCCGCAGCAGCGTTCCGCATGTACATCGGCACCTGTAAATGAATTTTTCGTTGAAATATTTTTTGAAAATAAAACTTTTTGGCCTTCTTGAATAACTAATGAGAGAAGAAAATTCCAACTAACCATGCATCTGAAGCGTTCCTGTCCGGCTGTGTCCCAAACTTGCAACTGTAGCCTTTCTTTCTCGTGTTCCCTAAAAACTGTTTCTTGAATTTCGATTTTTATGAAATATTTTTTTCTTCTTCCAAATAAAAAAAGATTTATTTTTCATTAGAAGCATTTTTCTAGTCAAGAAAAATCGGCGTGATGCACAAAAAAGTGAGTATCGGAAAGTGTGAAAGTGAGCTGATAGTCTAGTCGGATGACGTCAACTACTTTTCAGATGTGACCCGTCAAGACATTCTAGTTCAAAGCCAAAAACGACTACACCCTGTTCGAATTAAGATTTCTATTTGCCGTGCCCTAAGCAAGCGGCGGCATGACTATGAGCCAATTATCGTATCATCCCTCGGAACTCTTCAAAAACTGACATATCGAAGGAGACGAAGGAAGCGCCAATCGTGGCGTTAACTGGTGCGAAGTTGGTGCCGTACTTCTGGCGATAAATGATCGACGTCTTGCCAACACCTGCAAAAGCGTGCCGCCATTTTTGAAGGAAAATGTGCTTGGGGCAGCAAAAAAGGTCACTTTTTGCAGATACGCGATGACACACTTTTCTGCCTGATTCTTGACCAAAAGAAAACGATGACTTTGAGGTTTTCAAGAAACTTATCAACAAGAAATTTTGCAGAAAATGTAAAAAAAGGTTGATTATTTCTTTTCAAAAAAGAAGAGTTGGAAATCATGAGAATAACTCTAAAAATATTTTTCTTTAATCACTGCAAAATTATTCAAAAAAGCAATAGTTTCGAAATCTGAGAAAGAATGAAAGCAAAGTCAAAAAATTTTAAACTAATCCAAATTTGTAGCACATAAAAAAAGAAAATGGATATTTGGCAATCAGTTGAACTTGAAAAGATTCTCTTTTGAAGTAATAAAATGATCAAAACTAACCAGAATCGCCGAGGACGACGACTTTGGCGCGATGTTTGGCGACGGCGACGGCGACTGATGGAGCGATCGTGTGCTCGTGGTCGCGCACCGCCTCGCGGACCTTCTCGTTCGCGTAAATCGTCTTGCCGCAGTTTTGCATTTGATAGCAGTTGGGACCCAAACTGCAACGAAATGGACACTCGAAGGACCAAGATTGACGCTAATGATAACGATCAGTTATCGCAACCGACGAAAAAAAGCGAGGGCGGCGAAATAAGCCGCAAGCGCGGTTTTGAGGAAAAGTCGAGAATGATATCAGAAGTGACAGTAATCGTTCGATGTTAAGACTTCACTGCAAGTTTCGTGGAAGATTAAAACAGTGTATAGTTGATTCATCGCAATATTGACAGAAAAATTTCGCTTCTTACTGTGAAATTTATTTTGGCAAAACATTAATCTAACCGTTTTTCTGAAAAAAAAACTTAAAGATATACTAGTTTTCTGGTAATAAGAATAAAACTAGGAATGAAATCGAGTATACTAAAGCCATAAAATATTCAATAAAAGCGATACCAAATAGAACGTTGAGAGAGATGCTCGCTCAGCGGATGATTGAGCTCTTAGATTTATAGGAAATACAAGTGACATCAAAACTTTCATGAAGCAGTAATAAAAAAAGAAAATCAAGAACAAATGAAAAGAGAAAGAAGAGCAAAGGCTGTCTAGTAGGAAAACTTTGGCTCAAAATGAGAATTTGAGGGCGGAGCCACAGTATGGTTGCGAGAAAGTCCCACCCAAAATGTGCGAAAAATCGTGTGAAAAAGATACTTGACCACGCCCACTGAGCCGAACTTGTCACCCAATTAAAAAATTGTGGTTTGACGTTTGAAAATCAACAGTTCATCAACTTTAGATTGTTATAACTTTCTATATATTTGATGGGACGTCATAAAATTTGTAAAGTCCTTTTCTTTTTGCAAATACTTTATGAACAGAGGTTAAAAGCCTTATAAAACAATGTATCATGCATGAAACTTTTTTTAAAGGAACTTGAAAATCTCAGCCTAAATGAGATCAGAATTGAACTCTTTAGCGTTTTTGGAAAAGTTGGAAAGGATATTTTGGCCTAACTTTATAGTTTAAAGCTCCGAACGAGGAAGTTTCTTTCAAATCAAAGTTATCAAGATGAACAAACAATACAAAATTGAAAGAGAGTGAAAACTTTAATCAGACTGAGGATGCTGCGCTCAGCACGGAGTTGTTTGGCTCTGACAATGCCGGACGGCGACTTGATCTACGACGACCAACGATCTTTCCGATAAGGCAAAAGGACGGCCGGCCACCATTTCCTCTATCATTTTTAAACATCTCTCACTGTTCAAATAACACAAAAATCTTCGCCCAAAGCACGTTTTTCAAAAAATATGGGAACATTTTAATGTTAACACGTAGTTCTTAACGTAGGGTTTTCAAAAACAATTATAATCCTCATATACAGTCTAAAAACACGTCAAGTTCGTTCTCATGTCCTTTCAAACATTGTTTTTCGAAACCGTTCCTCGTCATTCTAAATCAAAATTGGGTTCAATTTTGTCTGAGGCCGATTGTATGGTGAGAAAGAGGTGGCGAGAAGACGCGATGGATAAACCGAGATATGGAGGAATAATTCGAATGACGTCAGGAAATCATAGACCAACATTCGCTTTGACTGGACTAAAGAAAATCCGAGTTTTACTCTTCATGCATACTCGTAACGAGAATTAAAAAAAAGTGAGATCTGAGCTTCCTTAATTTTTCCGTTCTTGTGCTAAACTCTACAATGAAGCTTGCATGAAGAAAAAAAAATCCGAAATAAACACTTAAACATTTTTTACTTAACTTTAGTAAGAAAAAAATGCTTGAGGCAGAGTCACTAATCTGACAGACTTAACCAATTATGAAAAACAGTGATAAGATAAACGCCTCACATACCAAACAACAACTACATTTCGTTTTCTATATAATAAAATGGACGGTTTCTCGAAGATTCTGGCAAGTTTAAGCTGACTTTTGCATCAAAGTATTTATTAATATTGTGCCGTGAATCATGACAAACGTGATACAAAACGGATTAGACGTTGAGCTCTATTTGGAAAGGGTCAACGGCGCCACGCTGTGCGCCGACGGAAACACAAAAGAGCCAGCGTGAGAACGATCCTCATAAGTATCCTAGGTGTTACATGGAAGACGTTTGAAATTCAAAATTGAATTTAAGAGTACCTTGAATTTTTGAATAAGGTATCTATTTTTTTGACTATATAATTAAAAAAACCTTCAGAAAAACCTCATTTATTTTTTTGATTTTTATTTTTTTGAAAAAAATCTGAGAATTTTTCAAAGATGTGCGGATAATTTAGGAAAAAGTAAAGATTTTCACAACAGGTACCATAATCTTCTATTATCACAACTGAATTTCTCTTCATCGTTGAGGCTCCAGTTAACTCAAGAAATTGATTGTTAGTGGGTTACTATATTGACAAATACAATGAACCAATTTTTTTGGACACTTATCGTCTAAGGTCAGAAAAAGGAATAATTACTTCAAAAAATGAACTCTCATTTGATTTTTGATGCAAACAGAACGAAAAATGAGGGAATCCCTGGGGAACACGTGAGAAGACAGTGTGTGAGAGCCGTGGCCAGAAGACTCGGCGCCGATAGCCAACGAAGAGGCGGTCGGTAGAGCGAGGGGAGTCCCCCGCGACAACGACGCCTCACGTATTTCGTTGACAACCTCGTGTCCTCCTCTATTCAATCTTTATCTATCTACCGTAATGCAACACAAGGGCTGTGAACATCGCCGTAGAACACACAAACAGCAGAGGCGAGGGCTGATTTCTCATTTAGAAATGTCGAGAAAGATCACACATTGTAAATAACTTTGAAATGGTGAGAAGAGAAAAGATGGTTTTTGAGAACTTGTGTGATCACTGTGAATAGAAGAAGTAGTAGAAGATTCACCAAGCATAGATTAACGGAATATGATCATAGTTTTGATATGAAGCTGTTTGCAGTATTTTTCATAAAACAAAAACTTCCTAAACACCGAAAAATTGGGAAAAAAAAAGGTAAATTAGTACCTTCCTTCTTGTGAAAGCTCGCCGGAGTTGCTTTTGCACGTCCTTTCATCTTGCGCAGTTAAAGAAACCTGAAATTTCCTATCAGCTTCATGAAAGATGATAAATAATTAAAAAACGACGCCTACTTTTAATTTTGAAAGTTTTTCTTTCTCACATTACTCCTCAAAAAGAAAAAAAGTATTCTAAATCAAACATGGGTTCACTGAAATACACTGTTTTATCGTCTCTCTGTTTATGTCAAAAAAATCTCTCTTCACAATGACAAAAATAGCTATGATCGTGAGATTCGAAGATATCACGTTGCATCCAAAGTTAAACTATAGGAGAGAAATGGTCTTTGGTCTCTTGCGCTGACCGCTCGGCCCTCGGAACAGAACGAACGCATCTTTTGTTGTGCCCTCCGACCATTCATCAATAATGCTCGGCAGAGCACAACCTTCTGGCATTGCAACCAATCAGAAACCCTCAATCAATAGGATGTGTGTAGTTTGAACTGATGCTCTATTCAAAATCTCCATTTTTCCGAGCGCCTTTCTCATTTTTCTACATCCAACGGTTTTTATTATAATCTTAAGAAACATTTATGACGGTAAATGAACCATCGGAGGATTTGATGGATTCAAACAAAAAAAAGATCATGTTTTGAAAATACCGATATCTTCGCTTTGATAAAATAATCAAACAAAAAAAAAATCTAATTCATATTAAGTACTTCTGAAGATTTCAAGGTGCAAAAATCTTTATCTAAACCCCATATGCATCCATGTATGAACAAGTGTGATTTTTAAAAGTAACGTTTCGGATAACATAAAAGACATGTAGAAGTGAGAACTTGCTCAGACGGAATATATGTCAAGAGGTGATGAAACGGCGCAAAATGTCAGGAGATGACGAAATCAAGGAGAGAAGGTGTACGGTTGATTTACATATTCGCAGGACTAATTACTAGCTAGATAACAATAAAACCTTAAAATTAGCCAGGCATAGATTCCTGCACGATATCTTAAATTAGAACAGAAAAAAACGGAAAATTAAATACTTGTGTCTTAGAGCGTTTTATAAATTATAATGCAATCACTACATTTTATTTCTGTTACTTATAAAAAGTACAACATTGCTTCTCATGAGAGCTTTTTCCTTTAGGAACATAGAGAGAGTGATTATATAAAGTTTGTACGTGTTGATGTCGCTTTCAAAGCTAATTTGCCGAGCCCGGCGAATTAGCTTTTGCGAATCAGACTCCAGATTTCTCCTGAGGACTGCTACTGCTACTTATCTTGAACTAAGTATTCTATCTTATTCGCCGCAGTTTCTAAAACTTTTCGACTTCGTTCTTAAGCTTCAAAGCTTTGAACGCGAAATGGAAAAAAAATTACGACAACGGCGTGTTCACTGGAGAAACGGAACATGTTTCAAAACGCGAAAGCCTGCTCATCGGCGCGCCAAAGTCGCTCCGAAACAGTACTAATTTTTTTTCGGAGCATTTTTCTTGCGTTTCGGAACTCTTTTCGTTTTGTACGATGAACACGCCACAGAAAATTCCAGGGCAAAATGCAGAAATTTTGAAAACGCGATTTCAACCGGACTCCAGTAATAGAAAGACGAGATCAAGTACGCTCCAGCGATAATTTTCGAGGCCCGCCAAGTCAAAAAATTTAAAAAAAATTACACGCTTTTTATTTCATTTTTTGTTTTATAAATATTTCTGAATTTAATTCGTCGTATTGTGCTATATCATTGTTGGATTAGATTTGTACACAGAAGAAAGATGCCAGAATTGGAAAATTCAGCTATTTTGCCGCCGCCAAAACCCCCACGAGGTGTTCTTCGTAAAATAGCTCCAATGAAGCCTCTACGCCAACCTTTGCGGGTTGAGCCTCTCATGACAAGTTTGTTTAAAATCCGTAAAAATGGATTAAGTTTTTTTCAGTTGACGATAACACTGCTAAACAGTTCTCCGCTACGGCACTTTATGAGAACATGAAATCGAACTTTAAAGACAATGTGACAATGAAAAGGTATGCCACAATGGGTCTTTAAAAAAAGTTATTTTTTATCAGGAGTGGCGGAGAGTTTACTGGTGTAGAAGCCGCGGACGTTCTAGAGGGCTTCATTACCAAAAATAGGCATTTGTTTAAAGCTGAGAACATTACTCGAATAAATGCAATCAAGGTTCCGAAAGCATCGTAATAGAAAGAAAAGCACAAATAAGATTCAGTTGCTGAACACTTGGCTCCACGAAAACGTTTTCCGGCAGCTGAATCAGCACGGATCAAAGGAATTCCAAGATTCTGAACGCGTTTTCTACGCACTTTGCCACGAAAAAGACTATAAGTTAGTGTAACAAAACAAAATTCAGTAATTCGTGAGAAGTACAATTAAATCGAATCAGTTAAACGAAAAAGTTGAAATCATAATTATTTATGGTGGGGAAATATATTCATCAGCTTCGTTCTAAGAAAATTCATAGCTTTTCTTAGAGTAAATGCGAATAATTACTTCGGACTTTGCATAATTCACAAAAATTCCAGAACAGGACAAATAATTGATCTATGTAGATCAGGCTAGGAAAAATGTTTTTTGATCTAAAGAATTCAAACATTTTTGGCTTTCAATGTTCTCCGTTTTTTCATTCCTTCTTTTTCTTCCCATTCCGGATAACTAGAAATAATCAGGAAACAGTAAAAATATTTTTACGTTGAGAAAAGGTTCGCAATTTTCGCTCTGTGTACTTTATCAAGAGAATTAGGGAAAAAAAGACTAGCCTATTCCGCCCCAGTTTGTCCCGTTTTTTTTATCTGCCAAATAGACGGTATTGTATCAAATTTGACCTCACTTTGTTTCAATACGTTCTTTCTATTTTTCGTAGAGAAAAAAGGCGAAAAAAACTTTTCTACTTTTCTACTTTCCTAACACACTCCTTTTTTCAGTGAAAATTTTTAAACTTTTTTTTCTTCATCTTATTTTCGGTAAAATAATGTTTAAAGGCTGTTCATCGCGCCTGCCTTTTCCTCGCCAACGCCTACGTTGGGGAGCGAAGATACGGCGAGCAACACCTCCTCGGCGCTTCGTCCTTCCAGAAGCAGCAGCTTTAAAAGGCTTTTTTCTCCAATGGGTTCGACAAATTCCACCACCTGGAAAAGCAATTTTGAAATTTTTAAGGGTTGGTCAGGAGGAATCGTTCAGCCTCTAGAGGAAGGGACAGTAATACGACACTTTTCAAATCGACGATGAGCCTTTTCGGAGGAGATCGGAGTGAGAAAAAGGCGGCTCGTGAATTGGAGAATCGGATTAAAGAAGGTCATCTCAACTTTTTCTTTGTCTTCTTTGACTTTCCTTTCAAAAACTGTCATTTATCGAGAAAAAAATTATTCCTGTTCAAAAGTATCACAGAGAATCAATATTATAAGAAAATAAATTATATTAGATATTCCAACCATTTTATTTTAGAAGAAGCTGAAATTTATGAAAGCGCCTTGTCTTGTCTGCTCAGTCTTGTCGAAATCCAGTTCCTCGAGGAAATCGCGATTCCTCTTGATTTTGATGCCAAGGTTTTTTTTCGCTTCGAAATACATTGAAGCTTCAAAATTGTTCAGAAAAATGCCTCGTTTCTCAGCTCCATCCTTGAGAAAATGGGTCTTGGCGGAGAAGAAAGGCCGGATTCGCGACTAGAAGACGAGATGGACCTTCTGATAGAAACCCATCCTCTCATTCGGTTCGTTCCGGAGTTATTTATTCTAACAAGATGATTTGTTTGCAGACCAGCGAGCCAATGGTTCCAAATGGCCAGATCTTGCGCTCCAATGCTACATTTGGAGAAGACTTCGGGCAAAAGCAGCGGGATGCAGATGTACATTTGGTGCAAATCTGCCCTCGAAGCGGTTCGTTTTGGCAAAAAAATTTTTTTTGGAAATTCGTGCATAATTTTCTTCTTCTTCCAATTTTCATTCCTAACGCTTCTGATTGCTATGTAATCAACTTAGAACTTCTGAATTTAAAAAAAATAGAGAAATTTTTACAAGCCATATTTATTCAATACGAATAATAATACAGTTCAAGGGCCGAAAAAGACCTCTAACAGAACCAATTTTTCAAAAAAAGGGAAATTTAAACATTGAAAACAGCAACAAACCGTTTAAAAAGTTAGAAGATATTTTAAGAAAGTCAGCGAGAAGATGGGTTTTGTTTTTCTAAATAGATTTTTGAATCGCATAGAATCATTAAATAGATCAAATACAACATCGGGAAGGGAGTTCCAAACATTAATTATTTTTAATACTAAAAAACGAGGCAACGATGTTACTATTATGTCTTATATTTGAACGTAAATAATAACGATGGCGACGCAGCGCTAATATTCCTTTGAACCTTCTCAAAAACTTTTGAATTGAATCGAATTAGGAAGAAAAAAAAAACAAAAATAAATTTAAGTTTAATTCAATGAAGAGTTCGGGTTTAAGCACAATTTTTTTAGATTTCGTAATTTTTATTTCATTCAACTTTAGATCTTGTTTATAGAATTTAGGGATAGTTCCATACATTCGATTTTTTTGAGGTTGAAAATGCAGAAAAAAGTTCTGTGTCGGCAAAAAATGTGAACTTGCTGAAAAGTTCTTTCAGGTCTCTGCAAGACTCGAGAAAATGACGCAACGGGGCGAAAATCCTCTGGTGCCACGGGAGTTCGACCGGCTGTTGACCGCCATGGCGGAAAGCCTCTTCGACCGCGGCAGCTCCGAACAGAAACTCGAGATGTCGTTGCAGTTGGGGCGCACTTGTGTTTGAAGTCTAGCCGGAGTCTGCAGGTATCTGTGGCTGATGATTCCGACGCCGCTGAGATCCATGCTCGACCTGATCCTCCAATGGCTCGAGTGGACCCAGAAGACGGCCGCCGTTGTCGACCTCCGCAGTCCTTACTACCTCGGACCCGATGTTGGTTTTTCCGTAGCTCAAAGTGTTTTAGGAGGGAATTCTGAGAAGAGTTTGAAGTAGTTTTGTAAAAAATGTGTGGTGGAAAAGCCAGGAATAGGTAAAATACTAGGATTGCTAGAATTATTTTAGTTAGAGCTCCAGAAAGTCGTCAATTTTTTTTTCGGTTCGATAAGAACTTTTCTATCCATTAAAAGTGTTGTTATTTTTCAATCAAGTGAATTTAATCTGTTTGAGTTTTTGTATTGAAATGCTTCTTCTCATAGAGTTCAGAACAATAAGCGACTTGCAAGCTTTAGTGACAGAGTTTCCGTTAATTTGCTTCGTCTAGGTTACAGGTGCCATTTAAAAACTTTACGAATAAAAAAATCTTTTTTTTTTCTAGTGTGGCTCGTCGAAAAACAACTGCGCTGTGATAATCGACGAATTGCGGCCATATTTGTTCCCACGAGGATGTCTTACCAACAACCAGCAGGACGCCTTTATAAATGTAACGTTCGATGATTTTTCTCTCATTTTAACTCCTTTTCAAGACCCTTCTCGAGATTCGATCGAAAGGATTGCTTGGCACGCATCCGGCGCCTCTAGCCAACGCCTTGAAGTTTTTTATTCCGAATAAAAATTCATTGAAACTTCAAATTCAGGCGTAAGGCTGTGATGGACCAGGAAAACGTTTTTCCAGCCAGAAATTCCCCGCCGAAGGCTCCGCCCACGAATATGGAGCAAGAGTTGGTCAACGTCATGAAGGTCTTTAGAGTTTTTTCTCGTTTCTCACTAGAAATATCCGTTCTCGCATGTAGAATGGCTTAAAGCGGTTTGATTTGAACGAACCCCTCTTTTTAATGTTGGGCTGGCCTCAAAGTACCTGCGCGCGCAAACCGTTTTTTGGTCGGCTGATTTTGATTCCACCGCATCACAATCATCGATTTTCATAGTCGTCTTAAATTCACTAGATAAATATTAAGCTCCAGGAAAAAAATACTCCCCAAAAGACCTTGATTTTTTGCACTTGAACAAGTTATCTCAGTTTCCATATCATTTCTAAATGTTAATGCAATTTAATATTTTTCAAACAAGTCCAAATAATGAGCCTTTTTTGCAGCTGATCATCGACAACACGCAGATGTCCTTGTCGGAAAAGAAGAAACGACTCCGAGATTTCGCCAAATTTTACCCCGAAATTTACGAAAAGCATTTCAAGGACCTTCGCTGGTAGCATTAACTCTAAACTTTTCTAGGATATCAAATGAGCGCATTTAATCAATTTTTATCTGTAAATTACCCCAGTTGCCATTCACTTGAACAGGGCTCAGAATCGCCTAAATAATCGTCGATCTCATCGTTTTTTTGTTGTAATATTCCTCACCTGCCTATATATTGCAATTGTTATTTGTGATATGAATTATCACACTCTGTAAATCTTTTTCTGCCAAATGAATTTTATTTTTTTATGAGCCTTGTTCGAAATTTGCAGTTCATTATCTTCTTATTTATAAAGGCTATCAATTCAGGAGATTTGTTAGTGATAAACTGCTGGTAGGAAATCAGATAATGATTTGAAAAGTGAGGTTTAAAAGAAGTTAGAACAATACTTTTTCCGGGTTTTTTAACGACCCCACAAAAACCTTGAAGCTAAATTTCGAAATATTACTATATTTTTCTTCAAAATATTACTATATTTTTCTTCAAAATATTACTATATTTTTCTTCAAAATGTTTTTTCATAATTGAATTTTTCAAAATACCCATCAAAATTGACTTCACGTAGGTGTATTTTTTCTAATATCTCGTGTACTATTTGCACTTCTCTTTCATGAAAGTTCAGAATGAAATTTTTCGTCTGACTGGTTCTATAGTATCATTCGATTGAAAAAAAAATTGCAAATCAGAGAAAAGTTGAATTCATTCAAATCAGGTTAGCTTTTGTCATGTTCAAAGCGATCACGAAATCCAAAATAGCTGTCAGAGAGTGAAGTTATAACTGACTTATTGAAAGGTTTGTTTCAGGATTTCGCGAAAATTGTTTTGAACATGGCATTTATCGAGCGGACAATCAACTCTTCGACAGAGATGGCGGTTACCCTGGACCACGGCTTTCAGGTAGATTTGTCAGCTTTTTTCAGTTGAAGTGAACTTTTTCTATGAAATAGAACTTCCATTAATTTGAGCCGATCTTGATAAAATTACATGTTTGAAGTATGGAAAATTAGTTCAGAAAAACCTTTTGCATCGATCGATTATAATAATTAATAGTTCGAAGCGATATTTCATTTCCCTCGGGGAATGGTGGTCGAAAAGAAGCTTCAGCGATTGTTTGGATCTCGTTTCTATACATAAGTTATCTTTGCGACGCATCTATTATGAAGGGGAATTTATGAGGAGCCCAGGTGAGACAAACTATGCGAAAGCCAAGGGAAATCGAGAATGATCTGAGATCCGATCGGAAATATTCCATTTCAACGCTCCTCTCACCGACCCCTTTCCCTCTTTTCCATTTCTTTCTTCAAAAATCATAAATCGTCAGATATTTCTGGCAAGAGATATGTAGAATAATCTTCCATTTTGGAGGTCAAATACGTCATTAAGAAAAATAAACCAACGATAAAAAATTTAGATTTCCGGAAAGAACTTTTTTTCCGCCACTAAGGGAATTTTCCGAAAATTGGTTAGGTCACTCCTAGATGGTCCAGAGGGAAATCTTGAGCGTCTCAAACACGATACAACTTTTTAGTTCTCGATAAAGGACACCTTAAAGTAAAGGAAACACTGAAAATCCGTTAAAATAGGCCAGTTTTTGACTTTGAGCCCCTCGAAAACTAGAAAGTTGTGCAGCTTGAAACTTTATGGATCTTCTTCTGGTACATCAAGTAGTTTTCTGAGTAATCTTACATTCTCGAAGTAGAATGACCCTACTTGTAAGCTTCTAGAATTTTTTCAACCAGCCTTTTTTGTCTTAAAAATGTATTCCTCTCTCGTGTATAAAATTGCATGATTTAAGCTCCTCCTGGTGAAAAAAATAATAATAAATATTCAGATTGATCATATTACGTCTCAATTATCTGAAAAAAGGCTTAAACGAAGCTATCAAAGCGATTTTTGGTTGGAAAACCGTTGGATCCAAAACGAACGCGGCTAAAATGAAAATTGCTCCGGACGGCCGCGACTTTATGGCTTTATTGGCCGATTTACGGTCTCGCGCCGCTTTTTTTTTATTTGTTCACAAGAAAGGAATCTTTAATGATGATTGAAGGAATTCGGGGTCTGTTGGAGTTAGACGAGGCTAAACTGTTCGGATGAAGAAGTGGAGAGAAGCTTCTCTTCTCCTCTAGTTTCCGGGTTTTTCTTAGCTGTTGCCGGTTTTTTTTTTTCGATTTCAATGGATTTTTGGCCAACTGATTTTCCACCTGCTGGGAATCTTTCTTCTCACTTGCCAAAGTCCTAGAAACTTTGACGACAAGAGCCAGTTTTTTCGGCTAATCCCCCTGGTTTTTCGTGGCCGCTACTCTTTACACCGACTTTTTTTATGCTTTTTAAATTTCAGAAATCATTCAAGTAAATGTTTTTTCTTTGTGATTTATAGTTACAAAGCTGGTTTGAGAGTCTGAAATTAGTAAAGAAGTACTAAATGCGATTCAAAAAGAGGTTTATTTGATTTTTTTAAAGATTTCGGTTCATGTTTGGTTTGTAATAAAGCTTTCACTGAATCCACAAAGAATCTTTGGTTCTTCATAACCGAGATGGCCGTCTGAGATTACGGTAGGATCCCAGCTCCTCCTCCCCCTTCCTCCGGATCGGCTTCGCTTTCCTTTTCTTCTCCTTTTCACTTGTTGACATTTTTTAATCTTTGTTCGTTGAAATTTTTCCCTCATTTCGAACTAATTTTTGAACAGCTTTAGGAAATTTCATCCATAAACGAGTCAAATTTTTCTATAGAAGAAAAAATATCTTCCTGAAGCTTTTTTTTAAAATTTTTTTAAATTTAAAGGTTTCAAATTCACTTGCTGTATCTACTTCTCTCACCGGAAGCTCTCTTTTTCACGTTCTCAGGTTGAAGCGTGAAATTTTCCGTTTTCCTATTCACAGCCAACTTTTTTTTCGGTTTGATGATCCATCGGATGCGGTGTGAAAGGTGATATTTGAACCGACAGGTCATTCCCAGGCTCGCTTTTTTGCCTCCCCATCTGATTGCGCTTGAATTAGGCTATCCACTGACACGAGAAGATTCCTCACCTTTTCACAATCTTTTCTGAATTCCTTTTTTCTTGAGTCAGGTTCCGATTCAGTTGAATTTCATCAAAAATGTGCGTTTTTCTCGTTGAAAAGCTTTGCTGCCTTTACTACGGCTGATCGTTCTCCCATCTCATTTTTTGCCTTTCGAAAGGCGCAACTTTGAGACAAGCCAATCGTACCCCGACTTCTTTTTCGGCATCCCATTATTCGAGATTGGCGCAGCGACTTGATTCTGCCTCGCAATACTTTTGCATCTTCACTTTGGGCCAATATTAAGTGAAACCAATGAAACTGTTTTTTCTCCTTATAATGATAAGAGATCAAGTTGATTGGATCAGTTTGACGTAGGGACCGCAGACGAATTTTCAAAAAATTTTTTTCAGCATCGAGCTTTGTATGGTTTGATAGCTGTTTCGATTCAAAACTCAGAACCGTTTAGTTTTTTTCGAAAAAGATTGAGGATGAAAAAGTTATGACGAAAAATGTGGCGCGCCGCGCACCATTTTTTTAGTACTGAAATTTTAGTATTATTCATTTTTTTGACATTTTTTTCTCGATTTTTTTCTTCTAGAAAAAAAGTTTTGATACTGGTCTATTATGATGTAACAAATCATAATAGAGTGCTAAAAATGATGCTAATCAGCTATTTTTGCCGAAAAAAAGTCGGTATTTTGCAGAAAACAAAAAAACTGATGCTTGCGGGTATCGAACTCGCGACCTAAAAATGAAAAAAATCGCAGCGCACGCACTGCGCCAAGCTGTCAGGTCTAGCGCGGGAGCTTCCATCCGCCTTACCCTTGAGCCGTTTAAATAGCACAGATTGTCTATTTCAAAAAGAAAAAAACTTGAAGTAATTTAGCTATTTTTTTATCAGAATATGTTCGCAAAATCTTTACTCAAACGTTTCGTGGAAATTCACTTCGAAAAAAACTGTTTTTTTCAGTGCTTTTTTTGCCTCTTTTTAACGATCGCTGCCTTAAAAACGGCCCCGTAAATTTTTTTGGCAAAGACGAATTTTTTTATTTTATTCTTTTTAATTGAAAGATTTTTTTACTAATAAATGTATATAATCGTTTGAAAAAAACCTGCGTTCGACCGCTTTCGGTGTGATAAACGCCGCTAATTTTATTCTCTAGTTTCAAGAGCATTTTTTTGCGTATCACAAAACTTTTTTTCAAGTACATATGCTGTGGAGAAAAAAATTTAAGTAAGCCCATGGTCTAAATTTTTGAAAAAAACAAAAAAACTCGATTATATTCGCTTGTTAACGATATTTTGAATTATGACTTTCGGCACTCCCTAAAAATTTTTTTGGCAAAGACGAATTTTTTTATTTTTATTGTTTCAAAATTACCGTTACTTGAATCAAAAATCATTATATAAAAAAAGAAAGAGTGCGTTCGACCTGAAAAACACATGAAAAAAAGCAAAAAAATTACAAAAATTTTTTTAGTTCCATTCACGTTTTTTTGTACGACATTCCGCGAGAACGCATCAAGAAAGCGTGAAATATTTTTTAAACGAAAGAGGAAGCTTTTCTGTACATGTGTGTCAAATTTTATTCGCCAGTTCCACATATTTTACAACTACAACAAAATGAAAGTTGAAAACCAAAAAAAAGCCACTTTTTCTATCGCGAAAAGGGGCGTGGCTTTGCGGTCCCTAGTTTGACGGCTTGATCTGACGAAAAATTGAAGAAAACCTTCCTGGTAGATGATTGAAGTCAAGATTATTTTTGAAATTCTGACAAAATCTTCGAAAGTTCGTTGAATTCTTTTCGGCATTTCTGAAATCTTTTTTTCTAACCCCGTAAAATGATGAGTTTTTTTTGTGAAGATCTTGAAAAACTGGATAGTGACGACGATTTTGTTCAGGAAGCTATTTATTTGGGAAAATACTTATTTTTCATGAAAGGAAATTTTTTTAACTTTACTTCTCCTCTTACCCTTGACAAGAAAATGACACACTGTTCAAATAAAAAAATTTCAATTTTTCATTCTTGGCAATCGTTTCTTGAATTCAGCTGGAAAAATCAATGATTGATCGGAAAATTTTAACACTGCTTTTATTGAAGTCCGAACACGTATTTACCTTCTTGAGAATGAAAAAATAATCATTCAAGGCGATAAGCTTGGGAAAATCAAAAAAGACGGAAAGATAAACCAAAAAAGGTGCTTTTTTAAATTTTCTTGTCAATCTCCTGTATTTCAAATGTTTCGTTCTCTCAAAAGGTTTCTGGCGTTGAACCTGCTAATGAGTAAATACCTTCCAGAAACTCCTCTGATCGAGTCTACACTTAGCTACTGTTTCTTCGTCTGGAATGTTACCAGTTCCATCGGATCAATCTTCCGACAGACAGCCGCCGAAAAAGATGAAGAAGAAGAGCCCGATTTGGGAATGCTAATCGTTTTCGCTTGGACCCGCCTTCTGGGCCTCGAATTTGAGGCGAACGCAACTTTAGCTTTGGCTTGTGTAGGGGCAAAGTGACCGGTCTCTACGTACTCAATTAGCCGCCCACCGAAGTCGACTTTTCAGTGGTTTCGACGCGGCACGCGGCCGTTGCCCTGCGGCACTCACACGCCTCATTTCCCTTTCCCAAAGAATTCTTCTGCTTCTTCTCCTGATTCCTTCCGGGTCCAACAAATCATAGTTTGGTCATACTGTCGTCTTGCTGCTTCCCAGAGCTCTATTACTGGGAGGAACATCTTTCCAGAATTTTTTTTTGATTTTTCTCGATTTTATCTTTCAGTAATTCTGGTCTCACTGTAAATATGGCTAATTCAATCTTACTGAATACGTTTTCACATAGTTCTAACTTGTAAATGATTTTATTTTTTTGAAAAAAATCTTCAAAAATTTTTTTGCTCAGAGAAAACTTTCAAAGGAAACTGCGATTTTAGGCCTGCTTTTTTTAGAAAAAAATGAAGGTGTGTAGGTAAAGGCTTTGAATTTAATTTTTCCCAGTACATTGAATTTGGAGCTCAATTTTTTTGAAATTTTTTTCTGTTTGTTATAATCGGAAGTCTACTCAAACTATTTTTATTTTTTTGGAGATCAGAACTTCCAAACTCTTCCAATGTTACAACTCAACCGAAAAACCTCGAGAATGAAAAAAATCCTTAACAGAAGGCTTGCGCAGAATGCGACAATGCCGTGAATCATTTTTTTTTTTGAAATAAATTTTAAAAAAATTTTTTTAGCTCTTCGCAATATCTCCATACTTGTAAGTGCAGCTTGATTTTGAGACTTGTAGCTTTTTTGTTGAATGTATGATCTTGGCGCAATACCATTTCTTTCTGGTTTTTCTGAGGTCCATTATTTCTCATACTGTGAAGTAGTATAAGAGAAAAAAACCGAATAGCCTTTTCTTGCGATGTTCTTGGCTTTTTTTTGTGATAAAGAACTGCGCTGAATAAACAAATAAAAGATGTAGATAAATTTTTTGAATATCTTTTTTTATATCATCCTTGACTGTTCAAGTAAACTTCTTTGATATTCAAATTTCTCCCTCTCGGAAAAACATTCAGAATATAAGAATAAAACTATCTCCTACTTTCTAAAAAGTTTCTAACTTTCCGAAAATTCTAATATATATTTAAGTCAAGTTTAATGTGTAATATTAGAACCGATTTACTTCAGAAGGTCTGAATTCGGGTTTGATTCCAGTTCCTAAAAATGCCGAGTCGAAACTGACTTAATTTTAATAACTCCAAAACGTAGTTCAGAAAAATGTAGGCAAAAGTAACTTTTCGTCAGACTCATAATTCAAAAATCTTTATTCAAGATCAGATTCGGGATTATCGTAGCTTCCAAGGCTTGTTTATTAATCGTGCCCTCTAATGTGTTTGGTCTTTGGCAATTTATCGCGATTCGTGTCGCTAAATGACCACGATCGTGGGCCTTCCGTGTGTTTTCAGAATCTCCATCTTTCAGGAGATTCCAGACGATTGCCCACGGCTTTCCATCTTTCTGAGACGCGTTCGCCGACGGTTTTCTGCGATATTCGTGCGGATGCGACTGTCCGGCGGCCGATGAAGCTTCTTCTCCGCGCCGCTCTTCTGGCTCTTCTTCTCCTGAGCTCCGTCGCGTCACAGGTACTTTTTTTCGCTCCAATTTCACTTTTATAACATCAAAGGTACATGCCAAAAAGTCTTCCCCGTTGAATTAGTAGAAAAAAAAACAAGGGGTCTGATATAAAGCTGTTAAATCGAGCTAATTTGTCATAATTGAAGAGTTTTTTTTTCCTTTTTCTGAGATTGATTTAAAGATGATTTTAATGCAAGTTTAAATTTTTCAAAAATAGGATATAGTTCTAGATTGTAAATTACTCATACCATTAGATACAGCCCCCGCAAGTTTCATGAAAATTTCAAAAAAATTTCAATTAATATAAAATTTTTTTCAAAAAAAGGTTTCCACTATTTTTTTAAAAAGCTAGAACTAGAATGTGTTCGGCTTAGTAAATTATTTGGATGAGGATAGGCAAATAGTAAAGGTTTCGCGTCGAAGGGCCTTTTTTAGTGTGAAATCGGACCAATTTCGACCTGTTACCTTTTAAAATAACCGAAAAATTAAAAAAAAATTTTCAAGTTCTCCGAGATCGGTAAGTCTTTTTGCTTGATATGTTAATATACGCTTTCTAAAAATCTAAAAGACTGCAATCGCAGATTTTCCAACGCATTTTTGCACCAGAATAGGTCTTGTAACGATTTTTCCATTACCTGTTTTTCACGTCATTAATTATTTTAGAAACTCTTTTCGAAGCATATTTTGCCAATAGAAACTAAATCAGTGTCTCTAGAGACTCTCGAGTCGATTAACATGCGAACTCAAAATCTTTTCATCGCTTCAAATTTTGAAAAATAAGTGCTACGTTCGAAACTGCTCATTCCCTATTTCAAGTTCTGTTATGACTATAACTTCCGAGTTGTTAGTTCAGATTCTGCCATGAACGGATCATTTCACGGCAACAATTTTTCCCCTCACGATTCCTTCATGTACCCAGATTGCCTACATGAGAAGTGAAAAGAACGCCATTCAAGCCTTATTTATGGGCCATGACGTCATTTGCACGTTGGCGCGCTCTTCCCTCAACTTCCATATCTTCTTTTCTGTCGAATCCATTGTCATAAGTTCTTGTTGTTGAGAAGAAACAGGTTGCCTCAATCTTTCGACTGAAACAGCGCCGCAGTTGATTGAGGTTCAACTCGGGAACCAACTGAGGAAAATCAGTGAGGTGCATTAAAGTTTCCAAAAGTTTCCAAAAAATTCCGCTGGAATTATTGAATTTTTGTCACCAAGTGCACTTTTTTTTTGTTAATTTTTGGATTTTTTGATTTTTTAAGAATTTTCCCTTTTTGGCAGAGGTGCTCAAAAACTTTACCATAAGAAGATATTCCTCCCACAAGGAAAGTATAAGAAAAGAACCTGAGAAAAAAGAAGCCTAGAATATTTTTTTCGCTCAAAGAGCTTTCGGCATGATATGCGCTAATTGAGAATCCCACTTAAAAAGTCGAAAAACTCGAAAATCTAAATATTCAGGTTGTCTGTAGTTTGAACTTTGTTCATTGCAACGAAAATTTTTTTAAAAAAATAAAGCAGACCATGAAAATGTTAAAAAAATGATATTTTTTTACAACAAGATAACAATTTCGAAAAAAAGTTCTTCCAAGTTTTTGGATTGTATAATTTAGTGCAATGTGAAGTTCTCCAAGTTTCAGGTATCGCCAATATCTAAAATTATTCAGACTCAGTCGAAAATTCAAGAAAAGAATCAGCAACTTTTTGGGCTTTTTGAACTTTTGGACTGACGATTTCTCCAGAGAAAAGCCTTTTCATTTAAACGCCGCTAATAATAAAACTTTCCACGAAATCCTTCAACATCCTCCATAACTTTTAAGTGGCTTCGGCGGTTTCTCCAGTTCACGTTTCTCTAGTTTTGCTCGTTTTTCTCGCCGCTTTTCATGAACCTAATAAGGAAATCTAAAAACCGCCTTGATGATCGCTCCGAGTCCAGGTAATTTTTGAAGCGATTCTGCCGCTTTTCCGCGCCGCTGGCCCTCCAAAACTAACATGACAACCGCCGACCGGGGATAATAGCTCCTTTGAAACTATTTCCTGTCGTTTTTCTGCAAATTATGACTTTTCTGTCTGGTTTTGGTTGCTATAAAAAAAGAAAAAAAATAATAGAAAAACTTAAGTTAAAAAAACACTTTCAGCCATCTCAATGCGATGAATACTTGGCTTGTCGAAACGAACTGCTGGAGATGCACTGGAAATGCGCCGAGCCGGCACGGAGGCTGACGCAACATGCGTGCAGAATTAATGACCTTTTTGGGTTTGGACATGAATAAACCTGAGAGAAATAATCAACTTCAGAGAACACAAAATGACGACGTACGCTTCAGAATCCGTGTTCGTGACGTGCGTTTCTCGAGATGTTCTGCGAGAAGAGGACAATTCTTTCGAAGTTCGCAACTTGGTTCAGACTTTTAGAAAAACCAGTTGAACTCTGAAATATTTTAGAGGACTGGAAACTGCGATTCCGGCACGACGCCGTCGGCAGGGCATCAGAGGGAATATTCCAGAATCAATTGCTGGAGTGACGTCGTCCGTCTCACGCAGAAGTGCTACTCTCTGGCGCGGTGTTGTCCGGCTGTTTCGAAGTCAGAAAAAATCCTGATTTCTCAAGAAACTTTCTTTTCTTCAGTTGTGGCTATGAGGTGGAAGAAAGTAAACTGGGGACGAAGATAATTCGCGAGAAACGCAAAATTCGAGCTCTACTGGAAGAATGTCGCGAGGGAATGCTAGGTGTTCTGAAATCGCCGATCGCCAAGTGAGCTGGAGTATTCTTGTGACATATATAGAGGTCGTTACTTCATATGAAAGTTCTGAGGAAGTGCGGATTCAGTCCAGACCATAACTATATTTCTTCCAATAACATCATAATGATTCGATCCCAGAGAAGACGCCTACATCGCGCGAGAAGTCCTGCACTCGGCCCAAGAGCTTCTGACGACGGTCCTGCCTTTCCGACTTCAAACGCCTCCCGCCGAGAAGAAGGCTTTCGCCCACGCGACTTCTCAAAGAAAAGGAGTCAGCATGGTTTTCCATTCCTTTCAATCCACCTTTCAAAACACTTTGTTGACAGAAAGAGCTTGTGCCCTTCAAGAGGTCCCATCCAGTGTTGAATAATCTTGACGGTAACATAAATGAATTCCAAAAGAGTATAAGAAATCATTCAGGAGTGGTTTACCATCGATACGGTATATCCAAGCCTAAATTTGGACGTCGCGGAACGGGAAAGAGGACGATCCCTTATACCGTCTCCAAAACTGGTTTGAAAATAATCCTCCTTTTCGTTTCAATATTGCTCTTTTCAGTGGAAGAATTCGAGGTGCAGATTGAGAAGCCCGACGTCACGCACAGTGGGTTCACTGGTGAGCAATAATGTTGAACAATTCTAGAAGTTCTTTTTTTTTTTTGATATTGCGGGGTAAATTCATTACATAAATTAAAGTAAAAAAATATTCCATTCAGTATGATGAAGTTAAATAAAATTGCTGGAATTTCTTATTTTTTATTTATTGCGGCTTAGGTAGGACCTGACAAGGGAGGTCATTTTACTTTGCGCTGAGGAATTTCTTGAAACTTGACCAGAAAAATCATGGATCTACTAAAAAATATCCTGAAACCTCAACCTGCACAACTTCCTACTATTAGAGAAAAAAGGAACCAAAGCCCCAAAATAGTTTTTTTTTTAATCGTTTTCGCCAATTTTCAGGAAATTCTCAACCGCAAAGAAAAATGACCTTTCTTATGAGCTAGCCTTTTTTCAATGATCGTTTAATATTTAACTGACTTAGGAAGTCCCCGACGAGTTTTCATGGCCGAGACTTCTCGCCGACCTTTCTTCATTTCTTCGCTTTCTTCCCCTTCTTCCCTCCGAACTTCGACGGCGATCTCCACGAGTTTCGCCTCGGTCGACCGTGACGCGACTCTTCTGAAGCCTTGGCACCAGACCAATTCCCTCAAAAAGGTCAAAAAGCACAGGAAACGCAAGAGAAAACGCGTAAGTCTCTGTCACTCTTCATGTGTCAAGCTATTTCTCAGATTGACTACCATCACCGATCTCCTGCCTTGGGATCCATCACAAACTCGAAAACCAAGGTTTCGCTTCCCCATGAAGAACTCAACTAACGATGCGAACATTTCCAGATTGGCCACAAAATAAAAAAGCTGGAAAAGATTGCCAAGTCGCTGAAGCATGCAGAGGTGCCCAAGATCTTGATGGTGAAGCAGAGACAGGGCCGTCTTCTGGGCTACGGCCAGCCGCATATCGCCCCCATTTCCACGCCAGTCTTCCCCTCCACCGACAGAGTGAGCACCGAAATCTTCCAAAACCTTCGAAAAATACAAAATAGACTTCCATCGACGACATTTACGATGAGATTCTGGAATCTCAATCGAAAAGCACCGAGTCGAAGTCGATCGAAGACACTTCGGGTGAGAGCATTTCTTTTACCATTTTTGATGGTTTTGGATATTTCAGGCGATAATCTGGTGAGTCTCGGCGATTCAAACGCTTTTCCCCTGCCCAAATGGACAGAAACCGGAGTGCCGGACTTCGAGCCTTCTGTGACTCCGCAAACCGACGTCGGAGGTACATGGACCTTTTGATAGGATCATTTGATATGCAAGCGAAACGGGGAATGAAGAAAAAACTTTCATTTTGAAAAGAAACTCAACAGGAAGAGATTAAAAAAGGAAAGTTTTAAAGTTGGTTGAATACAGAGAATCCTAAATTTTTGACACACTTGTGTGCAGCCACTGGAATCGATTGCAATATTGAACCCTTCTTTATCCTTGATCCCTCTCAGATCAAAATTACTCGGTCGCACGTGGAATGGCTTGAAGTGGGTTTTTCGAGACTTTTCTGAAATTAAACTACAACGTAAGAGGGCCTCGAAAATATTTAGAGCGATCTGATTGTATGAAATCATTTGAAGTCGAGATTCCGACCCCAAAGCGACCACTTTGAACCATTCATTCAAATGATGAGCAGAGAGTTTGAAGAATATTATTTTTCATCAATCAGGTGAATAAAAATTAACAACTGACAGTGGTATGCGAGCGATACAGGGTAGTGCGTTCAGCGTAAACTGAAAGTTTTTATGAACCCCTTCTTTTTGAAATATAAATCGCTAAAAGTTGAATTGAATCGGATTATTTCGAATAGGCTCCAGATGAAAGAATCGAATTCCAGCTGCGCCGTCAGAATCCCAGACGCATCCGATGGAAGCGTTCATCAGCAACAGCGGCACCTGGACAATGGAGCCCATGGAGCCGTCCTCTCACCACCCAACCACGACTTTCTTCCCAATTTCTTCATCGACCGAAGTATTCACTTCGCCTCCGACCACCGTCAGGACGACTACAGAAGAACCGATTTCGGCGACGACTTCAACAGAAGCGACGTCTACCAACGGAGGGTTGAAGAAGCTTGACTTCAATTAGAATGAGATTTTTTTGAGGTGGAAAGAAGTCGAAGTGGCTACCTTCAACCCGTTGGAGGACTACGTGACGTCCGGCTTCTTGGAGAAAGACTTGAAAGGCCGACCTTTGGAGTCTGAACTTCCCATTTTGGATCATGCCGACTATATTGACATCAGCGCGGATATCGACATCGTCCCAGTACGCGATTATCTTATTTATTTAACAGAAGTTATACTTTTCAGAAGTATCAACAAAGGTATTTTAGTAAGGGACTGTATGTATCAAGAAAGTAGAAAATCCATTTTCCTCAAAAGGAGCAACTTTTTTTATTTTGAGATCGTCTAAAATTTTTAGCGTATTTCAATAATAAATCCACAAAATTGTGCTTTCTATCGCTGATTTTTTTTTAACTGTTCGTGTCCTTTCAAGAGAACCCAGATTCCACCAATGGTTTTAAATCAGCGTGAAAATATTCACAAGGTTGACTTTTCCAGAAAACATCTTTGAAAGCTGACCATCTTCCGCCACCTCCGCCTTTGGACCCTCCCTCTTTTGAATTTGAGTCGTCAACGCCTTCTTGGCCTCAGTCCAACGATGTCAACACGCCGGATTTGGTAACTGAGGCGAGTCCTCTGGAGCCTCAGGAGAAAGTTTTGCCGATGTTGGAGCTGCCGGAGTTCATCGACGTCTTCGGGGCCAATGAGGTCGACCTCCAACCAGTAGCCAGAGTATTTGAGAGTTTAGGCAACACCTTCTCCTCTGATTTCAACCACACCGTTTGACAACCAACTCTGGCCGCTTCCAATAGTGAAAAAAGCTCGAGCTCTCGGCGCGGCCATGATGCGCAGGTTTGTCGGGACCGTACTACTCTGAGAAAAAAAGATCTCAGCCTTCCTATCAACGTGTTCAAAAACGCAAAGAAGACGAAACGCAAGTCAAAAACTAGCGGCTGCAAATCCTACGGAAAGTGTCTGATGAGAGCTTCGGAGCTGCAGAAGACGTGCCGAAAACCGTCCACAACTACTTATGACACTTGCAGCGAACAACTCGTGCCTCTCTACAAGGTAAAAAAAAACTCCATCTTTCAAATGAATCAAGCATTTTCCAGCTGATTGACGCGGCCGCCGACGAAAAGCAGGAATTTATCGCCCAATGCGTTGGCAACTCGACGATTTCGGTACGTTTTAGTGATAATTTGAGAAGGAAAAAGTTTATTTATTAAAAATATAAATGGTTATTTGGACGCTCTTGTGAGTTCACACTTTGGTTGAGGGTTTAAAGGCGCGGCTTGAAATAACACTTTCAAAAACTCGTCGAAAAATGTATGAAAATTTGGGAAAGGCGAGTTTGTGGAGAGTGTTAATATCATGAATCACCCCAACTAGACAGAAAAATCAGGGTTTGATGTGCAGGAGTCCAAGAAATGCACCGTAACTCCGAAGTCTTGGCGCAACGCCACTTGCGATGATCTTCCACAGCTGGAACTACACTGTCGTGACTTGTCGACCTGCTGTTCCAGTAGAAAAAGGTCCTTTCGACTGAGAATCACTCCGAGAACTTGTACTTTCCCAGATGCGACTTGGAAGCTGCCGGAAATCGCGTCGGGACCCGTTTGCAGCTCCTCGAACGGTCCTTCTCTCTGCGTGCGGCTTCTTGCAAGTTCCGGCACGTCTTCAATCGCCAGATTATCTGACCTTCTTCATTTTCATGTTTCCCTCATCATCTCATTAGTTTGATTGCCATCGAAGCTTTACCGGCTGAAACTTCTCTCACTAGGTGAAATCATATCATTTTTGCTCTGTGTCTTCATTTTTTCTTTTACTTGTCTGTACAGGGATGCGAGTTTTCATGACATTTTGACATTCTAAAACTTATTTATTCAGAATCTATTGCAAAAATCACGTGTTTATTGTGTATTAACTGAAAAGAGAACTGACAAACTTTTAGTTAATAAATTATTCGAATCTCTTTTTTTCATTTGTGAAAAGAATTCGGAACGACAGTATGAAAACTGTACATGTTTGTTTGTTTCTTTCTATAGCTGAAAGCAAATTAAAACTGAGTTTATGAAGTCAGAAGTTGTGATCAGGAATAGTACAGATTATGAATATGATACAGCTATTTTTGTTGCTTTGTGGCTCCACAATTGTCTCCGCTGAGCGTCGCGGTTAAGTAGGAATGCGGTTCGACACGATTTATGACCGATCGAGGAAACGACGAAAATAACCTGCGTCCTTTTTTTTTTAGTTGCGCGTCGCGAAGTTCTTCCTTGTTGTTTTTCGGGTTTCTTGGGTTCGTTCTCAAAGTTTGTCCAAAGAAGTTAGAAACCAAGTCAGAAAAAAATCTGTTTTATTTTCTATAAAGAAAGTTAAGGATCTTTGAACTTCAAACAGTCTGACACTGTTTGGCACTAAATAATAGTAAGCTTTAATTTTTTCGCATTAACAATTGATTCAAAAGAGCTTATTTGAAAAGATTTATATATAAGAAAGTTATTTTTAAAAAATTTAAGGAATTCTTGGCTTTTTTTATACGCAAGACGAATGGCTCAAAGCTTACTGCTGACATCGCAGGAGTTTGCCAAGATGCAATAGAAATTTTAACTGTAACATAATTGAACCCGCTATGATGTTATTGAGAGCCCATTCAAACTTTATAAAGTCTTAAAGTAGCCGCGATTTCGTAAAATGCAGTTCATCGATTTCAAAGCAGACCTCCCGGAGTCGAATCAACGGATGAAGCTTATCTTCGAGCTTTTTTTCCCAGTGTTAACCGCGCAAAGAACGGCCCTAAATGGAAACGAAAACAGTGGCGACAAATGAGTGTCTCGGGCGGCATTCCACGCATTTTCCAAATCGACGTCGTTCAGTTTTTTTTTTCGTTCGGCGGTCCGTCGGCCAGACCACTTTTCTCTTCATCATCGGGGCGTTTATCCGTGGAATGCTATGACGAACAGTCGTTTGGCGAGTGACTGAAAAAAGTGTGGGTTCCACTAACCTTATTAATAAGCAAAGATTTTTTGAAAAAAGCTTCGAAACTTTCTGAAAAATTTCACACTGCAGAGGATCTAGGCTACTTTTGGCTGATAAGCAAATACTTCGGGTTGAACTCCCTCTAGAACAGAACTCTCGAAACATCCTGGCTTTGTTTTTTTCCTCAACTCTATGAAGGATAAGTGTGACGAAAAAAAATATCAGACGGGTCTTCTTTTTCATTCAAGTTTTTTAAAACGAAGGATGAAATTATTTAATATCTGAATTTCGATCTTTTCTCATTTTCTGTGTCCATCTTCCTACCGTTTTAAGTATTCTTTGTGCTTCCTGAAAACAAAAGAGTTTCAATAACAACAAGAAAAAACCAGCAGCTGCAAATCACGAAGCGATTCAAATGCTTCGACGGTCCATAAACAAAACAGTCGAGTTTTTTTTCTTTTCCAAAGCGTTCTCACCTGTGTAATGTAATGTATAGTTGACCCATACCGCAAAAGTTGAGGAAAAAAAACGAGAAAAATGTGTTTTTGAGGGGTCATAATGTAATCGGAGTGATGGATCTTCTGTTTTCCCAAACTTGTCTCGGTTTGGCAACATTTTGCTGGACACTCTCTTCGAGATCATACTGTCACGCAAGGAAGAAGAGAAAGGATTGGAATCTTTTGTTGAGATTTTCGAGTTCTTCGATCTTTAGAAGGCATTTTTCTTGTTATCTCCAGAAGAAGCGAACAACCAACCAAGGCCATTCCGATGACGTCTTCTGTTGCGTGAAACCGAAAAAAGGCGCAAATCCAAGGCCAAGAAGCATTTTTTTGCGGTTCCCAAGAATTTATCTGATCTTAGCCGTGGGGAATCCGTTTGTGGTTGCCGCTAGGACTGCAAAAAGAAAAAAAAGCTGTTTTTTAGTGAAATGCCTTGGTGCCCAAAGAATGAAAAACTAGCTGATATTTTTTTTCAAAAAACAAAGCTTCGAAAAAAACATTCCAAACTTCTAACTTGACAGATTTAATTTCAGGTCTCTCGAATTTGTTCAAGTAGGAACAGACGAACAGTGATCGTTCTAGTTAAGTTCAGACAAACACGCAACATTTCTTACAAATAGTTTGTTTAACGACGTATTTACGGCGTCAATGATATTGCAGGAACGGACCCAAGGGCCGAAAATCATGGCCGAAACAGGATAGGAAAGTTCCGTTCTAACTTCGCCTCATTGTCCACTTTGACTTGTCTGTCATCTAATGGAATTCGAAAGGACATTTTGGGAGCAATTTTAGGTGAAAAGGTTGGATAGTACTCAATTAGAACTTTGATAATTGAGAACCTGCTTCTGATTGAAATCCTTCTTCTTCTTGCAAAAAATAAAACATTGCAGGTCACGAGTCATCGGTTTTACCGTTTCGAATGAAAAACGAGGCTGGAGGACTGTCCAAATGATTGATAATCCGAGAGAAACGACACGGATATATCACGAGATTGCAGCTGATCACATGCAAGTTTTTCATCTACGATCTTCGCACCATTTACGTTTCTCTTGAAGTTTCCAAATAAGAAGTTTAATTTTTGAAGGAATTTGTAAAGGAGAGCATTTCCAGGAATTCTCGAAAGAAAAACAATTTTTCTCCTACATGAATGTTGTCTTATAAGCACGAAAATCACGATAATTCTCTCATAGTCAATAAGTTAATCAAGTCAACCAGCTGAGAAACGATAAAAAATTTCGAAGAAGAAAAAGATTGAAGAGTACTGAAATCCAAATTCGCGACCAAAAATATTCCACAAGTTCAAAACCACACCTTGATGTTTTGAAAAATTTTCTAGCTTGGCATTTTTGTACAATTTTTGTTTCATATTTTTTTCGAGCCAAAAAAGGCAAAAAAAAATTTGAAGTCCTCAGCAAGGATTTTGGACAGGCTATACTCAGATAAAATATTTTGAAGCTATGAAATAGTTAACTAGCCTTTAAAAAAAAAATAAATTTCCTTGGTATTATCATTGATTCACCTATAATTTTTTATTCCGATCTAATAATCCAAATTACAATTTCCACATTGAAAAAGTAGAAAGAAACGCCTCCAGGTCCCACGAAAACTGGCGGCGGCCGAAAAAGGGGGTGGGATGCTGGAGAATTCAAAACAACCGTACCGCCTAGCCCTATAAATACGCTGGTCAAGACGGCAGTTTACCAATCAACTCGTCGACGTCTTCTGTTTCTTTGCATTCTTCCCGATTTTATCAAGGATCAGTTGTATTCTTTGACTAGGGCACATTCTTTGGAATAGGGAATTTCGTTGCCAAAGTTCAAAATTTTATAAAAAACAACTTGTTTTACGGAAAGAATCTCATTTTACGCTTGAGAATCGTGATGAAGAATTTTCTCGAAGTCTTGTTCTGAAAATTTTTCGAATTTCTGATTTCTGAAAAATTTATCTTCTTTCAGTTCTGAAGAAAGCGTTTTGAAGTGGGATTTTAACCAACATCAGAAAAATCTGAAATTTCCTATCTATTCATGTCATTTCTCCTCAAAGCTCAACTGCATACATTCTTTCTCAATTTCCTAAAGCTCTCTTGTGTTTTTCTCATTATTTTTTTCGGAAGATGTTCAGAACTTTTTCAATCTCATCTGCAACAAAAAATGTCTTCAGATGTTGGTTCGAAGCATTTGTCTGGTTTCACTCCTTTCGGTCGCTGTTTTCTGTGCTCCACTGCCTCTGGAAGAACAGTTCAACGTCTTCTCAACAAAGCAGGAGAATCATGGTGAGTCAGAACCGATAAATCAGCCAATTTTCTCCCATCCACCAGCTGATGATAGGACGATCGTTGATCGTCTGCCCAGAAAAGGGCGGAACATGACTTTTAGCCAGTTCTGCCAACTGACATTTTCCTTTGCCATGACCGCAGCTCTTACGCAGCCTAATTAGACAAAAAGGGGCCAATGACTCTTCTAGATGGACAAAATTTATAAGAAGACCTTGTAGAGTTACGTATGAAATTTCGCCAACAAGTTAATATTCTGAAAAAATCATAAAACTTTCAGAACAAAGATTTGTACGCGTGGATGCGAACAAGGATAAAGAAGTGACCTTCAATGAGTTCTTGCACATGGAGTTGGCTTACGTCGAAGCCAAGAAAGAGGAGTTCGACAACCTTGACAAGAACAGTGAGTTAGAAAAAAGGAAGTCATTCAACGTTAATTATTCACAGAGAACGGTAAGATCGAGCTCGCTGAGTACGAGGAGCACTTCCACGAGTCTTCAAGCCGCAGCGAGAAACTTCGCACCAAGTACTTCGCTCAAGTTTTCGAGGTAAGGCAATCAGTTTGAACAAAAAAAAAATGCATGTTTTTTGTGATAAGAAGGGTTAACATCTTTTTCTATTGCTCATTTTCTACACTGATATAAGTTACTTAAGGAAAGTGATAGATTCAGTCTAATCATAAATTGAGCTCCTCACTGTCACATTTATCTTTCGATAACCTATCTATACCCATTTTTTATTTCTTTTACAAGATTTTAGAAATTATCTCCCTTTTTCTAGGACTTTGACGAGGATCTCGACATGGCGCTGAACCAGGAAGAGCTGGAGCGAGTCCTTGCCGAGCGGTTCCTCGTCAAGCCCCGTGAAAACTTCCCCAAGCTCTTCTTCGCCTATGATGCCGACCACAGCGGTGGTCTCGACCTTACTGGTTAGTCCCTTCTTTAAACTTTGGAAATGACCGCTATCTTCTTTCAGAGTACATGAAGTTCGACGCGACTTTCCCATTCGAGCAGACCGACCCAATCGGTGGATCTTCTAGCAAGAAGGAAAAGCTCCCAGGACAGAAATCGGCGCCAGGCAGCCATGCTCAGCCTCCGCCTGCCATGGGTGATGCCGACGCCGCCGCCATCGCTGCCGTCATGGCTCAGGCCAGTCCCACCTTCAACCGGGTTCGTTCTTCGAATAAGGTGACTGAGAATGAGCAATGATTTTCCAGCCAGCCCCAGTCGCTTCGCCTTCTCAGCCAGGACTCCACCCAGTTGCCCCAGGAGCTTCAAGACAGGCCGTTCCAATCAAGAAGCTCTAAATCCACCTTTTCTTAGATATTTCCATTGTATCCCTTTATAATAACCTTCCTCGCTAGCCAAAAAGGCCGGTAGACAGCCTTACTGAAGCTTTCCCCATGCTCAATGGATCGAATATCACCCTTACTGGTATCAAAACACAAGTAGCGCCCTTGTACATACATTTGAAAACATGAAAACTGTACATAACTTTTTTCATAGTGCTGATTCTATGGGTAAACCATTTTCGTCATTACCACGTCCATATCAGAAATAAAACTTTTCTTCGTACCTGAACTGATGCTTCAAATAACAGAAAAAAATTAAGGATATCATGGAAGGATAGAAGTCAAAAGTGATCGATTTCTGAACTTCTGAAAATCATTTTTAAAATTATGCCTCACTTCAAAATCAAAATGTTAAATAATAATTCTTGACAATGAAAAGTTCTCGAAATAGTGAGAGAAAACAAAAGACGTTGTTAAGCATTCTTTTTTTCCTCAAACTCATTTTTTTAATATATAAAGTTTTTCCAAAAAGCTTACTAGTCAGGTTTTTTTAAAAAAACTTTGAAACGAATAGAGTCGTGGAGTGGGAACCTTGGTATTTATCCTTTTCACTTCGAATTTCTGTGAATCTAAATGCAACTAACTCTTAACAGCTGCTTTAATTATCATCAGACATAAAATAAAAATGACTACGTCAATTTAGCTATACCTGATTCCGACCGCAGCGCTACGCCTCGAGCCATTCCAAGTGCGACTCCGGGGTTTTATTTCACCTAGTAGCAAGGAAGACTGGATAAAGTATACCAGGTGTGAAAGTTGAAAAAAAGATATTCGAATAAAGTTTTTTGTTCAAAAAGTTGCAAACGGGTTTGAAAACCGGCTTTAACAATACTCTCACATAAGAACCCTATGATGTCCAGTTCCACCTGATATCGACTTTCCAAGGTTATTGAAGGGACAGCAAACAATTTTGAGTCATAGTCAAAATTTGACAACTTATTTTGATCCTTGTAGTGTTTGATGCGCATGAAAAAGTCAAGTTCCTTGGCTAGACGGTCCACGAGAAAGGAATTTAATGATTTCTGTTTATTTATCAGAAATCTGTTTTGTTATTCTTTCATGTACTTATAAACAAGTGAATTAACTTGGCGAACGGGTAGGTTTAAGAGAAATGTCAAACAGAAATCAGTCGCCTCATCAGAAAGTTGAGACGCCGGTATATAAGATTTTTCCCAGCAAAAAAAAATACTTTCCAAAACCTAAGTCTTGAAATACTTCTTCCTGATAAGTTCGCTCTAATTACTCCTTGTTAATCTTCTCCACTCATAAAAAAATTTGCACATCATCTATTTCTTTTTCAAATACAAGAATCCATTTTTTTCAGTTTGATGTTTTTTTCAGAGAATTGTGATTCAGATCTTCCCTTTTTCGCAAACTTTAGGAAAATAGAGAAGAAAAATGTTTTGTTTAATCAAATGTACAACAGAACGATTCTTAAATTTTTAAAAAGTTTCAATTTTTTGCTCTCGCCAAAAGAAATAATTGGTTTTTCGAACACCGTGCGTGACTGACGTTTTTCCTGTCAAAAGAACAGTCTTTTTGAAAACATATAACTTTTTCCAAACCCGAAAACGCCCATTTCTGGTGTTTGAAAATATAAATAAAACGGTTTTTACGGCGGTTCAGCCCCTCTTTTTTGTTCAGCGAACTCTCTATCTTCAAGTAATTGAGATTACGCGGAAGTTTCCCGTAGATTCATCTTTCAAGGTCTCAGATACTATTCAAAAGATGGACTTAACCTATCTCACGACGTTTCTCAGTGTTTGCCTTGTCGGTTTTTGCTGTTTTCCACTTTTTTAATTGTGAAAATATTTATGGAAAATCGTACCTGATATCATGGATAAATAGAAATCAGAAGATGGGCGAAAAAATTTCGAAGAGAAGTCTACACACCTTTTTTGTAATCTTTTTTTGCAACTTTGGTTTCCAATTCTTTCATCTATTTTCTAAGAGAAGCTCTTGATAACCCACAAATTGAGAGATTTTCCTGGAGATCGATCAATCTCAATACTTCCGATACCTTCGAATATTGCTCATTTTATTGCTTAGTAGAATTTGAAAACACTTTTTTTGGATTTAGCAGAAAATCGCCGCTTTTTCTTTCACAAAAACGCTCAAGGTGATACAAAAAAAGCTGATGAAGTCGAGATTTAAGAAGAAAATAAAACAAATCGAAATGCTTTTATGAAATGAATTTTTTTAATTCTTTTTGTTTAAATGAATTTTTTTGGAAACAACCCTGTTTGAAAAAAATAGTTTCAACACAATTTTTTTATCAATTTTTTTCTGGTAAACAAAACGGATAAATTTGTTATTTTATTATTCAGAATTTCCTAATAATTTACTTAAGTGAAAAAAGATACAAAAGCGGATTAAGTGACCGTCAAACAAAACGAGAAAGTTGAAGCGCCGCCCCCTTTTTTCGATGATTTCTCACATAAAACGCGTTTTCCTTTTGTTACCCTCGTGTACATGCATACCAGTTGAAAGCACTGTTCATTTTTTGTCACCAGGCCTGAAAACTTCGTCTTTTTTCAACCTTTGTCACGACACGGTGTTGTTATTCCCGCGCTTTGCATGAATTATTTCCCTCGTAGGTTTTTGTTCGTGATAACTTTGACACTGTTACAGTCAACGACCTTCAGTTCTTGGTTTTCTTTTTTTTTTCGCCTCACTAAAGCGATGATCACAATTTTTGGCCCTTTTAGTTCTATTAGCTTGACGATTTACCCATTTGCAGCAAGACTGTTTTCTAAACTGGTATTTTGAAAAGTGGACAAAAAGGTATTTGAGTTAAAAGTTTTTTTTAATAAAAATATGAACAAATAAAGCATTTCGAAGAAAAAGTTTCAAAGATTTTACTGGGGACTCAAGTCAAGTTCAACAATAAAATAGTTTAGGGTGGGTTCAAAAAATTTCTTTTAAAATCCTCGACATATCAGAACTCTTTTACTAGGTTCGCGAAACGCAGCATTGTCACAATATTTTCTAAAGTGTCAAACTAACGCTTCATTCGACTTTGAACGAGAATTCGATCAAATCACACATATTCCACCGATTCCCACGCTTTTTCAAAAGTTCACTGTCGCCGCCGAAAATGGCAAATCAAGAACGCGACAGTGTCCCTTCCCTCGACCGCAATTATTGTAACAACGGCAATTTTTCATGGTCGACACGGCATAGGCGGCGGCGCGTTCCCGTGAAACGTCTGATTCAAAACCTGATCTCTTGCGCAGATATCACAAAAGTTGTCATGTGTACTTCGCACTTTCGATCCTTCTCAACTTCAGTGTAAACTGTATTTAACAACGTTTTTTTCAGCTTTCTGATGGGCGCCAAAACTTTTTACCACGCTTTGTTCCGCAAAAAACACTTTGATGGTGAGTTCAACCAATTGGTTTGAAAATTTGCCAAAAAAAAAACGGGAAGGTAATTAATGGCATCATTGCTTAAAAGATAGACATAAAAATAAACGTGTTGAAATTCAGCAAAAAGAAAAGACATGAAAATAAGTTAAGAAGAAAATAAAACTGTTCAAGCAATTGGTTTGAAAATTCAGCTTTGACTCACCTACTCCGATGTAGTAGTTCATGAGGTAGTTCACTCAGCGTTCGCGTCGAGCCATTCGGAGTATCATACTCCTGTTTTTGGCTTCGGCGTTAAAGCAACTGAAAAAAAGTGTTTGTTGAAAGAAGCGTGAAAATGGTTTTGAAGCGGTGAACCACTCTCCATTTCATTATCATTCATGAAAGAATTTCGCGTCTTTAGACATATCGACAAGAAAATTCAATCAGACTATACCAAAAACTTGGAAAAACTAATAAAACAAAAACAATTTAAAAAATTTTGAAACTTTCATCTACACCCCTCGTATGGTTTGATGTTTTGTACGTATTGCACGCTTTGCATTCGAACCCACGCGCGAAATGTGATTTTTAGATTCATTCTTTATTATTTTTGAGAGTTCAAAGTTAAAATCCACCTTATTAGGGCACAGGTTCTTGAAAAACATTCATGATTAATGAGCTTCTGCGGTGTTATTTCTCATGTTTCAATTAGAAAAATTCACATTTTCTTCAGAGAAATTAAGCGTTTAGAATTCAGAAGACTCGTCGTTGGCTTCAAAGTTGAAAAGATGTCTGTCAGTATTCGACATAATGTTCATTGCCATCGGGCACATGATCGGCGCTGGAATATATATGCTAGCAGGTAAATCTGGTTTTTTAAACAAATTTTCGACCAGAAGTTGAGCTTTTTTTATACAGCTGCATTCAACTTTTTCCAGGAAAGGTAGCCAAAGATGAAGCCGGCCCCGGTATAATTCTCTCTTTTACTTTTGCTGGGGTAGCAGCGCTTCTTTCGGCTTTCAGCTATGCTGAATTTGGAGCAAGGTTAGATGGAATTCCGTGATCCACTATTTTCTTTCGATGTTAACGTATTTCTGAAGAACTATTGATCGTAAATTCAAAAAGTTACAATGTTGACATAACGGATCGTTAAATGGTGTTTTGAGCTGTTGGGATTACCGTTTGGGCGGATTTAATCGTTCGAATAGAACTGGTTGTTTGTTTTTTCGCTTTCTCCGAAAAATAGTGACTGAAAACAAGTGCGACCTAGAAATCGTTTTTTCAAAAGTTTCTAGTATATTGTTCTTTACCACCAAGATAACTCGTGATTTTTCAAAAAAAAAAGGCTAGAAAAAGACGTTTCAACTTTTGAAGCCAGAGTTGGATCAGTTAAACTTCAGCTATAGTCATGAATACAGATTTTATCTAACTTTTTCCCGTTTCACATCGTTCGGAACGAAAACGGAAAATCGAAAAAAAAAATGTTTTGATTATAATTTTATCAGAGTTCAAAATAAATGTTTAGATACCCAAGAGCTGGTAGTGCCTACACGTACACTTACGTCGGCGTCGGCGAGCTCTGGGCCTTCGTGATTGGCTGGACTGTCCCCCTAGAATATATGATCGGAAATGCAGGTGACTTCCGTTTTTATTTTTCCATAACCTTTTGCCAGCCGTGGCGCGAGCCTGGTCCTCCTACTTTGACAAATTGTTTGGCTACCCGGTTAGGAACTTCACACTAAACACCGTCGGACACCTCAGCACGGTTGGCTGCTCTGCCGTGTCTAACTGGGTTCTCATTTTCAGAACAGCGAGTTCTTCTCCGACTACCCCGATTTCCTGGCCTTCATTCTTCTGATTCTCGTGGCGATCGCCGTCTCCATCGGATCGAAGGCTTCAGCGAACTTGAACACCGGCTTTGTTTGTCTCAATGTCTTGGTAGGTAGAAAAGAAACTTCGATTGGTACTACATTTGGAACTTCAGGTGCTTCTGTTTGTAATTGTCAGTGGATTACGGTACGCCGACTTTTCCCTGTGGTCAGGAACTGATGAGAACGGAAGATCCAAGTTCTTGCCTTATGGAGTTTCCGGAGCTCTTGCCGGCGCTTCCAACTGCTTTTTTGCCTACATCGGGTTCGAAGCCCTCGCCACGGCCGGAGAAGAAGCCAAAAGTAATTTTTTTTTAATAAAAAAAGTTTTTTTAAGCTTATGCTTGGTGGCCATCAGAAATGGGAAAGTTTCGCTTTTTTGTTAAATTTTTCTATATTTTAGAACTTGCTCTAGCTGAAAATGAAGCGAAGGTGGAAAAATTTCAAAAACAATATAATTCTGCAATCTTTTTTGATATTTTTAGTTCACTTAGAAAAAAAGTCAATGTTCAGACCCGCGAAGGACAATTCCAATCGCGACTTTTTCATCTTTGGCCATCATCACCGTCCTGTACATTCTGATGGGCTCCACGCTTACCTTGATGATTCCATATTACCAGGTGAGATTGCACAAAGTTATAATTATCTAAAAGGTGATTGAAGATTGACGTGGGCGCGGCCTATGCTTCGGCCTTTGAAATGAAAGGGGCCAAAGTGGCTGGGACCATAATGTCTATCGGAGCTCTCGCTGGGATGATCAACAATTTGGTTAGAGGGAATCCCGACGAAGGATAATCATTTTTCGATTTTCCAGATCACAGGCTCTTTCGCTCTTCCGCGCGGAGTCTACGCCATGGCGGACGACGGCTTGATTTTCTCCTTTTTCGCAAAAATCAACAGCGTAACGAAGGCGAGTATCAACATATAATGAACTTTTTAATCTTATTCTCAAATTTAAGACGCCACTGAACGCCACAATTGTCTTCACCTTTCTGAACGCTCTTCTGGCTCTGGTTTTCGATTTGGAAGCGCTGGTGGGTCTATTCCAATATAATTTGAAATGTTTCGCTTTCCAGGTTGAATTCTTGTCGATCGGAACTCTGCTCGCCTACTCGATGGTCACCGCCTGTGTCCTGATCCTCCGTTACCAGTCAGCTCCAATCAACGGAAACGAGCAGCAACATGATAATGGTGAGACCATTTTTCTGTTGTTGATCATGAACTTTCTCAGGGGGAACCCTTCGTTCCTGGGTGCCGTTCCGCAAGTTCTGGGAAGACAAACCAGCGGGGCTTTCGATCAAATTCGCAGTGGTCACGCTTATTTTCGGATACGTTTGGATTGCTCTCGCGGTTCGATTAGGTCTGTCGGACGGAATTTGGTTTATAATAGAGACATATCTCGCAGGCCTCCTGAACACTCCCTGGGGCATCATAATGGTTTCAATCGGAGCGGTCATCAGCCTGTTGATGTTCCTATTTATACTGGGACATCAACAGAACACTCTCAGTACCTATTTCAAGGTTTCAGGAAGTTTGAAAACACAGAAACGGGAATCTTGTTCAAGGTGCCTTTGGTTCCGTTCATCCCATGCATCGGACTTTTGATCAACGTCTTCATGATGGTCTATCTGAACTATCTCACCTGGATTCGGCTCTTCATTTGGCTGGCTGTCGGTTAGTTCGAAGACTTTTCGATTATTATAGGAATGAACAGGGAAGAATCTATTTTTAGGAGTTCTAATCTACTTCGGCTACGGCATCCGCCACAGCAAAGAGGCTCGTCGCGGCGTCTTTTCCGTAGACATTCCACAGCCGAGGAACACCAAAGAGTAACTTTCTCCTTTCCTTTCCTTTCCTTCAAATTTCAGCTTTACTGGTTGTTTTCATGACTTTTAGCTTCTAGTCCCACTCTATGGATCTCGTCTTTCCACTCTATTTATTCTTGAAGTTTAGTTTGGTTTTTTTTTGCCTGGACACAAGTTCCACATCTTAGACAACGTGTAGAAATATTTGTTTTTTGAAGGTTGCTATGAAAGTAACAGCATGCATATCAATGTGATAAAAATGTACATAATTTGATTTAGATACGCGTTTTTTGGAGACCAAAAACAAAACCAAAAATAATGATATTTTTAGTTTTTGAAAGGGGTTTTTTTTATGAAGAAATTTTGAATTCGGGAATAATCTGTAAACTTTATGCCAAAAAAAAAAGTCTTTGGAATTGGATCGAATAGGTTTTTATAATTGGTTTTTGGTGTTCTTTTTGAAAACGAGTTTTCGAGTGATCCTGGTTCTAGGATGGAAAGGCAATTTCAGCGGTCCGGAGGTTGTAAAAAAAAAGTATAATGCGAGAGAAAAGGAGTGCATGAACCAAAAATTAAAAAACACTTTTCTAAGTTTCTCATTTTTTTTCAGGTATTTTAATTTCTTTTTCTGAATTTTTTCTCGAGCCAAGTCCAACAAAACTTGATACTGAAAAAAAAAACTTCAGTTTGATATCTTTTGAAACTAAAAATGAGACGTTTCTAAATCTTCAAAGAAAAATAATTGAAAGGAAAAATAAAAGGAGAAATGTTCGTCATCTGACTTGAAAGCTTTCTAGCTTGTCTGAACTCTCTCCTCTCCATTATTCGGTCATCAAAAATAGAAACAGCTCGTAGAAACAGGAGCTCACCAAAGAGATAGAGAGAGCTCAGAAAAATAAAATTCGCGCTGAATGAAAAATCAATATCACAAAAATTCTATCTTATATTTTTTTCAAAATAGATAACAAAATTGGTGAAAAGAGTGCGAAATTTTTGTAAAAAAAGTTTTCAAGTTACTTTTTTTAGCGGCATCGAAATAAAAAAACGGAAGAACTCTAGACAAAAATGGAGATGTTCCTGTAGTTGTCAAGTAGCGGCGCTCTTTTTTTGGTTCCAGAATGGCCGGACAATGAAGGAAATCGCGTCGATACATCGGAAGATGGGCCGAATTGGCCCCGGCCAACGGCCATATTAGAGGGAAGAATATCGTCGCGTTCCTTCTCAGTTTCAATTTCAATTCGCGCGCCTCCCTCCGTTCTCCCTTCTTTGTCCTGTTTCCCTGTCTTTTCCATGGATTTTCCGCCGTAGATGGCACTATCTAATTTTTTAACTTTACTGGGATGAAAAGTATTGGGAAAATAAGTAGTTTTGATAATTTGGATCTCTCAGGCTGAGTACAGTTATAAAAGTCAAATTAAAGAGCTTGAAGGCCAATAAAATATAAAGACGATCTCAATTTTTTGAATGCTCTTTTAGAGAAGATTCATGTTAAACATCGTTCATGGATTCCGATAGAAATTTTTTTTGAGCGCTTAAAAATTATCACTAAGAATGAGAACTTATAAGCTATGTAAATATGAAGTAATAAAGTGTTTTTAACAAATTAGAACCAGTAAGAAGCATTCTCAACCGAAAAATCAGTAGATTATCCAAAAAACTTTTTTTTTAAATTACTACGATCATTAATAAAAATTCAGATTCATTTGCTATATTTTTTATAGAGTAAATCTAAGAAATTAGGAGGATAACCTTTTCGAAGAACTTCGTAGAAGTACCTGCTTCTAATCAACTAGCACTGATTTTCATTTTGAAAAACAAACTTGCTGGAATTTAGTCATTTCCAACGAGATTCCGAATCTTTTTACGAGCCGTAAACTTTTTTGCATGTTAACCTATATTTTTAATGTTTTACGCTCTCTCATTTTCTCACAAAGATTCTTGTCTGCCCGGAACTGGTCTACTCGAATCGCCCTTTATCACATTTCCAAAAGAGATTTTCAGGCAATAGCTTTTATGGCGTGAAAATAATTATCTGTCGGCTTCCCCTCCAGAAAGTTGGGCCTTTTAACTTTTTCCTTTCTCAGGGAAGCTTCATTTTCCCATTCGCTTCGTAATTTTCCATGCGAGAAAACATTTTTTGAGCCGCATAATTCAAGTATTATCCACAGAAAAAGATGCAAAATCGCATGTGAGTAGGTGTTTCGCTACTTTTTTGCTGTTGGGTGACACCAATATATTTTTTTTGTTTTTTTTTCGGGAACTTTTTTTAAAACGCTTTCTGACTAGTGAGACCATTTTTTCATTTGTCCGGCAGATCATCGCTTCGAGACCCACACATTTCCGATCACCACCTTCGAAAAGATAATTGGCTTTAAATTTTATTGCTTTCAAGCAATTTTGTACGAATTTTTCCTTCTCCTTTATAACTAAACAAACAGAGGCGTTGATTTCTCAAAGTTTTTATCACTTCGAAAGGAGTGGCAAGTCAGAGGGAACACTAGACGTCGTCGAAATCGGAAGCGCCGACGACAAAAACCCACGAAAAAATGCGCCACGAGTGAAAATTTACGATTCGTCGACGCGCCTTTCCTTCGTTCCTATGAACAATCACACGGTGTCGTCGAAACTTTTCTCCATCCTTGTTATTTGTCTTCTTTATCAATAACTTTATTTGGCCTGATTTTCCAAGTATTTCTAGCCAAATTTCGATGAATCAGTTGTTTGAATAATGAATAAAATCGTGCATTTTCGGAAGTATGTTCTGACGCTTTCATAGGCTTTTTTTGATTATCACGTGATCCGACAGGCTGTTCTGAGAATTTTTCAAATGTCTCAGGAGACAAATCACGAAAAATACTAAAATTGTTTTAACGTTCTAACGAAATTAATTTTTTCGAAAATGAGCTTCTAGAAGCTCTGAACCTCATTTCAAGCAAATGAGTTCAAAATATATTTTATGACTGGGAAATTTTTGAATCTTGAAGCGATTATCTATTTGACACATCTTACGCCTTCAAAGGCCTCATAAAAATGAAAAATGTGGTCCTGGGGTTTTCCAAAACTTTATTACTTCAGGAAATGTCCTCGATTCCCATTCACTCTGTGAATATATGTTTTCCTATAGCTTGTTGAATGCTCAGAAAACTCAAAAAATGCAGATGACTTTTGAGAATTCTCAAAAATGCTACAAGGAACTGGTGTCAAGCCGACGCTCATGTTTGTTATGTACGAGAAACCTGCAAGAAACCTCTTTTTACAGCAGAAACCACCAAAAAAGGAATGCCAACAATACGAAAGAAGAGAAATTAGTCGTTTCCGCTTTCAATATTTCTAAAGAGCGTTGCTTTTTGTTGGAAAGGCCAGTAATTCAATTTTTCTCATAGCATTTGTTCGAATCGTTCCATAGAATGAAGTGAGAAAAAAAAACTGAGAAAAGAAAACATTTTGAAGGGTTTTGGCATGACATGAGTCGCATCGAATTGAAGATGGGCCGATCAAAAAGGCAAGAATTTCTCACGCCAATCTCTTTTTCTACTTATTCTTCTAGTTTCCGAAAATATTGTTCAGCCACTTTTTTTTACGATTTTGCGCCACGTTTAATGCGTTCCCTGCGTCAGAAGCTTCTTTTCAGCCGACTTTGTATGTTTTCAAGGAAAGTTTTCACTCTCAAATCCTTGCTTTTCCTGCTGAAACTTAAAACTTCCGACTTTTTTTAATATGAAATACGCGTCATAAATATGAATTTTCTACTTTTTTTCAATTTTTCTTAGTTTTTGATGAGGTTCACTTTAAACTCCAAAGTTTGATCAAGTTTCCGCACTCCGAAATTTTCTTCTTTGATTTATTGGTTTCCTTTTACTGTAACGGTCACACTCAAACATTGAATGATAAGGAAACGTTAAATAAACCTTCCGATCCAGGTTCTTCTCTGAACATTTTTCTCTTTTTTTCATTAAAAAAATTAATCTTTTAACTCTAAGTTTTTTCTGTCTCGCGTGGGTCCTTTGCTACAACCGGAACAATAAAGTTTTGCGAGGAAAATTGGCCAATTTTTGATTGACCCGACTATTTCCCGTTTTCACCATTTTTATACACTCTTCATTTTTTTTAGATATTGTGAACTATTTATCGTCAATTTAAATTTCGATATTTCAGGTTTTGAAATAGGCTAAAGTTTCATGTCGTTGTTAAAGGCGATCAGTCGCAAGAAAAAATTGGAAGGTTGGATTTCAGAATGCACAGAATAAGTCTAAACTGGCGATTTCAGAAGCGGCGTCGTTGGACTCGAATCTGCGGAGATGTCTCGGCCTGTTCGACATCACCTTCTTGGCTTTGGGCCAGATGATGGGCGCCGGAATCTACGTCCTCACGGGTTAACCCGAACTCGACAGCTTCAATTAATTAGGGAGGAAGTTCAGGCACGGTGGTCCGAAATATGGCGGGACCGTCAATCATATTCTCTTTCTTATTGGCAGGAGCGGCAGCTCTTCTGTCTGCTTTCAGTTATGCCGAGTTCGGAGCCAGGTTTATTCTATTTTAAAGGAACGGGAGTCTCTCCTGAATTCAAGCTTTATCAAATTCAATTATTGGCCTCAAAAAGTTTTCTACTTCTTTCAATTTTCAAAAAGAAGTGTTTTGTGACGAAATGTGTCGATTGAAGGTTCCCAAGAGCTGGTAGCGCCTACACATACACCTACGTCGGACTTGGTGAGCTGTGGGCCTTCGTCGTCGGTTGGACCATTCTCCTGGAGTACATGATTGGGAACGCAGGTTTCCACGAGTCATGAAAAACTCTTGATCCTCTTTTTAAAGCTGTCGCCCGCTCCTGGTCGGCCTATTTTGATACTCTAGTGGACAATCAGGTTGAGAACATGACCGTCGGAGCCTTCGGCGAATTTAACACGGTTTTTTCCCCTTCAATCTCCGATTTCACTGAAGATAATTCAGGCCGGAGGCTTTTTCTCGAGATACCCAGACTTTCTAGCTTGCGCTCTTATACTCCTGGTTTCCGTGGCTATTTCTTTGGGCTCACGAATCTCTTCCAATGTCAACTCGACCTTTGTCATTTTGAACATTGTTGTGAGTTCTATCGATTATTTCTATCGGAAAAATAACTTTGAAGGTGGTATCGATTGTCGTGATCTGCGGAGCGACCTACGCGGACTTCAGTCTGTGGACGGGCACCGTTCCGAACGGAAACTACAGGTTCATGCCTTTCGGGGTCGAAGGAATGCTTTCCGGGGCTGCCACCTGCTTTTTCTCCTACATTGGTTTCGAAATGCTGGCCACGACTGGGGAAGAAGTGAAAGGTGAGCATTTTTGCAAGGTGATTGGAAAATGAGAGCCTAGAACCTCGGAAAACCATCCCACGAGCCACTTTTCTGTGCATCAGCGTCGTGGCGACCATCTACATTCTCATGTCTTCCACCCTCACTTTGATGCTTCCTTATGAAGACGTGAGTCTCAAGAAACTCCCTACGAGGAAAGTTCTTCTGGTGCGAAGTTTGGAATTTTCCAAGATTTTGTGAATGGCTTTCTGGAAAAAAATTCTTTTTTTTTAGTAGATAGGCAAACTTTTTTTTCTTGGGATTTGAATTTTGAAAGTAGACGTTCAACACAAAATCAGGCTTAAAACCAATACTATCCAATTTCGAAAAATCATATCTCTAAAACTAGAAGTTTCCGCAGCTATGAGGAAGCTTCATCTAGACTTTTGATTAATAAGGAGACAAAGTTTATTTAGAAAAATCCTCTTTTTACTTCAAAAAAATATCCAAACTTGTGAGTGACGGAAAACACCGCAGGTGCATCCGAGGGCTCCATTCGCCGAAGCTTTCGACGCCAAAGGAGCCACCGTCGTGAGGTACATCATTACGGCTGGCGCTCTGGCCGGAATGAGCAACAACTTGGTGAGTTTCCCGAGCATAGGACCGGGCAAAGAAACATTGTAAATTGATTATTTTAAGTTAGAAGGAATTCTCAGATCACCAATTTTTAATAATAACGTATAAAACAACGCGCATTGAAACTTTTAACGACAAAACTTTGAAAAAAATCAAAAAAATTATCTACGGTTCAAATCCTGAATTTGGCGGTATCAGTGGAGCGCAACAAGTACATGATTATTCTGCCACCGAGTGGAGAAATATGCGAGGCTCGTTTTCTGTGGCAATTTTTGCTAGCTCGTTTTCGCCGTTTTTCATGAACTCAATTTTTCCCTACTTTTCTTTGTTTCAGGTAGCAGGAGTCTTCTCCCTTCCTCGTTCTGTCTACGCGATGGCGGACGATGGTCTTCTATTCAAATTTCTCGCTCAAGTCAATAAGAAAACTCAGGTTTTTCATAATAAATTATTTTCTGCGTTTTTTTTCCTCGTGGAGTGGAAAAGAGAGCATCTTTTGAACTCAAGTTGATTCCACTGAAGAAACTCATTGAAGGTCCCTTTGAATGCGATCATCGTGTTCACACTGCTCAACGCGATTCTCACGCTTGTCTTCGACATTGATTCCTTGGTATATTATCAGTTTTTATCCTGACAAGTCCCGGAGTGTTCAGGTAGAGTTCCTGTCGATCGGGACTCTCTTCGCCTACTCCATCGTCTCCGCCTGTGTTCTCATCCTCCGATACCAACCGGCGCCTATAGGCAACGACTACAAAAGACTTGACAACGGTGAACTACTTGTATTCCTTCTCAATGAAACTCTGAACAGGAGGCACGCTTCGCGCCTGGATTCCGTTCCGAAATTTCTGGGAGTCTTTGCCGGCTGGCGGCTCGATTTCCATTGGCGTCGCCTTGCTCGTCTCGAGTTTCTTTTCCTTCATCTTCGCTTTGAAATTAGGTAACCTTTCTCCTACTCTATTCACTAAGAAACGAAAAATTATAGCTTGTCTGAGCTCTTTTTTCTTTTTTCGTTCACATGTGTGTTAAACTATCTGAAAATGCGCAGAAAACCAGAAACTTGGTCTCCCTGTCGTCAAAAATTGCTTCAGAACTTTATGGATCTGTTGTGGGCATGCTCCTTCTTTCGCTGAACCTCCTGGTGATAGTTCTTCTGATGCTTTTCATCTTGGGGCACGAACAAAATTCTCTTGAACTCAACTTCAAGGCAAGTTTCCTATGATCGGACTTCCAATGAAGATGTCACAGGTTCCCTTTGTTCCTTTCATGCCGTGTCTGAGCCTGTTGGTCAACGTCGCCATGATGGCTCATCTTTCGTATCTGACTTGGATCCGGCTCTTCATATGGATGGCAATCGGTGACCTTTTTTTCTCGTTCGTTCAAGAGTTTCTTCTTCAGGTCTGATCATCTACTTTGCCTACGGCATCAGACACAGCAAAGAGGCCCGGAGACTGACGACCATAGCCGACATGAGAATGTCCTCGACGTTCAGCCACCGCAACACTCTCAAGCAGTGATTTCTCTCCCCCTTTCTATTTTCAAAACTCGGTGCTTTTCCAGTTTTAAACTTTACGAGTAATTTTATAGCATTCCAAATGAGATTAGGAACCAATGGAACAATTTTACCATTTCTGTGCCTATTTACTTTACTAGTCTTTCATGTACAATGATCTCATGTCGTCCAAAAGATAATAAATCAGTTGATGAGCTTTTTCTCGCAATAAATGATGGCTGGGAAGTTGTGTGACTACGTAAGATCCGTTGAAAAATAGAATATGCTATAGTTTTACGATTCAAGAGGAATAAGGTTATCGAAAGAGTCCGACAAATGAGGCGAAAATTCCGAGAGAGGGAAGATCCGAATTTCAAGCTTCGATTCGTCCGAGTGCGCAGATTTGACACGAAAGCAAACAGAAACGGCTCATTGTGCCTTTTTTTCTGCACACCGTCGGACTCTCTTTTCTCACTCTTTCTCTAAAAGTTTGTTATGTCGGCCGATGATTCACAAAAGAACTATTTTGTGAAGTTTTTCTGGAGAAACCATGTCGAGGCTAGGTTTCTACATTTTGCCTTGATGGCGTCCAAGCAGAAGCATCCAATAATCGATTCTTAGCCTGGTTCTCCGTTATATCTAGGGACCGCAGACCAATTTTCAAAAAATTTTTTTCAGCATTGAGCTTTGTATGGTTTGATAGCTGTTTCGATTCAAAACTCAGAACCGTTTAGTTTTTCGAAAAAGATTGAGGATGAAAAAAGTTATGACGAAAAATGTGGCGCGCCGCGCACCATTTTTTTAGTACTGAAATTTTTGGTATTATCCATTTTGACATTTTTTTCTCGATTTTTTTCTTCTAGAACAAGTTTTTGATACTGGTCTATTATGATGTAACAAATCATAATAGAGTGCTAAAATGATGCTCATCAGCTAGTTTGCCGAAAAAGTCGGTATTTTTCCAGAAAACAAAAAAACTGACGCTTGCGGGCATCGAACTCGCGACCTCAAAATGAAAAAAATCGCAGCGCACGCGCTGCGCCAAGCTGCTAGGTCTAGCAAGGGGAGCTTCCATCCGCCTTACCCTTGAGCCGTTTAGATAGCACAGATTGCCTATTTCAAAAAAATAAAAAAACTTGAAGTAATTCAGCTATTTTTTTATCAGAATATGTTCGCAAATCTTTACTCAAACTTTCCGTGAAAAATTCACTTCGAAAAAAACTGTTTTTTTAGTGCTTTTTTTCCTCGTTTAACGATCGCTGCCTTAAAACGGCCCCGTAAATTTTTTTGGCAAAGACGAATTTTTTTATTTTTATTCTTTTAATTGAAAGATTTTTTTCACTAATAAATGTATATAATCGTTTAAAAAAACCTGCGTTCGGCCGCTTTCTGTGTGATAAACGCCGCTAATTTTATTCTCTAGTTTCAAGAGCATTTTTTTGCGTATTAAACAACTATTTCAAGCACAGATACTGTGAAGAAAAAAAATTCAAGTAAGGCCATGATCTAAATTTTTTTAAAAAAACAAAAAAACTTGATTATATTCGCTTATTAACGATATTTTTGAATTATGACTTTCGGCGCTCCCTAAAATTTTTTTGGCAAAGACGAATTTTTTTATTTTATTGTTTTAAAATTTTTCGTTACTTGAATCAAAAATCATTATTTAAAAAAAGAAAGAGTGCGTTCGACCTGAAAAACACATGAAAAAAAGCAAAAAAATGACAAAATTTTTTTAGTTCCATTCACGTTTTTTTGTACGACATTCCGCGAGAACGCATCAAAAAAAGCGTGAAATATTTTTTTAAACGAAAGAGGAAGCTTTTTCTGTACATGTGTGTCAAATTTTATTCGCCAGTTCCACATATTTTGCAACTACAACAAAATGAAAGTTGAAAACCAAAAAAAAGCCACTTTTTCTATCGCGAAAAGGGGCGTGGCTTTGCGGTCCCTAGTTATATCTCTGAGGAACTGAGAAGAAGAAAAAAAAAATCAAAAAATTCAATCATCGTCTAGAAGGAGCAACTGTTCCGACCCGGTCAAAATTGAACGAGAAAATTTCGTTTTTCCAACAAGCCTTCGTTTTTCAGCTTTTCTGAATAGGCTGCTGGAAATTCTCACTCTATTCATCTTCATTTGGGCCAACTTAATGGCTCTTTCGCGTTATTTTGGGCTTTTGGCCGTGCGCCGCCATCCAACGGCTCTCAAATCGATTCCCCCACCGCTTCTTCTTCTTCTTTTTCTTCTTCCTTTGCCTTTTATGTGTAGAATATTTTAGCTTTCAGCTTCATGTTTTTTTTTTCTGCAACCGCTATTCATCTTCCAGAAAATAATTAAATTTTTCTCCATTTTTTTCCTGACTTGGACAATTTTAAACGCTCAGATTGAAGAAATATGTCAAAGCCAGGCGTCTCTCAGGTTTTATCTTCCATTTCTCTTGAATTTATGGTTACGGCTTTTGCTATCCTCACTTTCCTTCACACGGTTCAAAGCAATCCCAGCTGGGGTTTTGGTCCTTTTACTTTTAATAGTTTTTTGGCAAAAAGCTGTAGGGTTTGAAAATTTCAGCGTTATCTTTGAAGTCCACGGGGTTGGTTTTTGACTTATGACTTCAGAACTTTCTCAAATTTGGATGAAAAATGTGTTGATAAAGATCCTCAGGTTCTCAAAATGGCGAAACTGCTGGTTTATTGAAAAATGCAAGTTCGTTTGTCGGCTGGAGTTTCCGGAACCTTTGTTCTTACAAAAAAAAGGAAACTTCGCAAGCTGACCAAGGTTTCAAAATATATATGATTTCCTTTATGAGTTTTAACTTTTTTTTTGAAATTTTTCAGACATAAATGAGTTTTACTTCATTTTCTTTTCATTTTCTTTTCATCGCGAATAGTTTAAAAATTTTTTGCTTCAAATAGAAAAATTCGAGCTGCTTGAAGAAAAAAAAAAGCTAGTTTCATCCGATCTGTGCGCTTTTGAAAGCTAAGAAATCCATCAAATGAGTGTGCGACTAGAAAATTGGGCCAATCGGAAAGGCCATTTCCTTTGATTGCTCGCGGAGCCAACTAAAATACTTTCAACGAAAATATTAACTTTCGGACGTTTCTCTCTAGTTCGTATTCGGTTCGGCTAAGCGAAATTTACCCGACGAGAATTCATCCATAATTCCGCCGGGCGGGCCTTCTCTTTTCACCAATTTCCTGTCATTTTGCCTAGGGGCCTAGGCTCATCCATTTATAACACTAATACGCTTTTTTTCATGGAGCGCTTTTCGGCTTTCATATCCTTTTTGAGTTTATCGATCGGCTGTCTATAATTCTAGAAACGTTTTTATCGGTTTTCCAGTCTTGGAAGTTTTTAGCTTTTGCAATTCTAGGAATATGTACTAAAATCTGGAAAACATCGAAATGAGGCTGTGGAATCTGCGAGAAAGATGTTTCCGGCTGAAAAACTTGCCAGCCGGAGAGCTGACGACGCCCCTCCGAAGATGTCTTTCCACCTTCGACATCACTCTTCTCGGAGTCGGTCACATGATCGGAGCTGGAATCTATGTTCTTACTGGTAAATTTTTCGAAATTTTGAATCAATCGATTTTTTCTTGTTTCTTCACAATGTTGGACATGAATTACATAGAAAAAAAACGCCATCCAGCTGTGCTAACAGTGTATATGGCCAAGAAGAAGTCAAAAACTTTGGTTGAAAATTGGAAAGAACTTTTTTCAGATAATTCGAACGATATTTCTCCATTAAACATGAACGGGCTGAAATAAAGTTGTGTAACACGCTTTCTTAGTTCATCAAGCCTGAAAATAGAAAAAAAGAGTTTTTACTTCGAATGATTGCTTCCAACAGAATCATCAAACACTACGAGTTTATATCAAAAATTTGAACAGTGTTCTTTCTCAAATTCCGTTCTCATAGCTAGAAGTGAGCATTCTGAAATCTGTTAACAGTGGAATTTCTGAGAGAAGAACTTTGCAAAGTTCTATCTTGCAGGAGCAGTGGTCCGCAACACGGCAGGACCCTCGATTGTTTTGTCTTTTTTGCTTGCCGGCGTCGCTTCTCTGCTCTCCGCCTTATGCTATGCCGAGTTCGGAGCCAGGTCGACACTTATGGCCCGGAATTTTTCTCAATTTCAATGATTTTCCAGATTCCCCAAGGCAGGTAGTGCCTATACCTACACTTACGTCGGAGTCGGCGAACTATGGGCATTCGTCATCGGTTGGAACATAGTCCTCGAGCATATGATCGGATCTGCAGGTATCTTTCGGCGTCTTCTTTGAGAGGAAATGGTCTCTTTTTCAGCTCTCGCTAGATCATGGTCAGGTTATCTGGACTCGCTTCTGGGCAACGTTATATCTAACACAACCATCGCCCGCGTCGGTCATATCCACGAAGTTCTTTTCATACTCTGTTGAAATATTGGAAAACCAAAAGTACAGGGTTCCTCGTTCCTCGGAGATTATCCAGACCTCCTGGCTTTTCTGATAATCGTGCTTGTTTGTGTCTTCGTGGCGATGGGGTCGAAAGCGTCCACAAACTTCAACTCTCTGCTAACTGTCTTGAACATGGCGGTAAGACCAACTTGTCAAGGTTTCCTTAGAATCTTCCATTCAGGTGATCGTCGTTGTCGTGGGTTACGGCATCACCTACGCGGACTTCTCCCTCTGGACTGGTGTCGATGATTCTGGGAACTCGAAGTTCGTTGACTTATTTTTTGAAGCTTCAAAGAGAGGTTGAAGGTTCTTTCCGTACGGCGTGGGTGGAATGTTCGCTGGAGCCGCTTCCTGCTTCTTCGCGTACATAGGATTCGATGGACTCGCGACTGCCGGCGAAGAAGCTAAAAGTGAGAATTGTTTGACGGGGTCTGAAACAGCTGCCCGTCAGATCCGGCTCGTTCGATTCCGATCGCCACGTTCGCCTCCATGTCGATCGTCACACTCGCCTACGTCCTCATGTCCGCATCTCTTACTTTGATGGTCCCATATGATCAGGTATTCTGAAGCTACAAACATTTTGAGCAAAAAAAGTGTTCAGGTTCATCCGAGTGCCGCTTTTTCGGACGCCTTCGCTCTCAAAGGAGCCAATTTCGCCAAGGTAGCCGTGTCGATGGGAGCTCTTTTTGGAATGACCACTAGTTTGGTGAGGTTTATCAGTGTTTGAAGTATAAACGATTCACGGCTAGCTTGGGACGCAAAAAGGCGTGGCCTGTTTGCACTCTCCACCAACCAGGCACTGTCTCTTCTCTTTTCGTGGCAGTACCCTTTCAAGATGGTTCAAGCCAGCCGTGAATCAGCTACAACTAGTCTTCTTTCAAAAAACTCAAAAAAACATCGGAAAAGGTTTCTCGGAATATATCACCAGTTGACTCCAGGTTGGAGGCATGTTCGCCCTGCCAAGATGCGTCTTCGCCATGGCCGAAGATGGACTTTTGTTCCAATCTTTGGCTTCTATCAATCCCAGAACCCAAGTTCCGATCCAAGCTTTGATGATTTTCGGAGCCATGACCGCCGTCATAGCTCTCATTTTCGACATCACTACATTGGTGAGTGAGAATCACCGATTTTCAGAATTATAAGTAGTTCTTCAGGTTGAGTTTTTGTCGATAGGAACTCTTTTGGCCTACTCCATAGTTTCTGCCTGTGTGATTGTTCTGCGATATCAGCCGTCCTACAGACACGACGAAGGGCTGTACGATAATGGTTAGCTGGAAGACTTTTCTGTAACCGATCCCGTTGAATAAGACGGTGGACTTCAAAAGAAAAGAAACTCGTGACTGCGAAGAAATATTTCCATTTGAACGGCTAGTGGAAAAAAAATTGAAAATTTAGTTAGAAAAGGTAGAAAAGAGAAGTCTGCGGACGGAATTGCCTATTTCGCTGATTTTTCTTTTATCAATAACATAATTCTTACATTTCTTTTTATTTCGAAGTTTATTTTGTTTGAAAACAAACTTTTCGAAAATTCGACATGTATAAAATCTAAAACATTTTCCTATCTCGCACATTTCAATCAGTCAAAGTCGAGTCACGGATTCCAGGAGGAAAACTTCGGTTCTCCATACCCGGAATGGCTTTTCTCGAGCGTCTGGAGGCCGGCCATTCCATTTACTACGGAATCACGCTGATGATCGCCGCTTTCTACGTAACCGGGTTTTGTTTCACATCAGGTAGAAAGTATCTCAAAGATACCCTAAGAATTTGTTCTAGGAATCGCCCAAAGCACTGGCGGACAAGTTTTTACGGCGTTAATGATTCTGATCTCCTTGGCTGCTTTCCTCTTCATCCTCGCTCATTATCAGAATACCAGCCAACTCGATTTCAAGGTAGTTATTTTTTCATCCTTTATTTGAAAAAACAAGTCAAGGTTCCCTTCGTACCACTGCTACCATCGCTAAGTCTCCTGATCAACACCATCATGATGTTGCATCTTTCTCCGTTAACCTGGCTCCGTTTCGCTTTTTGGATGACGATAGGTTAGTCTTCCCTCTGTGAAAATTGATACCGAACTGGAGAAACTTTAGGCTTCGCAATCTATTTCGGATACGGCATCACGCACAGCAAGGAAGAAATATCGGCGGCGGAGCGGTTCTCGAAAAGCAGCACCTACGATTCGGTGGTCACCGCGAGTACACTTCAAGATGAGCCCTCCAGTCTACAACCTTGAGAGAAATCTTGTCATTCTCTTTATCATATTGCCCCGTCTCCACGTGTTCACCCAAAATCTATACAAAAACAAATCTCTTTCTACCGGTTTCCTCTGTCGAACTGTAGCATGTCCCATAGTATTTCCCACATATCTATCTTATTTACCACGTATCAGCATTGCCATGAATGTAATTCACGTTGCCAGAAAATCTCCTTTTATACAGTGAAAGTGATGACAACAAACTGTCAAGAAAACAAAAATCAACAAAAAACTGGAAAAATGTCTAAAATCTAAAACTTTTATATCTAGTGAAAGAAATTTTTTAGGGAAAAAACCTGAACGCTTTGTCTAGCTTTCTTTCCATAACCGTCAATTATAAATTTCAAAACTCAACTAAAATTATTGAAAAAGATTATCTGGTAGCGGAACGAAGCTTCTGGCCGATGGGGTTGAGATATTTGCCGAGCAGTCGATCTCCGAACTGACTCTCAGTGGGCCGAGGTCCGTCGACGTCTTCGGAATCGGCCGTCGGTTCTTCGGCGCCAAGTCGCAGCCGCTCCACCAGCTCTCGTTCAAATCTGAAGCCATATCCATAGAAATCCATGCTCATCACTTTTTATTCCATGATCAGTTTCCTCAAAATGCTATTATGTTCTTAAATAATCAAACGTGCTGAATTCCAGTCCAGTTGAAATTTTTAGTCAAAATTTGAAACTGTCTTGTCATGAATGGTAAAAAGAAGAATTCTCTATGGAATTTAATAGATGAAAAAAATTTCATTTTTCGTTCCAAATTGACAATTAGGTTCCTTTTTTTCTCGAGATTCATTGTAATATTCGCTTTTGTCAACGGAAGAGACGCGAGAATAGATGAGTTTCTTTTTTGGAGTACAAAAAAACTACTAAAAAAAGCCAGCATTTTTTTGAAAGGAAAAAAAAAAAAAGTTATTTCAACTTTCTCTATTCTTAACCAGCCCAAATTTTCTCCTTTTTGTTCTCAAATTATTCTTATCGTTCGGAAAATAATCTAGAAAATGAACAAACTTGTATTTGAGAGGTTCGGCGGCGGTGCTTTGTTCAATGTCTTGCTGTTTTCTGGCCGCCTCGTTCAAATCCAATCCGATCCATTCGGCTTCCTCCTCCGGAATCACAAAAGACGCGTACCTCAATTGAATTTAATAGTTAGAACATTCTAGAAAATTTCAAAACTAATAAACAAAAATCGCCATATATTCTTAGCTTTTTCACTTCCGATTTTCATCCTGACGTAACTTTTCGCTCCACTTTTAATCCTCAAAACTTTTTTTATTAACTTTTAAAAAGTTCCTACATTCAACAAAACAATGCGCAAAATTGAGTTTAAAGTCGGACTTTCTTCTTTTAAATGATTCAAGAAAATCTGGAAGCTGCACTTTCAGAAAAAAAAAAATCAACAGAATATATGGTTAAGCTTGAAAACCTACTTTTGCTTGATATAATCCTTTTTTTCTTGGTCTTCAGGGTAGTACAGCTGTTTCGAAAGAGCCAAAAGCATTTCCCGCTTCAGTCTGAAAAAATGAAAAACTTCAAACTTTTCTAAAAAACTTTAAAAAAACCTATTAGCAAACTTGGAATCCAAATCGATTTCCGGCGTTTCCAAAATGTAATAATCTAGACCGAAATGCGAATCAATCAGCCTCAGAGCTCTTTCTGTCACAGTTATCTGAAAGTTTCCGAAAATTGCGGACTTCCTTCGGAATATTTATACCTGCATGTATTTGTCTAAGATTTCTGAATACAATACAACTTCTTTCAAATTTGGAAAGTACAACTTTGGAACCCAGTATCTGAAAAGTAATTGTTTTGATCAAATTCATAATTTCCAGCAGTTACCTAGGCAAAATCTTTTTCTTGGTGTAAGGAGCTGATTCAATCCATCCTTTCACAACACGTTCCCCACCCCAAAGACCTTCGTCGGCTTCAGGTGGATGAATACCTAGTTTGATGAAAACAAAGATAACAGAATGACCTTTTTAATTGAAGTTACCGATTATAGGATTATTCTCCAACTCAATTTCCTCATTTCTTACAGGATCCCAGGCAAATCGCGCTGTAGGTAGCCTGAAAAAATTCATATTAAGAATAACAAAAACTAAATATAATAAAAGTACTGATAGTGGACGGGTTTTCTGTCGGACAAGATCATTTCCCAATAACGCCTTTTGTAATGCTCAGGAAGACGATGAACAACGCTTTCTGGATTTTTGAAGATTTCCTCATTTCTCCGGATTCGCTCAGCCTTGAAAAATGAAAAAGTAAAAAAGAAAAAGAAAATTAATCTAACCTTATCCCAAGTTACAATTGCGCGTGGGATGTTCGGCGTCAAATTCTTGAGGTTTTTGGCAAGCGACGCCATCTGACAAACCTTGAAAAGCGATGAATTGAAAATAAAAAGACAGAAAGCGTTTTAAAAGTATAAAACGAAAGGAAAATATAAATTAACCAGGCGTCCGTGAAACGCAAATAAAACGTTTGGAAATCTTGGTCATACGCTTTGTAGTTCCTAGCCGCACTTTTGGATAGTTCGGTCACATTAGGTTCACGCTTCTTTTTTTATATTTTTTTGTATTTGAAAAATTATTGGATGATTCCGAATTGAATTGAATTTATAGTGCAAAGTAAATAATGAAAAAGTTTCACCGCCTATGGGGTGTGTATTTTTGAAATTACTTTGCGCTATGAAAAATTCCATATGCAGAGTTTTTTTTAAATAATAATTATTTTCTTATTTGATCGCCCCTGAGGACTTTTTTCTCAGGGGCATTTTTATACACCCAATCTATTTTGCCATTGAAAACCAAACGAAATTTTGAAATAAAGCGCTAGATATCAGGATAACTCTCCCGCTAATATCACAAGGACAATATCAAAATTTATGACAAGCAATAGGAGAGCATTCACAACACACTGAATTAAACGTGCAAGGGCATTTGAACATAGAAGGGGTTAGTAGTTGATTGTGTAAATTAATGAGAAGGCAAAACATCAGAAGTTTAGAATTTTAGGAAATGACTCGCTGAATTTGACTTGTTTGGACGACTTTCTGCTGGTACCTCGCAGAGAATCCGTTCTGAAAAGCTTATAAGTTTAGAAATAACGTTAAGCGAGCTAACTTGTCAAAGATAACGATGTCGTCGCCCATATCGCGCATCACTTCGTCGATCAAGTCCTGTCGGGCGTTGTACTCGAGAGTTTTCTGAACGATTTGTGGATTTCCGTGAAATCTCCGCTGTCATTGACAAACTTTATACTGATGAAGAAAGCGCAAACATTGAAACACGACGTACAAACCGTAAAGCTGCAAGGCGAAAACCACCCAAGCGAAAATCAGCATGGCCGCTAGATGAACTGAAAAGCAGAAACTGCCCATTGGTCCTGTTAGAAGACTTTTATCAATTTTTCCATGATTATATGATGAACCTTGTCAGTTTCATTCTCAGAGTCTTGCAAACTTTCTCCGTTTTCAAGAATTCAAGCAAGAGTATGTGAAAACACTTTATCCAATTTTCTAAAGCGAAACTGAAAAGTTCAGAGGAAAAAAAAAACAAAATAGAGTTACCCTAAAGATTCACTTACTAATCTGATTCTCTGAGAAAACTTCGATTTTCTCTGAGACTTTGTAAAGTGCGTGCAAGGCGGCAAAACCATAGGTACTGATCACCAAAATCTGAAAACACTTGGAGTTGTTTCGAAATTTTGCAAAAAAAAAAACCTGAGCCATGAAAAGAGGCAAAAGCATGAAGGGATTATTTCGACGCAGGCCAAGCTGAGCGAGAAGAACGACCGCCACACCGCATAACAGCAGCCACAAGCAAAGTTCGGCTTCTTTAGGCTTAGTCGTCACCTGAAAATAATTATACCAAATTTTTTTATATGAGTGATGGCAATTTTACCATTCTCAAAACATAACTGTCGATAAAGACGAAAGAAAGTAAGTAAGCGACTGTGATGATGCCACAAAGAGCCTTCAAAAACATTTATTCCAATAAAAATCTTCAGAAATTCTTACTTTGACGCCATACGATTCGAAAAGAAGCTTGGGTTCTTTACATTCCTTGCGGCGTGTTACGAAAGCCGACGGCAATGACGATCCGTTCATTCTGAAAGAAAATTTGAGTGTCATCGAAGTAGAAGCTTGTGATAGTTGGCCTCTCAAAAAGAAGCTAAAAAAAAAGGAAGCTGTGGAAAAATCGGAGTTCATCCAAAAAATTTCTATGGTGATCGAATAGCTGGGTAGATCAGATGATGGAAAAAGGCAGTGAGTCAAAAATTATTCCCAATCTGCCCTAAACTGCGATAGAGATTGAACATGATCAGATTTTTTTATAATTTACACTTTATATATTTATCATTTTGTATATTTTTTCTATACTTTCCTGCTTCTTGAAACCGACCATCTTGGCGCTCGTCTCCTTCTAGAATTCTTCAAAATGAGATTAGTTCATACCTTAATAAGGTTTTTTTTTTCCAGAATGTGCGTTGGGCCGTGGTTCAAGGCTTGCTAAATATTTTTTTCAATATTCAATAAGTGAAATATACAAAAATCAAACATTGAAACAACAACAACAAAAGTTGTGAAAAAAATCTTTTTGGTGAAAAAAACCTTCGTAAATCATGCTCATGAGACGAATATTTCAAACAGCGCGTACATTCTCTCAAATCGCGTATTTTTTTCTGAAACACATTCATCGCATTATAATTACATATATAATATGTAACTTTCCTATTATCTTGTTAAATTCTCGAAATGGTTTGTCTATAAGATGTCGAGTGCTTATCCACACGTTTGAAGGCCTCAAAAATTTGATCGATGATTAAAATTTGTTATCAAAAGTCAGAAAAATTTATTGAAACAAAAATTTAAAAAAAAAGTAATTGCACTCGTAGAACCGCTATGTATTGCATTCAAAACAATGTAAATTTATGAAAGAGATTCTTCACTCGGGAGGACAAAAATTCAGGAGAAAGCTCAACTAATGACCTTGAAAGTTATTTGAGGAAATTTTTGATCAAAATAATAATAATAATAAATGGACACATTGCAGCATTCATACCCGTAAAAAAGTCGAGTTGCAAACTCAAAATGTTAATAATTAGATAAATGGCAAAATATTCGCTATTTTGGGAAACAGGAGGTTTAAGAAAACGGCAAAACGTGAGATGAGAGCTGTTGGACGAAAGTTACAAAGTTTGGAATTGGCTGGACACTCACTGGTCGCTCTGAAAAAAGTTTTGTTCAAAAATTATGTTGATTTCAAAAGAATCACCTGAGATCAAGCCGAAGAAATTGTAAACGACCATCATGAAGTCGAACACGACCTGAAACATGGCAGTTGGAGTTTTCTTGGCCCTTAAGAGACAGACCTTATGAAGAGTGTGGCTTTCCAGATGAGAGAAACAAGAGGCGAGGACGCCGTCGGCCACGAGAGAGCCTTCGACAGTCATCGGAGAGTAGATTCCAGTGGAAGTCTGTCTTCCGATCTGCAGAATGTAACTAGAGAAGGCGCTTGAAGGTGGCACTAACTCTAACGATGCGGTCAGCGGCGACCTTGCCGGTTCTGGGATCCACCGACAGCACACAGTCGCCTTTTTGTGCCTTTTCCGCGTACCGAGCCTCTCTCATCGCAACTTCGATGCCATCTTCGGAACTGGCGTAGCTGCAAATGTTTGGTTGTTTATATGATATATTTAGGAATGGAACCTTCTCATGAGGTCGCACTCCGCGAAAGGAATCAGATGTCTCTTGGTTAAGGCGATTCTGCGGCCAGAGTCGGTGAAGAGCACGACGAAGACGGCACGCGTCTCAGGCTCGCGATGGTAGAAAGTTTCGACCCTTTCGTACTTGAGGACACTGCCTGCGGATGGGACCAGGACGAAGTCTCCAACGTTCAGCTCGTCCATTCTCTTCTCGCCGGTCGTCGTCTTGACCAGCGTGTCTGCGGCGAAGCAGTTGGACCTTGGAGGATCTGCGGCAGCAGCAGCAGGGTCTGCAGCGGCCGCGGCAGCCGGTTGAGCAGCAGCAGCTCTGGCTTGTTGGGTCAGTGGTTGAGTTCCGACCTCGTCATTTCTGAAAATTCAAAATAAATTCGAGTATAAAGATTTCCAGCTTAAAAAAGAACTTGAAAAAAAGAACTCACGCGACTAGGCGATTGGCACGGTTGACAGCCGTGTCACTCACAGAGACACTTCCATCATCATCTCCAGCAGCGTTGGTGGCTTGAGCTGCTGGTTGAGCTCCAGTTTGAGTTCCCGCTTGAGTTCCGGGTTGAGCTCCTGCTTGAGCTCCCGGTTGACCTGCAGCAGCTGTCGCGCCTTGATTGGATGTGCCAGCAGCTGGACCAGTCGCTGCGCCTCCGTCTGTTCCTCCAGGGTTCGCACCGCCTGGAGCTGGAGCTTCAACGACTGCATCAGCTGGGACAGAAGGTCCTCCTCCCGCCAGCCCTGCTTCGGCAAATTCATTCTTGTCGGCAATCCCGTCTCCAGTGTTTTCCGCACCAGTCGGTTTTCCTTCCTGCGTAAGCAGGCCTCCAGAAGCTGAAAGTTGGACATTTATATCACCGTTCACTATGTTTAACAAATTGTTATTTGTCTATTATGCAAATACTTACTTTCTTCAGTTTTGTCGATTGCGGGCTTGTCGGATCCAGTTGGATCTCCACCGTTTGCCCCACCAATTCCAGAAGTCCCCTCCGAGCCGGGCGCTAGATTTCCGTCTCCAACTAACGGCTTCGTCTTCACTTCTACGTCTTTCACGTCGACGCCATCGTCGTCCTCATCTCCAGGAAGCTTTCCACTGAAAAACGAAGATCTTTAAAGAATTGAAATAACCAGAAAAACCTCTCGGTGATCGACTTAGTGGCAACTTCTACTTCTTCAATTTTTCTTCCTTGAGTCTCTGGAGCTGGCTGCAGACCGGATCCGCCGGCGCTAGAAGTCGAAGGGTCACTAAATAAATAAGGATGGTTCAGAAAATGTTTTAAATCTAACACAACCTTTTGCCGTTCTCTTTGACATCCCCGCCGTTGGCTCCTTCTCCTTTGCCGACACCATTACCGGCTCCTGAAGTTACAGCTTCTCCCAGTCCGCTGTTGTTGCCGTCAAGCCCTCCAGGCTTTTCTCCCTCGCTCGGTCCGACTCCATTAAGACCTGGCTCTCTATCTTCGGCGCCACCGCTACCTCCAGCGCTTTCGTTCTTGTTGGAGCCACCATCTTTTTCTCCTGAAACAATCACTTAACTATTTTTCACGGGAAACTTTTTACCTTGATGGCCACCTGCAGACTTGTCTGAGCCTCCTTTCGCTTCTTTTCCGCGGCCCAAACCGTCGGCTCCGTTGGCCTCTTCTCCTTCGACCTCTCCGTCCGGATTGACTTCGATGCCGTTGCCCTTGCCTCCCTCAGGCTTCTTCTTTTCTTTCAACATGTCGGCGTCGTCGTCATCACTTCCACCTTCATCGCCTTTGCCTTTGCCTTTTCCTTTCTCTCCATCTTCGCCGTCCTCTTCGTCGATGAGGTCGCCGTCCGTCCAGGAGCCTCCTTTCTTCCCTAAGTGAGCGTTCGACTCCTCTCCGACACCATTGCCATCAAGCGGCGTTTTTCCAGATTCCTCAACGCTGCCTTTATTTTCTCCTTTCCCAGCATCGACTGGTTTGTTGCCAGACTTGTCCGAGTTCGGACCGGTTCCTGGGATTCCGGCTCCACCACTTCCGCTCGGTTGCACTCCGTTGATATTAACAGAAGCATTGGCCTAGAAAAGAAACTTATAAAAGGAAAGAAGTTCTAACTTACAATGGCTATTGGTGCGGTAGCTCCACCAGCAGCTCCAGCAGCTCCGGAAGCCCCATTTCCACGTTCACCTTCGCCGGCAGTGTGGATGTGAATGTTTATGTTGCCTTGACCGCCATTATTAGCGCTGGCAGCAGCACTGGCTCCAGAATGACCGCTGGTTTCGGCTGCGGTGACTCCGGCTCCATTCCTTCCAGAAGTCGTGGCGCCACCTTCTGCCGTGGCTGAAGTCTTTCCATCGCCGCCTCCGTTCAAAGAATTGTTGTTCTTTCCATCAACGTTGATTCGAACATTTATGTTGCCGAGGCCATCTGAAAAAGCAACTTTTAAGATATTCCTTGACAATTTCTATCACCTTTGTCGTCCTTGTTCGCGTGCTCAGACCTCTGTCCGCCGGCTGGCTGCTCCGCACTGCCAGTTCTGACGCGGACTCGCTCTCCGGCTCCGCTACCAGCTGCTCCAGCTCCAGAAGCCGCGGCGGCTCCGTTGAAGGCGTGTCGAGCCCAGGTGCTCCAAGAGCTGCTCGTCCAGCTGCTCCAGCTGATCGCCTTCCACTCGCCTTCGTCTTCGCCGTTATGCTGAAACGAGAAAATTGAATAAATTCTCTGTTTCTTACTTTCTCACCGTATTTTGTCCGATGGCGTCATAAGATGAGCAACGAGGTCGACATATCGTCACTCGATATCCGTCCCTGTAAATTACAGCTTTTTTATTTCGAATCGCCGCAAGAGGTTCAGAGTTGGGTGAAAAACAAGGATAATTAGTAGGAGTCGCTTGTCAAGAGAACGAAAGGATTTGGATCTCGTGAACGGCCATCCTTCACTTTCTCGGGTTTCACCCTACTTATTGTCCTCCTTTCGTTTTCCATCGGCGCCTGCTTTTTTTCCAAGTTCTTGACGGTAAGACCTGTGCATGTTCGAATTTTTGAACTGGACAAGGAAATTTATAGCATGAATTTCGTGGATGCGACATTCGATTCAAGCATAAAACACGCGAGAAGGCCATAAAAGACTGAGGAAAAAAAGAAGAACGTACAGCCGTCGCTCGATTCCCTTGACGAGAAGCGTCGGCGGCGACTTGTTCTTGAGAAGGAACAGCCGCAGGCGGTAGCCCGACATGTTGTCGATGTGCTCCGGAATCTCTGATGGACTCTGAAAAACTTTTCTTGAAACCGGGCAGGAGGGAAGCTTTTTCAAAATTTCGAGTATCAATTTCTCAGAAAGCTATCTGATAATGACAGTTTTCATCTCATTGGAGAAACAAATGCTTGAGATTTTGTCAAAAAAAAACTACAGTACTCTCAAGGGCAACACGGAGTAATATCAGACACTTGGAAAGCAGACTGTAGGAAGGAAAAACAAGTGACTGGCGAAGAGAATCTTTGGTTTATGTATTGTCTCGAACAGGTGTCAGACCAATCGCAACAAACCTTTAAGACGGCATAGGGGGCGTCATCTGCCGCACTTTTTTCGACCACCTGAAAGTTGTTTCGTTTCTCAGTCCTTCCTGATCTCCGTCATTTCCGCATCAGAAGCCACTGACCTTTCCATCGGTCGATCCGTCGGGAAGCTCGTAGATGAAACAATCGTTCCCCGTGTGAGTTGGGATGACGTGAGGCGGACGAGGATTGTAGAGGTTGCAGCAAGTGTGCTCCACTCTGAAGTTTGCCTTTTTTCACAGTTTGATGAAAAGGGGATCGAAGAATCTCAATTGGAAAGAAAATAAAATCATTCTCCGGCTGGCGTACTCGGATGAAAATGAAACTAGAGAAAATAGAGCGCAGAAGAGCCAGAATGTTTCAAGTGTGGCTATGAAGGTTATAAAAGTATAGATTTTTAATATTGTGACAGAGATTTAAAGAACAAGGCTTATTTCTCTTTTCCCGTCTAATCTTACTGTTTACCCTATCACCTTGATTCCAAAATGGTACATAAAACAAATTCAGGCTGAAAACAAGAAAAGAGCTCGAAAAATTATATATCAAGCTAGAGACAAACAATAAAGCTTCGAAAAGATTTCGGGTCTGTCATAAGCCCTTTCTTGATTGGAAAATTAATATAGATTGCATTTTGTGTTGTTCCTTTTTTCAGTGCTTTTTCTACTCTGTTCCGAAGAAAAAACTGACGGCGATGTGGCTGTCCGCTGGTTTACATGCGAAACGAAGTTCATTTGACCGCCGCACTGAGGTTGAAGTTCATCGTAGTCGCATTTCTCAAAACCTTATCGTTCACTTTTTTTTTTCTTGGCGTTCGCAAGTTATTACAATAGTGATACGCCGTATCATTGAAGGTAAAACAGGAAAAAAAAAATGTTAACTCGTGTCGAGAAAAAAGATACGAATGACGTTCTTCTTTCGTCATGTTTTATTGGTCTGGATGGACCTACCAATTGCTGATAACCGCAGAGGTCCAGCTTCTGACAATGCATTCTGATGGTGTCGTTGCCGAACGATTGCACAACCAGCACCTGTAAATCGATATTTAGGGTAAAATAGTTGAAGTACAGTAGATCGAATTACTTTCAAATCTTAGTATCAGAACTGAAAAAGTCTGTGAAATCGAAATAAATGTTGATACCTGATCATTCCTGCATCGATAAGTCAGAGCTGCTGCCATTGGCAGCAGTAGCGCGGCGAACCGCCACATCTGGAAAAACTTATATGAAATATAAAAAAATAGATATTTTTTTCGAAAAGAAACACTGCAAACGGTAAAAAAATTTCAAAAAAATAAAAAAATTAATAGGATTGCTAACAACGACGCAAATTTCAAAGAGAAAACAAATAATGAGCGGTTTTTCTTAGTTTTGTATACCGAAGCTGAATATTTGGAAAATGAGCCCCTGAATCCAATTTGAAAATTCAAGGAAGCTTGCTTAAATCTGAATTATCTTCAGAAGAAAACAAGATCAAAATAGCTCTTCCTACGTTGAAAAAAAATTTGAAACTCAAATCAAAACAAAATCACTGCTGAAATATAGTCCGGGCCGTAAAGGACAAGCAAAAAAAACAATGCCGAAATTCGGGAATTTTGTTCTTTATTTGTGAGTAAGGAGCTTGGAACTGGTAGAGGAAAAAAACGAGTCGTGATTTGCTGCAAACCAGTCATTAACAAAAAGAAAAGCCTCGACGAAAACATCAAAAATCGAGATGTCCATGGATGAAAGAAAAAGAAGCTTCGAGGGGAAAATGCGAGTTTTTTTTTCGGGCGATCGCCTCGAGACGCTTGGTTGATGACCTGTTAAGAGAATCAACAACATGAAGAGACGCTCCAGAAGATATCTTTTGCCCTGACCGCGCTTTAACCAACGTCTTCGGGACCAGACACGCTTATCCAGTTCGCTTGTAACGCTTCTTCCTGCCCCTGGTATGTTTCGGGCGGGGTTAGCCGAAAAGCCAATGAATGTGTCGATGATTTGATCGTCAGCACCGTGAAACGTCTTCTTTTCGGGATGATTCAGCCCTGTCCACAATTTGACGCGTTCAGCCGCATCAAAAGGTTGAATCAGACAAATTAAGCTGGTCTGTGTAATGTCCGGAGGCTGTTTGGAAAAGAAAAAAAAAATGATTTCTCAGTTCTCTTTAAAGGAAGAAAGGATCAGGAAAAAAAAATGAGTGTCAGGAAAAAGCTTCAAATAATAATAATACAACAGACGGGAAAAACGCATCTACTTGATCTTGGTTCACTTTCTTTCAACTTGAGATATCTGAAAAAATCCCGAGTGAAAATTTTTTTGGTGGCTCAATAATTGAAAATATCAAAAAGTGAGTTCTTTTAATGGTCGGGTTAGTGCCAAACTCAAACCTTCAAAAAACAAAAATACTTTTAAAAAATAAAATAAGCACTGCTAGCAGAAATTGAAAAGAAAGCCATTTTAAAAATTGAAATACGAGAAATTCCGAGATAAATTCTTCAAACCAAAAAAATATAAGAATAAAAAGGAGAAGTTATTTTGAAAGCTCAAATCAAAAAAAGCCAAAATAAACGCTTCAAAAAAAAATCTTATATCAAGAAAAGAAGTATGAAAAAAACAAAAAAAAGACAATAAGCGTCAGGGTATGGTGAATATTTAGATACTTTCAGGAGCTTCGAGATTTCAGAAGTTCTGATGAATAAGAAAAACTTCAATCAGAGAACTTTGACTGAAACATGGAAATAAGACAGAGATGAAGCTTGACCGGCGGTCGAGTGACTCGGAGACCGAGTGTGGCGAATGTGGGCGGAGTGCCAGCCCGAGGTTCCGCGGATCCGAACCGACCAGAAGCCTTTGGCGGCGTTGATGACGCAATTCCTGATCCCGACAGTTGAAGTTGGAACGCGAAATTAGGCAGAATCCATGTGAAAATGGGCTTCGATTAGGTTACGCAATGATAATGGCTCCTCATAACAACCGAGAACGGTCGATTGTTAGTCGAAGCCGGTTTCCACTGGGCTTTTCCGAGTTTGTGACAAAAAAGAAACGAGGCTAGGAATTCTTATTCAAAAGGTAGCAGACTAGAAAACTGGTTTAATAACTTCTTACAAAAAATTTGTTCACAATTAAAAAAAACCTCATGTCAAAAACTCTGTAAATTTTTTAAGCTAAAAGCAACCGTTCTTAAACAGGCTATACAAGCCTTCTTAAACTAAATATTTTTTTTGTCTTTATCTCATTTTTTCTTTGGGATATTTTCTGATTTCCGATTAACTTTAGTTTCTTCTTCGAATGTCTGAGTGATTTATTGGAAAAAGTGCAAAGGGAACTGTAGAGACCAGAGACGAAGAGGGTCAGTCTCCACTTGTCAAATAAGGATATCGGCCCATCGTTCATGGAAATCCATCGGAAAGGCAATAAACGGAGTTATTAATTGCTTTCAATGGATTTTCAATGCAAGACAATCGCTTGCTTGTTTTTTCGACTAGTGAAGAGCTTTCTTCATGATCGGAAATAGCGGTTTGACGCGCCTGTCGGAAGAATGTGACCAGAAACCAGTTTTCACAAATGTTCCCAAGTTTGAAATTTTCCCCTGGTTCAAATGAAAAAGTTCAGGCTTGAATTGGCGTCAGGAGATCTGAAACGTTTCGAGGTTGCGAGATGAGGCTTAATGGGCAGACAACCTGGGAACGTCGTTATCATTTGCATTCGAGGCTATTCAGTTTGCCGCGATTCGCACAAAAAAGTTCGATTCGAGAGATGGCATCTGCTTTTGTATGAGAACTACAGTTTTTCTAAGAGATCAATGTCAGAGAAGCAGAGCGAATACCAAATTCTACAACTTTTGAATGGCAATTTTTGAATTTTTAGCTTTTGACCCGTAGAATTGAAGAGACTGCAACTGGTTTGTAAATGGTTTGAAAAGGAAAAAAACTGAGCTAAGTTTAGTTATTAGAAGAAAACTAACGCAAACTATCCGGGCTTCATCTCTACTGACCATAATCAATATTTTATTGACTTTCGGCCAGCAAATTGTTCATAAAATAATTTTTTTTAATCTACAAAAAACCTCAAAAAAGCTAGCTATCGCAAAAAAAAAAATGAGAGAATGTTGAGACGTAGACATCCTTCAAGATGATGTTTCGAAAAATGTATGCAGGATATAATTTATTTTCTCTCAACTATAATAACTATTCACTCTTATTTTCAACTCGCTAAGAATGAAAAAAAAACTGAAAAAATGTGGGCTCAAGATTGCTGTTAACCATGATCCAACTTTCATGTTCAAAAAGTATTATTCTGCGTGTTTTCAATGTTTCAAAAGGATATCTCTCTCGGGAAAAGAGAAATCCTCAAATAGAGGTTAGGAGGCACTAAGGAACGGCTTGAACCCCTTGAGAAATCCGACGGCGAAGAACTTGGATCGGTTCATAATAGAGGTAGGAATACAGACACGATCAGCACGATCCGATTGAAATGGAAAACGGAAGAGGATGTTCCATCGGCCGCGAAAATTTCCAGGCGACAGTTGCAAAAAGCGCCTCGGGTTTTTTGTGTTCGTTTTCCGTTTCAAAGGGGCTCGTCGATCTGTCGAGTTCACAGTTGGCTGCTGGGGCACGGGGATTATTTCCAATCAAGTTTAAACTCATGAAAGAATGGTTTTTGCATAAAGTTTAAAAAGTGAGCAGATCTTCTAAGAAGTTGAAAGATAGTCTGGATTCACCTTCTTTACAAAATCAAACGGATAATTTCTTTGGCAAGAAAAATCATTCCACGCAGTCACTCGAAATTCATCGTAACTCTGATCTACTTAATAAACATCCTTAAAATCGCAAAATGCAAAAAATCCAGGTTCGAGAAACTTCTTTCCAATTCAGTTCATCTGAAAATGTGCAAAAACTAGAACATTGAGATTTTTCTCCTAAAATTTTCTGCTAGCTAGGTTCCCTAAAAAGATCTTTACATACTACATAAAGAAAAATTTTAGTAAGCTCTCAGAAAAATTGTGAGCAATGTAAAAATCCTCTTAAGAATAGGTTAGGAAAAAAACTCAGAGAAGCACAGTTTATGATCAAAAAACGATTCCAAACAAGATAGAAGAAATAACGAAAAAGGTGAAATTATAACATATGGGAATCGGATGACACAACCGGGTCAATAGCCTTGCCGATTTCAACGAAGATTAAGCGGCAGCCTTGAAAGTTTTTAATCTTGTGAAATATTGCAGTGGCAAACTGAGAATCCAAGGAAACTCCAATCAATCGAAATATGCAAAATTGATTGGTGTTGAAGGCGAGAATTAGAACTAGGAGAGCGGCCGGGTGTTGAACAGCCGATTCGTCGGAAAAGAAGAGAAAACGATTGGAATTTCGGCCGTGGTTCTCGACTTTCCTACGGATAAACAGCCAATTGTGACATCGGTTCTTGAATTACTGCGACAAGATCGGAAACCGTCCGCGCTTTACAGATAAATGTCACAGAGGGCAGAATAAAGGGCAAACTTTCCACCATGACCTCCAGAAGTCCGCGACGGATTAGGTGTGGATGATCTCGTGTCGGCAGGAAATTATTTCAAAGATTACGACTAGACTTCAATAACTGAATGAGCAAACAAAAATAAGATCCACAAGGATTGGAAAGATCATGAAAAAAAAAGTAGAGTGAAGCCTCGAGTCAAAAAATGATTCGATGGCTGAATCTGACGGAGTTAGAGAATAAATTGAATAAGCTACCGGTAAGAATTGAAAATCGTAAGTTGAAAAAGCTCTCATAAAATATACATCATTTGAGTAAGGTATCAGAAGGAAAATAATAAACTTTGCTTGGCGATTTCAGCGTTCTCTCCCTAGGATCTACAAAAATGAAAAGGAAAAAAAAACCAAGAATCAGTTGAACTTCGATTCTGAGAGCCATTTTTAGGTCAAGAAGGCAACACTCAAAAGAGAACTCATATCAAAGACTATTTCAACGTTCTTGAATTATAAGAAAGGCTCTCAAGGTATAAAATATCTTATTGAGGTGTGCTCTCTGTCATGAACGTCACGGAGGATCAAAAATTTGCTGACTAACAAATATCATATATTTTGAATTGATTTTGATTGAGCTTATATGATATAAAGTGGCGGTTTCGCGAATTCCAGAAGACTGCCAAAAACCTTTCACTCTATACAATAGCCCACTAAAAACAGATTTTCTAGAATATTAGAGCAGAAAGTCACAGAAATTCATTGTTAAAAAGGGAGTAAAAATGATATTTTCAGGCTGTCAAGGAAGTTTTGCTCGACTGTAAAACATTGATGGAGCTATAAGAACGTCCACAAACGCGCATTTTGAAAATAATCAATTTTTTCGAGCAGATTTATATTGAGGCGAAATATTGACAAAATCATTAATTCACAAAGGCGCAGAATAAAAATATGAAAAACCTTGGCTAAATTTTTTTAGTCATTTGGTGTCTATAAATAATAATTTTTTTGAAAAAAACAGTGGTCCTTCGACACCATATAAAGAAAAATTATCATATTTAACAACAAAAAAAAGGTCAAAAAGTTTAATGGTCTTGAAGCGAGTAACTAAAAAAAAAGCCTTTGAAAAGCCGAACGAACGTTTTTGAGCAGCAAATAATTAGGATAGCCTATTAAAAGAGAAGTGATAAACTGAGCTAAACTGAGTAATGAAGGATAAGATTCTCCACCCCTTGTCTGTCAATAAATGCCTTTGAAAATGCTCAGATAAATACCAACCACTTCCGACAGCTAATTTTTTTCCTCTTGGAAAAATAAATGAAAGCCGCGAGAATTGTGGATGTGGGCGTCGGCCAGATAACAAACGACCGGGTAATTCGGTTAGGAACTCTGGGTGATCGGCGCGAATGCGGAGGCTTCCGATGATAGGTTTTTCGGGCCAACAATCTCTTGCAACTCGCCTTTTTTGGGGTCACTCGGCGGCTTGAAGACGTGCAAAACGTCTTCTTTTTCTCATTAATCATTCAGTTCTTCACGCTCAGCTGGCGGTCTCCAACATCCAGATACAAGGATCGTTTAAGGCTTTCGACATCGACAATCAGAACAATGGAGATAAGTGAAGGAAAATCTTATAAAGTTATCCAGTTTTTGAGCGACGAAATTGTGTATCGCAAAAAAATATTAAACGACAAAATCCGTGCTCTTAATCATTGATATCTGTGATTTTTGAGCATCTCGGTGGTTTTTAGTGGCATGACAAGATCGAAAGGTAATTAAATGGAGCAAAAAAAAAAGAAGAATCAAACACTGGCCTCGAAAAATGCTTCCAAGGGTCAATTACAGACTTAAAAATTTTAAAAGAGCGGAAGTCATTTCACGACATCCACAAAATGAGCTCAACCAAACTTCAAACTGCCCAAAAAAGTTTCGACAAGAATAAAAACTGAGATAGAAAACAAAACAATCGAAAAAAAAGAGAAAAGTGGTGAACGAAACAGAAAGTCTTGGAGGAGGGCGAGATCCAATAAATGGCTGGGAGCCGAGGTCAGATCGGAAGAGTAGGTCGAATTGGATTTCCTGCGGAGAGAAACCAACAAAAAGGCCTGGAGGCTTTTGAATTGCCGAAGTTGCCGCCAAACAGATGCGTACAGGTGGGAGAGAGAATGATTGACCCAGTTGCAAGAAACATTCCCGCCGCTCGTTTCCCTTTTCGTCTCCGCCGAAGCCGTCGACGCTTCCAGGGCGTCGCCGTCGACAGCTGAGTCGAGCCGCTGAGCCATCACTGTAGTTGTCTCCAAAGGTTCCGGAAGACTAGGAAAAACAGGAAAAGTGTCAAAATCGAGAAACAGAGAAATCTGTCTTCAATGGAAAAGCTCCAAGTAAATTTAGCGTTCTGAAAAATTTTTTGAATAAAAACTGCAGTTGAACAATATCGATGCTCTATTCAAGTTTGAAATCATCCACGACATCTGAAATGCTGAAAAACCGTTGCCTTACGCTATCCTACATTTTCAGGTACTATTTCTAATATCTCAAAGAGATATACAGAAATTCCCCATGAATATGAAGAAGACACATTCTTCCATCCATAAAATTCTCTGGAAATCACGTGACTTTAACCATTTTCTAAAAATGGTAGCGGTGAGTAGTCAATCAAATCTCAATAGCGTGAGTCTCAAGATCCAAATAAAATGTTCGACTTTTCTTCAGAATTTAACAAGAATGGAAGCCACGAGTTCCTCAAACGCATCAAAAAATGTTTCGTCTTTTTTTTATAAATTGTTCCTAATGAGAAAATGTCAGAATCTCGCGCAAAGTGAAAACAAGAAGAAAGAAAGTTTTACGATCAAGGAAAATGTAACGAGCGAACGAGCTTCCGAAAAATCGTCGAGTGTTGGTTTTCTTCTTGGAAGCAAAAAAAATCACGAACTTCAGACACTTTGGTTCAAAATTCACCGTTTTCTGAGTTTTGTACTTCTTACTTCACTCTTCGTTCTTTCTACCGCTATACTGACTATTTTTTCGACATTTCTACAGCACCTGTGAGTTAAATTGACTGCAAAATCGAGATATTCAGCTTGAAATTCAGATTTCTCATAGGACTAACCAATATGATTTGTCTTTTCGCCACGGTTTTGACGGTGCCTTGCTCCTTGGCGGTGGTGTCAACGGTACGAGAGAAAAGTGTCCGCTCCAGGTAGCCCTGAAATTCGACAAAAATGGTACGATTTCTAGGATCGACCAAAAGCTTTGGCATTTGAAGTTTTCATTTTTGCCGCAACTTTTATGCGCATCCTGTTGCATGGGTTTGGATAATGATTTCCTGCTTATTCCATAGTATTTTTCAGGAATCGGAGGAATTTTGATCTCCTCTCAGTTTGAATCTTGCTTGGAATCTTCACTACATAAAAACTTCCTCTATAGTATTCAAAACCACAAAAATCCAAGTTTCGCGAAGGTTTTTTTTTTTCCAAAGCGCGACTATCGATTCAAATTATTAGCAACTTCACTCCGTGCAAAAATCTTTCAAATGTTGCGGAGCAAATACTGAAATTTCGGCTGGAACAAACGGTGGCTGTATTAAAATCCAACCTCAGTTATTCTCAGAGTTTCAGATTCGAGCCTTCCAACGAATCACCCATGGAATGCCTGGTACCAGCACCTTATTCTGGATGATAATTATCCTGATGAAATAAGGTTAGTAGATGCGCAAGACTAAAAATCGTGACAGGCTTTTCTCAACCTTTCCTAACGTGAAAGCTAGTTGTCGCACTTGGAATGGCTCGAAGCGTAACATTCGCGTGTCTGATTCCAATTGCAAAGCGTCTCGGAGCTTCGAGTCGTTTGAAGTGTGACATCGCTTCCTTCCAATCTGAAATTAAGCAAAATTTAGAAAGTTTTTCACACTTCCCTGGTCGTGCTGCCTAGATACCTTGAAGTGTCAACACTTGGGAATGGAAAGGTAGTGAAACTTTAATCAGAAATATTCACTTGTTTTTTAGATTTACTAAATCGTCGAACAGAAGTATTTTCGAATTCCAAAGCGACGAGAGCGAGTGGATCAAGCTTGACAAAGTATTGAGTAATATTCAAAAGAAAGAAAGCTGAAAAAAAAAATGAATTAGTTGCTCAAGATCAGAGAAAAAAAAACGAAAATCAAAAAAAGGCGTCGAACACACTAACTAGATTAAATATGAAATTATTAAACTAATTTTCCAAGCTCAGAAAAAAAATGAAACTAAAATCGATAGATCTTGAAGATCTTTGTGCTGTGTTCAGTATTTCCGAAAATTTCAAAATACCCGTCAAAATAACACAAAAAAAGATTATACAAAACAATTTAGTTTCAAACAGCTTCGCATTTAGTGAAAGAATTTGGAATACAGTTTTAGTAAATTTTTGATATTACAGTTTTAAAAAAATAAAATTTTAAGAACTAGTTCTTAAAATTTTAACTTTAACTTTAATTTTGCGCGTTCGGATGTAGGATTGCGCCATTCTGCAACTCGATGCGTTTTACCAAAAAATTTTAATCGACTTTCTCAAAAGTTCTTTTTTTTTTTAAATAACGTAATTGATCGAATTTTAACGCCGATTTTTCCAAAATCAAAATCTTTCGAAAAATAATTTTTTTTTCTGTTTTGTAGATCTGTTCCTGTTTTTCTTCTTTTCGTTTTTTTTTTGAAGTCAATGTTTTAATGCATTAAATAAAAGCTTTTAAAGTCCTTCAGTTACAACAACTGACAACCTTTGAAAACGCTCCTTCTCGTGATCGTGCGGCTCGTTCGACGGCTTTTCATGACGCCTGCCCTCCTAAATTGGCGAAATGGCTCACTGAAAGACTACGTAAAGTAGCGTTGCTATTCTTTGCCGCAGGTCATTTGGAAAATTTTTTAACTAAATTCAATGTTTTCAGCTGGTTTTTTGTGTGCTTCTGGTCTGCTCAGTATCGTCTTCCCATCTTTTGACAAAGAAGAAAGGCATGGCGCTCTCATTTAATGTCAACTTTTGCGGAAGAATGTAAAATTTTCAATTTTTTTCTGGTTTTTATTTTGAAAAAAAAGTCCAGTAAAGTGTGAAGAACGACAATAGAGCTTTTGACGTTATGTAAATGGGAAATAAGCTTGAGTCAGTTTTCATTCAATAGGAGATGGGAACGGCTTCATTTCGGGACGCTAGTTCTAATTTTTTTTTTGCTCGATAATCTAGACCGCGTGAGAAAATAATAATTTGACGTAGATACTGCTATCTTAGTCTGTTTGAAACTCTTTGAGAAAGTTTTATAAAGCGCGGTTTTCATGCATACGAACTGAATAAATACATATAACGGATTATTGTTTCGAGATCTTCGTAATTGTAGTCATTGCACTTTCACACATCACTTGAAGTATTCCCGAACACATATTATAGCTATACTTCTTATGGTCCCGCCTTCTCTTAATATAAAAATCCTTTGTTGAGATTTCAAAAAAGGCGCGGGCAGATGTTGTTGTTTTTTGCAGTGTGAATAACTTTCACCTGCCTTATTTCATTTGAATTTGAAATATTCGTAGGCGCCCTATGTAACTCAGCCAATTTTTACTTTCTCAATTATGAATAATTTATTGACAAAATTACATGAATTTTCATTTTTTGTGATCAATTTGCCTCCTACACTGAACCTTTTCTTAACACAAAAGGAAAAGAATTAATTCGAAAAAAGGAAACCTTTCCAATCTCTTTTGCTAATTTGCCAAATCCTACCTTTGGCTTCTTTTCCGCATCAAAAAACCGGCCAGTCAACAATTTTGCGGGCACTTCGCCTTTTCTGCTCTAAATGCCATGGCTCTGTCGCGAGTTCTTTTGATTTTTCAGTAGTTTAAAATTTTCGGGAATAAATATATATGACCTTGGAAGGACAACTCGAAAGAGCTGTCAAGATTCAAATAAGACGAAGTTCAGGTGTACTTAGAATGGCTTCCTACTGATTCGAAATAGGTGAAATCATAACATCTGCACCTTCTTCTTCGATCATTTCAGAGCTCCTTTTCATGCGAATAGACTTGTTGGTCCTGATAAAATATTCTATCCTATTAACCTTTCCCAGCTGCTTTGATCTTATCCGGGACTTTCTGCCTTATAAGCGAATTACGCTTATAGTCCTACGGCCTAATCCGTTCAGCAAATCCTCAATGAATTTTTTTTTGTTAATAATGTCGTGGGATATCTTTGCAATACTTTGCTCTTTGCGAAAGGTTCTCTCACCTGACAAAAGGCCATAAACATGGAAATGATCAATTTCCGAGGGTTTGTTTTTCTCACGCTAAATGTTATGAGGGAAATCTCTTCCATTCGGTGCTTTTAGCCTACAAATCGTCCTCTTCAGAGTTTCTCTCCGATTATATACTTATCGCTCATTCTTTTCCAGTCCCAATGTAGATGGAAGGATGTTTGGTTCAGGAATGTATAGGGGAGCTGTTGTTGGACGGAATCTGATCGAGAAGATCGTCCAGGACGGCGATTTCGACTGCGAAGAGTTCAATCTTGACGATCCTTTCGATGATCCCTCGCTGTGCACTACTGTTCGTACTTCCTCTCCCCTCAGTTTCAGTACGGGTTCAGGCTTTTCTGGACATTTTGTGGCAAGATGAGCAGGGCAACTCGGCCTTGATGCTGGCAGCGACGGAAAATCGCATTCTTCACGTCAAAGGAATTCTCACAATGAGTATCAACTCAGGAAAGCTCTGGCAGGTAATTTAATGAGAAGAATAAATCCTGAAAAAGTTTATTCACAAAACGATCTTTGAAGTTCTTTTGAGACTTCTCTGACGCTGATCTTCGGTGCTTCACGTTTTTTTTTTCAAAACAGATTAGTTTTAAAAAACTAAAAATAAGATCGCTGGAATTATGGGTATAATTACAGACTCAACCGTGTTCTGTGCTCTTGAATTCAAACAAAAAAATGGAATTTTTTTGTCAAAAAAAGCTACGATAATTTTTTTAATATCTGAGTTCTAGAGCGTTTTTTCAAAAAAACTAACTTCGTTTCATTTCGAAAAAAAGTATCGAGATGAAATTTAAGATAAAAATAGGAGAAAATAACAAAAAAAGTGCCTTTTTTTCCGGAGATTTATTTTTTTCATATTAATCTACTTTTTTTATTCAATCACTTAGACAATATTTTTTTTTAAACAACTTGAACAAAAAACCGGCGTGTGTTTGGAAAGAAAAACTATTTTATATTTGGGGAGGAATATCGTCACAGTTACTCGAAAAATTCTAACTTGCTCTCGCTGAGGGGATTAATCCGGATTCTCTTTATCAGAATTTTTCGGGTAATTTGTATCATAAATTTCGATGCTTCTCCTGACAACAATATTGAAAGATTTTTTGGCCGAAGATTTGTTTCGCAGGTCTTGGACATGCAGAACTGTGAAGGGCTGACGGCACTCCAACTGGCGGTCCGGGCCGGAAGCGAGACCTGCGCGATGCTCATCACACGTGTTGCCAGAGAATACGCCAAATACCGGGTGAGAATGTCGTTCACTACGTCATCCACCTTATATGGGCTCTTCGTCCCTGTTTCGCTGGCTTTTCTTGCAAAAATCGCGGTTTCTTACCAGATCTTCTTCTTTGTCTGGACTTTGTCTCTCGTCTTTCCGTTGTCTGGAACATTGATGCTTGGCTATTTTTTGTTTTGAAAGTCAGAAAAGTGCAAAGTTGTAAACTTTCTTTTTAATTAACTAATTAATTAAACGCAGCGGACATCTTTCTGTTTATCGCCTTCCTCGCTGGCCAAGCTGAGGCGTTCTGGAAAATTTTTGCTCTGCTAAAAACCACTTTTATTTTGAAGGCTGCAAATAACTTTCTTTCTAGTTTTTCATACTAACAAGGGAAGTTTCTGAGGTGAAATTGCAGGTTTGGCCCAATCTTCTGTGATAGAAAGCCTTGGTATGAGTAATCCCAAAACAAAAAATCTATCTGTTAACCGTCATAGGGTACTGACAGTCAGTAGAAATATTACGAAAAAGCAATGTTTTCGAAAATTGATTTTCTTTGATTTTTTTATTTTTTAGAACAACTTCTGTAATTTACTAATTCATAAGCAACACCAGAAGAAACGCTTTTCCTCAAAAAAACCCCCCAGAGATAATCAGTTTTCGAGCTGTTCCTCTTTTTCGACGGGCAATTTCTCAACTAGAACGACTACAGAAGTTCGGACCAATACTTTGAATTTCCCCTCACGCACTTATCTCGTGAGAGAAGCTCTTCTGGCTCAAAACATTCTAGAGACATAGTTTTTTGCTCATCTCACCTGCGTAATGTGAAAAAAGAAGTTGAGACTGTCAGGGGAAATTACATTAAAAAGGCAGAGACCAAAATGTGATCTGAGGAAAATAATTTGGCATGCAATTTTTCCGGATTTTGCAGACCGGACTTGCACCTGGCGTCATTATTCCTGCTCGAAACTTGATTACTGTGCCAAAAGATAGTTGACTTTGAACTACCTTTCCTTTATTTCAGCTTTTTCATCTTTAGAAATTCTTTTTTTTAACTTCATAATGAACCCATGGAAAGTACAAGTTTATGAATCGTCAATATGCTCTCTAACTTCCTCTTCTAAAAATTATTCCACCTTTTTTCAAACATAAAGTGCGTCTGAAAAATTTTATAAAATTGACGCTTGTTCTCATCTTGAAATTGTTTTTGCCGATTCCGGTGAGATTTGAAGTTCTTCAAAGTGCAGCTGTTGCCCTCGGCAGGACAATTTGCGTGGTCTAATCAGCAGATTTCCTTTTTTTAGATTCTACTCACTCTTTTCCCTTTTGCAAACCCGTATTTTCGTCGAAAAAACTGCTTGTGAATTCCCAAAAACCTCTTCTGAACTTCATTTCCTAGCTGGACTTGTGAAGAATTCTCGACATGCGGAATCTCCGTCATACTTATTTTTCTCTTTCATAAACAAGCTCAAGTCTTCCGTACTCTTTTCTAATTAGTTCTTGTTGTCCCAGACGTTTATCATTGATTAGATTTCCGCAACTGCATTTTTTCTCTTACTCATTTATTCATTACAAAAATATCCAAGCTCGCGATTCTCATTCCCAAAACGTGAAATAATTACCTCGGAACTCATTCACTGAACAAGGTCTAGACCGACCATTCTTCGGCTCTTTTTTTATCATGGTTACCTAGGTTACAAGTCCCTCATTAGATAGGAATTTGAACCTTTCGGTTTTTGTTATTGACGATGGCTTTCAAGTTCTCGGGACATCTGCGAAGAAAAACCATCGGAATTTTCGGAAAGGGATTCTCCAATTTTCAATTTTTTTTTTTTTCGAAGGTCCAATAGTTCAGTTTCTAAAAAAAGAGAATTTTGCGAAAAACACGCGGCGATGAAGATTTGCGTCACGGTTGATTGTCAGTTTGATCATAGAAATAACTGCTTATTAGATATTTCTTCTCAAAATACTTCTCAGCAAAGAGTAAAACTTTCTTTTTCAGATTTGCTATCGCCTAAAAAAAGTTAGGATCATTTTTCAAAGAAATCTCAAAAATTTTTTTCTAAACTAACTTTTTTTAACAAAATTTTTCAATTCTCTATTTTTTTGTCATGGCATTTTACTATGTTCACACCAACCTCAAAAAAACCACTCAACTAATAAGAATTCTCACGAAAAAGAAAGTCGTAGGAAAAAAACCTGCTCTATAAAAAAATTAAAATTAATGTATGCCCTTTTTTTGGAAAAACTCTGAAGACAAGCCTTTTTGAGTTAAAGGAGAGATACTAGAACTCAAGAACACATTTTTCGAAACTTCAGCTTAAATAATTATGAAACCGTTTTTAATGAAAAAAACTCTTTACTTGTAAAACTTTCAATTTTTCTCGGACGGTACTCTCCGAGATCGTTTTTCTAGATAACTTGCAAGAAAAAATAGAGATTTGAAGCGTCGGTTTAAAAAAAGAAAATTCAAAACCTTCATCTAAAGTCTGAAAAAATATTATCGTACCAACTTTCTAAGAACCTCATTGCTTCTAGTGAAGTGTCTTGTCAAAAAGTTATGATTTTAAAAAAAATTAAATTAAGTTTCTGTAGACTTTACCTACTATTCTTCCCGGAACCTCCGTATCAAATTCTATTCTTTTGCCTTAATTTTTTTTTTCGGTTTTGTCTCTGTATGGGCAGTCCGTTTTTAGAGGATCCCTCCTCCCGAGTATTTCTGAATTAGAGTTAGTACTACCCCTGAGGCTAAATCTTACTTTCATTTTTGTGATTACCACCTTCTTTTGGTTAGAAGTTTTGTATGTCTCGTTTTCGAAAATTTTCGTAAATAAACTCCTCCTCCTGGACTAATCGAGTTCCTCACCCGCCCCCTATGATTTTGTCGTCACTCTCAGTCACTTTTCTCAGAAAGCAAATGTACGAAGCGGAATCCTCGCCGCGCTTCGCTTTCGGCGTCGCGGAATATTGCGAGTTCTGCGGGACCCAGTGGGTCAACGGCAAATGTCTCTGTTATTACGCCGACAATCCTGACCGTGTTCGTCATTCAACTTGTAGCCCTTTCACAGCTGGCTTGAGCCAATCTTTCAAGGATCGGTGGATGTTCAAGGAAAGGCTCTTGCAAAGAAAAGAGATATTTAGTTTTTTGTGTCTCAAAACAAAGGAAATCATTCAATTTAATGGAAATTTCTGAAAAAGTCTTTAAAGATATTTTTTACCTCATATTTTCTTTAGTAGTTTGGTGAAAACACGATAAAGCTAGATCTTCTTCATTTAATTTCGCCACAGCGTCTCTGGCTCGTCATGTTGAGTAGCTTTGAAAGGACCATATTTATTAGATATTCAATGAGAACTCGAATAAAAAAAACCAGGGCAACGGAGGCAATTTTCAGCCGAGACCGAAAAACGCAAATGAGACAACGCATGAGGACGAAATCACTTTCGACTTGAACGACTCTGTAGGGAACTCTGAGACTGCAGAAGATGCCCTCAATCAGGTAATTCCAGCCTTTTTCCGTTCCTCATAATCAGAGTTGCAGATGTTCCACTCGGCGACGGTGCGACGACGTCTCTCCGGAGACGCGGGACAGAGGAGACTCAACCGCGAGAAAATCTCCAACAGTCTGAGGACGACGAACAACGCTCAGCACGCCGCCGACTACCTCCACATGATCAAGCGTTCCAAGTCAGACTGCAGTCGTCGCTCCTTCCTGAGCGGAAACCGTTTCAGGTCGGCTCACACGCGGCTGGTGCACCAACGTACCAACAGCAACGACTCCGCGACGGCGAGTTCTCCGCCGCGAACGCCTCCTCTGGCCATGCCGCAGGACCACGGAGTTCTTTCCACTGTTGGGGAGCGTCTACGCAATATCTTTGTCCGCAAAGTTCGTTTTTTTTCCGAACAAAAAAAGCTTGGTGGAAAAAAAAGTCTAACTTTTTGTTTAAATAATAGATTAAGTGGGACAGCTTTTTCTCAATGGTGATAAATTAGGCTCAAAAAGCTGTCTTTGAGGCGAAAATCGTGTGATTAATCTTTCAATACCATACTTTGGATCCAAAAAGGATGTTTTTCTGAGCAGAGGTTCTATCAAAAAAAGCATTTTCAAATAAAAATTAAAAATGGACCTCATGATACTCCTTGATGACTACAAAGTACATCGGACTATTATTATTTTTTTTTTGCCATTCCCCCGACCTTTCTTCATCTCCCTCCTATTCCTCAGTTGGTGGGTTGCTGGTTCCGCGTGTCCCCTCTATCTTTCCTCGACTCCTGCCTGCCTGTATTTCCCTGTGTCAAGCAGCTGACATCCCAAAAAGGAAGGTCCAATACGCCAACCTTTAGAATTGTATCTGGAGGGAGTCTCTAGACTCTAAAGGCGGACTTTTGGAATAATAATTCTGATATCAGAATAGGACCTAGATAGGACCCTAGATCAGCTCTAGTTATATATCCGTTCTTGTCTGTGTCGGCTGGTTGAAGCCGTGGTTTCCCAACGTTCCTTCGACTCCTTGTTTAGGTCTCGGCGGGTATTGAACTTGAGACCCTTCGGGCCGTCGACAGGCACAAAACCTGATGCGCTACGGCGCTCCGCCATCTTTTTTCCAACATCAATCAAACTCATCGGAAACAAATCATACGTTTTCTGTTTCAGCCGCCAGTCGCCTCACCTCTCACCAGCTCCTTCCCCTCCGAAAAGCTGCCCTCAGCGACTGCGACAAAGGACCGACTCACGCAGTCAATGTCCTTCGACCGCAATCGACTGACAAGTGGTCCCTACAGTGGCCTCGACACCAGGAGAATCGAGGAAGCGGTGGGGCTTGGATTTTTCTTTTTTTAACGAGATCAAGCGAGAAATTGATGACCTAGAAACAAGAAAATTTTTATAAAAGACTTTTCTGATTTCCAGGAACTGCTGCGACTACCACTACATTCATCTTCGGACGAAACTGATGAGATCGGTGAGAAGCAACTTTTTTGGAATTAAGCTTTGAAATGGGGTATCGAACTAAATTTTTTTATGAATATTTAATATAAAAAGACCACACATTTAGAGTTCCAAAAAAATTGAAAGATTTTGATGATTTTTTTTTTTCGTGAAACAGAATGGTTTCGTAACAGTTTTATGGCGTCTCTTCAGGTAGTCTATCGCTTTCTGTTCAGTTCTTGATTTAAAAAAAAAATGAAAAATGTTAACTGTAATTGTAATTTTTTGAAGCTTTGAATGACTTTCTTGTTTGATTTTCATAGTTTTTAGATCCTTTTAGCATACCCTTTTGAAGCCTGATATTTTTTCGTGAATAAAAACATTTTTATTCAAAGACATGCACGTTGCAGGAACGAGGCCAACCCCTTGGATGAACCAAGTATCGCCGCCGCCACCTCTCAGCCGGAGCATATCTTCTACGATTCCGCCTCCACCGCCAAGCCGCCAGAAGTCGTCAGGCTCCATCGTGCCGACAATCAACGGCGTCAGACTGCCTCCGCTTTCTGGATTCCGGCGCAGGACCACCAGCGAATCCCGACCGGAGTTCAGCGTCATCGGCGACGAGCCAATGCCCAGAGCATATCGCTCTTGAGAAACTCATTATCAAACTACAGCTGGGAACATATCATTTTCAACTTCCTTAAATTATTTTAAGGTGTATTTTTTGAAAAATAAATTGTCAATCAAGCTTTGTTTAATAACAGCAAAACCACAACAGAAAACTGTCAAAATTAACAAACAAAAACTGAAAGATTAAAGTTTGAATTGGGTAGGCTGAGAACAAGCATCACCAGCGAAGCACTGCAGATCGTAAGGAGAAAACAAAACGAAAAATAAAATTGAAGACACACGGAAACAGGATTAAACAGGGGATGTAAGAATTTGAAAAAAATATGAAATATAAAAAAAGGAATAGAAGCTGAGATGATTTCAGGCAATATTCTAAACATGAAAAAAATCAAAAAAATTGTCAGAAAACTGATGGAAAATGGATAGAAATGATCTCATTTTATCTCATTTTATTCGCCACCGCATTCGTCGTGTCCTCCACGGGGCTCCTGTTTGTCGAGCTTGATGAGATCATCGATACGGAGAATCGTGATAGCGGCTTCCGTCGCGAATTTCAACGATTTCACCTGATATGATGACGTTAAAACATAAAACTTTTTTTTTTAAAAAATGACGAGAAACGTTCAAAAAAAAAAATAATGGAGCAATGTTGGCTGATTCAAAAATCAAAAAGTTCCTTTTTTTTTGTCTCAAACTAAAAAATAAAAGTTTTAATTCTAAAGAGCCCTGAAAATTTTCCCACTTGTTTCAGTCAAAAAAAAAACTCCGAGAGATTTTTAACTTCCTTTTTCAATTACTCGATAAACGTGTGGAGATTCAAATTTTTCTCGAGTTCGTTTAATATGCGTATTTTTGGAACTTTAACCACGAACTTTTCCAACTGACCTTACTAAGCATCGGCTCCAAGACACCAGCTTCCTTATTGTCACGGATGCTACCATTCTCCAGATCCAAACCAGCCCTAAAATCCAAAAATAAATTCTCCTTCGAAAAATCCTTTTAGCGAACCATCGCAAATGCTGGAGTTGAGCGTTCTTCTGAGACTTGGTATGGAAAGCGCGGAGCTTAGCGACAAGGTCCGTAGGGTCCTTGGCGGCGTTCGACGACAACGTCTTCGGGATTACCAGCAGAGCCTGGGCGAATTCAGCAACGGCGAGCTGTTCGCGAGACGACTGCAAAACCAAAAATAAGGACGGAAGGTATGGGAGATAAGCCAACCAAAGTCGTGGCGAAAGCCTCAAGCCAGACGTTGAGAGCGGCTTCGACGGCCCCTCCGCCGGCAACCAACTTCTTGCTCTCGAGAACTCTTCGGACTACGCAGAGAGCGTCGTGCATCGACCGCTCCATCTCGTCCAGCATCACGTCGTTCGCTCCTCTTAAACAAAAAACGTTTTACTCAGTTTCAAAAAGAAAAAAAAAATCATCAATTTGAATCATTTAATCGGACAAAAAGTTATTCAAGCCTTACAAAAAACATGTTCTCTTTTTAAAAACGGTTTTCCTAATTTCGCAATATTCAAATATGCTTCGAAATATTTGTATGAGCAACAGATACTCAGAAGGGGAGTTGTGCGAAGTTTACGTAATCGGGAAATTTCGAAAACAAAGAAGTTGATAATAATAAAGTTTTTATCAAAATTTTGAATCTGCTTAATTTTTGTCAAGTTTTTTTCTTTTGTTTTTCATGAAAACGACTTTAATGATTTTTAACACCAATATCCAAACGATATTTTTTCGAAATCACAGCTGGTATAGTGGAAGTTCGGTAGTCAAATTCTAAACGCTGATAAAAGACTAATATTCGATTGAATTTTTCAAACACTTGAACATTAACTCATTGAGACGCCTCATCACAGTCCTGATTGACACAATATCTCCAGGAGTTAAATTAAAATTCTTGTCTTCAGGTTTCTATTTGTTCTTTTCCCTTCTTATTCGCACCTCAAAATGATGCTGCTGGCAGTTCGAGACTTTGGTCCCTTGATCAGGATCAACTCGTCGTCGCTGATCCTTTCCTGAACGACTTCTTCTGCGTTTCCGAGATAGGAAGCCTCGAAAGCTTCATCTCCTTCGAGAGTGGCCAACGAAGAAGTCAAAACCGCTGGAACAAATTACAAATCTCAATCATGTCAAAAAATTAACCTCCTGTAGCCTTGGCGATGCGCTTCAAATCCGACTTCTTGCATCGACGAACGGCCATGGCACCAGCTTCGACGAATTGCTTGAGACACAAGTCGTCGATGCCACCAGTCGTCAAAACGACAGTGGCTCCGGCCTTCAGAATTTTTTCGATGCGGCGTTTGGTGATGTCAAACTCCCTGGAAAAATAGCCTAGTTTCGATCATCGTTTCGCAACTAACTCTCGGCGGATAGCCTCCAACTTTGCCGGGTCTTCAACCACGACAGAAATACCCAAGTGCATTTTGGCTTTCTGAAGAGAGAAGTCCAAGCAGGCGATTTTAGCGTTTTGGACACGAAGAGGCATAGCTGGAAGTAATATCGAATTGGAAATCGAGAAAGTTAGATGAAACCTTGACTGGCGACGGTGCAGTTCAGCGCGTATCCCTTGATCAGTTGAGATTCGCGAGCACTTTTTCCGTGAGCCTTCAAGACGTTAACGGCGTTGATCGGGTACGTAACCTCAAAATTTCTTATCTGACAAAAATAATATCGAGTCGAGATACCTTTCCCGTAGAATCGGTGACCTTGACGGCTTCAGCCGCATCAACACACATTGCAGCGAAGAAATCAGAATCTCTGAAGAAAAAAAAACGATCAGAATACTTGTAAAAAGAAGAAAAATGAAGAGATAAACTCACGGGCCAATGATCTTGCTGCTCATGGAAGTTTTAGCGACGTTGATGATCGACTGACGACCAAGGTCATCGGATGAGAAAGAAAGACTCTCCTGAGAAAAATAGATTTGAAAATTGGATTTTAAAAAATCAAATTTGCTCCCACCTGGATGTACTTGACTGCTTCCTTGCAAGCCAAACGGTAGCCGTTGATGACTGTTGTTGGGTGGAGTTTGTTCTTGACCAACTCATCGGCCGCTTTCAACAACTCAGCAGCAACAATGACAACAGAAGTTGTTCCGTCTCCAACCTGAAATTTATACTTTCGCACGGTGAAAATTTCATTCAAGAACCTCTTCATCCTGGAGTTGAGCGAGTTCGACGAGAACTTTGCCTGCCGGGTGCTCAACTTCCAGTTGCTTTAAAATCGTAGCTCCATCGTTAGTCACAATGACATCCTGGAAAAAACAATAAATAATATAAATAAAAACTTCTCATTCAAGTTCTCTAGATATATTGGATAAACATACTCCAACATCGTCTACGAGCATTTTGTCAAGCCCGACCGGCCCAAGAGAAGACTTTACAATATTAGCGATAGCTACAGCAGCAGTAACTAAAAAAACAATTTTTTTAAAATTAAAAATTAATGATAGCTTTGCACCATTTTTGGGTTCTGATGCTTTGGCCAGTCGTTCTTTTGCCAGTGAGCGCCAAAATGGATTCTCCTGCAGACGCCATTACCTGAAAACATGATTTGTTTGAACTTGGAAGAAAAATAAAATTAAAAAAGAAGAAAAGAAAAATGCGCCGAATTTGAGAATATTCGAGCTCGAAAGGATAGTACCGTAGTCACCATGACAATTGAGATTTTCGTTGCAACACGCAGCAGTGGCAGATGGCCAGCCGCAGCGATAATTGGAAAATGCGGCCTCGTAAATATTTTTCGGTGTCCTTTTTTTATTTCAATTTCATTTCAATTGGAACTTTTTATTTTATTTTGTTTCTTAATTATTAGGGGTGATTTAGCGTTGTTTTTCATAATAAGAAGAATTTTTTTATAATAGCCATTTTTTTCAGCACATTTCTGATGTTTAATGGGTTTCGAAGTATTTTCATTTCATTATGTTACGTAAATCAGAGTGTTTTAGGCGTTCGCCGTGATATGTCGCACAAAGGAGGCGATGGAACGTTACAGAAAAATGAAAAGGTATTCTTTAATTAGAACAATCTAAATTCAAGAATGTTAAAGGTTTACTATTATTTGGACGATGCAACTACGCCTTACGTTTCAACGATGCCATCTTCTGGAGGAGTGGTAACCCTTCTAGACTTTAAAAATTCTTTCACAAAGCGCGGATACAAATATTTTTGCAAAGAGTACGACACAGATATTGACTGGTATGTTTCAAGATTCCTGTTCAAATCATTAAAAATTTCTTTTTTTTTCCAGTGAAGTAAAAGTTGAGCTAGTTGATGACGACGATCGATTGAGAAAGTCGAAGAACGGAATTTATGAGCTTTTCTTGGTTAGCATTCCTGGTTATGGAACGCTGCCTCGAACAGGCGGGACGTTGAATAGAAATCATACAGGAACGCTCGAAAGGGTTTTACCAAGAGCTCTGTTTGATGTTGATGCTGATTTTAAGAGGAGGCGTCGTTCTCTTGTGGAAATCAATGGAATCCCATTTTCTGAAGGACCATCTTCTGTGGCGCCTAGTCAATCTACGGTTATTAGTCGTGAGTAATTTTTCATATGTATGAGTTCACTTGTAAAAGATTTCAGGATGTGCGGGTGAGCATTTAGCCGAAGTGTACATGTCCAACTCTGAGGATCCTTATCGTTACGATGACAGTACAAGGTAGAAACTGTTCATGGAGCAGTTTTTTTATTCTGTTTCAGGCTGACCGGGGAATCTTCGCTCTATGAACCGTTAGCGATGAATGGAAGACCCTACGACGAAGACCGTGTCCGTCGGCGAAAACCCAGAAAAGAAAGATACCGACGCGCCTATGTCCCTAGCACTATCAGCTCTGCAACAGAGTCTAGGTTGGCATCCTTTTGAAAAATGGAGATGATTTTTTTTTTCATAGCGTTGGAAGCGGTTTACCGCGTATTCTGGAAATCTTTCTGCCAATGAAAAACGTGCCTTATCTGGGACTGAACGTAACGTCTCTCGACGGGAATATTTACGTGTCGGGAATAGCCAAAGGTTTTTTTTTCGAAATGATGGTCGAAGGATTGAATGTTGATATAGGAGGAGCCGTCGACATCGACCGTCGGATAGAACTTGGCGACCAAATTCTGCAGGTCAATCGAATTTCTTTCGAAGAACTTTCCGTTGATGAGGCCGTTTCTGCGTTGAGAGTCGCTGCCGCGTCCAAAAAGTTCGTCTGAATAGATTATTTTTATCAAAGCTCATGGGTTTCAGACCGATCACCCTGTACGTTAGCAAGTTTCGGGCGAGTGATTTCGAAGATCCAATGTCTTCTCTCGCTTCAGAAACGATGCCTTTGGATGTTTCTGTTTGGGTCGAAACCGCTGTGTGAGTCCTTTTTGGTCTTTTTTTAACTGGGATTTCCGTTCTCAGGCAGAACACGGAGAAAATGCGGGCTTTGGGGATCGATCCGCAAGACGCCACCACTACTTTCGACGACGGGACTTTGCCTTTTTCAACGGCGGGCAGTGATGATGAGGTAAAAACTTAAGATTTATTAGAAAATAAAAGTCAAAGTAATTTTTGCTTCGGCTGCTTCATTTTTTTAGAGTTAACTGTTTGCCGTTTGAACTAACTTATAAAACAGAAATTCTTTCATATTAATTTTCGCTTGAGATACGGCAAATTCTATTGAGGATTGATTTTACAAAAACCAGCTTAAATTAATAACTCATTTCTATTAAAAGTTATCGCAAAATCTTTTATAATTAACGAATTTGTTTGAACTTTCTTGTCTTCAGGAACAAATGCTCTATGATCAGAGAAGAAACGGCGTCCCCAGAGCGTTACTCGAAGAAGCTGAACGGCGAAGGGAAAATGAGCAAAATGGTACTTTTCCAGTCATTTTCGTCAACATCCGAAATTATTCAGAGCAATACTACCCAGAGCATCTGACTGAAACTTTGGACCCGATGATTGTGATCCGAGCCATGGCCCGACCTGATTCGGGACTTCAAGTGAAAAACCGAAAGTGGCTCAAAATCCTCGTCCCCATGTCCTTCATAGGTAAACCTTTTCTTCACTCAAGTTGTTTTTTCTTTTGAATTCGATTGAGAGTAATTTTATCCTATGAACTTATTGAAATGTTTTTTGCTTCCCGAATACACAAACATTAAAATTTCTGTTGCCTTTTATGGAAAACTGTCTTTTGATCTACATGTACTCTACAAGTTTTTATCTTAATTGAAATCCATCCTTGATAAAGGGACGGCGGAAACAAAGTTCACTTCATTTGGGTAATTTTCATTTTTGAATTTTCAAAACTTCATTCAAAAAAACGGATAGATGTGTAAAAAAATCTTTTGAGCAAATCTTGAGGAATTTTCAAAACTTTGAAAATTTTTCATATTCAGTTTCTCAAAAAGTCTTCTTCACTTTTTTTAGCATTTAGAAGTGCGAAATAATAATCATTTTTTTATTTTTCAGGAAGAGATCTCGTGGATTGGTTACTAGAGCACGTAGTGGATTTGAGAGACCGAAAAGCGGCCAGGGCCTACGCCTCGAGGCTTCTGGCGGCTGGCCTCATTCGTCACGTCGTCAGCAAGTTGACCTTCACCGAGAAGTGCTACTACGTCTTCGGAGGTCAGAATTCGTGGGCGGAAGCCCGAGGACGACGTTTTCTGCAGATGGCGTCGTCGTTCTGGGAACCGAGGGCCGCAACGTCGCCGACAGCTCTGGGACCAGCGGCGGAACTCGCGCCGAGGCCACTACAGAGGTCACTTACGTCGGATCTCCTGCACCCGTCGGTAATCATACTTTCTTTTTTTTTTCTTAAGGTCCGTATCAAAAATATTATTTTTTTCATGAAGCAAGAATCTTTCTCATTAGAAAAATAGAATTTTTTTAGGAATTTTTCAAGAATGTTAGTTAAGATTGTTTAACTGTGTTCAGATTGTCGTTGAAAAACTGAATATTATGTTTTGAAAACACCAAAAAGGGAGAAAATAGGAATTCGACTTTCTTTATGCGTTTCCATGTTTTTTTTCTGCTTCTCAACAAGCTTATCTCCAATGAAGATCATTAGTTCCAACTTCCAGATTGCATCTCACAAAATTAATCATGTCGAACATTTTTAGGGATGCGGCTGGTCCCAGGAGGACTGGCGACGGCGAACAGAAACGGCGGCGCCTTGGGACAAGGACGTCATCGATTGGAAACGACGACGTTGAGTCCTGTGGCGCACGACGCGACGTGGTACCGAAGACGCAAGGGATGCGAAAGTCCTTTGGTCAGCTCTTTTCTTTTGTTTTTTCGCTATTCGGAAGGGTATTACTTATAGATCAATAAAGATCATTATAAGAAAAATATAAGAGGTTTTGATGTTTCAAAAAAAAGACACCTCCGCTGTTATTTGTTGAGAATTCATTTCCAGAAGTTGCTTTTTTGATGATGATTTACAAAGGAATTTAATAGGAATCAAGCGGAAAAATCTATGGAACTTATAATTTTTCAATTTTTTTCAATTTTTGTCATTCGTTTCAGTGAATTCTATTTTTCACACTTTTTTTGCTTTGAAGCCGAAGCGCGGTTTTAGAAACTTTAATTTTTGTGTTCTTTCAAAAAAAAAAAGAATGGATGGACCGTTTGAACAGAAATTTAAGAATAAAAAATCGAAAAATCGTCATTTCTCCCTTATTTTCATTTTTTTCAAGCAAAATTTCGTGTTAAAATCGTGTCGCCTGTTCATGATTCCTGTTTTTTTTTATTCATATGAGTCCACACTCATAATTCCGAGTTCTGAAGCGTCTTTTATGAGTAAGAATTGTTTTTCGTTGCAGACGAACGACTACGCGTCGATGGTGGGCGAAAGCCACCTCGGAGCCGGCGGCTACAGTACTTTCGTGGCCGGAGTTCATTCCGGCAGACCTGCGCCTTCTCAGGCGACGTCTTCCTGTATCACGAGCGGATTCGGAGGTCCTCCGCCGACGCCTCTCAGTGGCACTGCCGTCATTTTCGCTCCACCGCACCCAAGCCCTTGCGAGACCGAGTTCGAAGACGACGACAAGCGTCGCATCGTCAAGCCCTAACCTTCAAATTTCACCCTTTTTTCGGCATTTCCCTTCACAAAGACGTGGTCATCTATAGCGGTATTTAAAAGAAAGTTGTATTTCTATTCATTTCCTTGAGACAACTAGTATATTTCTTTTTAGACTGTGTCAAGTATTGCTCAATAGTGTTTTTTTCTCTGCGTTTACTTTCCTAATCGACCAATGTTAATCAATGATACTCACGTTTTTTTTTCATATGCTTCAAGCAGAACCTCACGGGAATCTTATTCGCACACTTGTGAACCATGACCAACAGCGATTATTTCTGTATGTAAATACTTTCTTGTGCTATCATTCGCTTTTTTTAAAGTGCTTTACTTTTTCTCCCTTTCTGTCCACATTTTTCATTCTGGTATAAAAATTATGTTTATATAGCATTGTGTTGAAAAGTGTGTAATTATGTTTGTTTCAAAAGCTACTTGATGAAGTTGAAAAAATAATCGAAGACAATTTCTGAACTCAAGAAAAGCTTCGTTAGGACTAAAAGATATAAAGTAAAACTCACGCTGATAGCTATTCTTGAAAGAACTTTCGCTCAATAATTTTCTTTTTACAGTGCTCAAAACTGATAAAAAAACGTCCAAAAGAAAAATTAACAGCCCAAGCGTTTTTAAACCTCATTAACTTGTAAATTTGAGAAATTTCTAGCATACTGGAGAACTTGGCCATCACAGCTTCCGTGAAAATGTCAGAAACTGGCTTGGTCGAAGAGAAAGTGCGCTCCAAGGGCGATGAAAAAAGTTTTTTTTTTGCAAATCCCAATTTTTCTATTTTTCATTTACATTTTTTCATTATACTCTTTTTCCCCTTATTTGAAAATGGAACGGTAAGCACTCTCTGGCAATCTAATTCTCATCATGAGCAACTTGGTCATTTTGCACTATGACGCGTCTTCTCGAAATTTTTGCATTCTGAAAAGATCTTCATGCTTTTAGGTATGTCTCGTCGTGTCGATTTCGATCCCAATGTGGAAGAAGTTTTCGAAAAACGACGTCCGACTTTCAACAGTGCGTTTTATATAGAATATACGTTTCTTACGTCTTTACTAAATCATTATTAACTGCTCTTTTATTAAATTTTTTTAATTAGCTTTATCTCATAAATTATTTGAAATCACTTTGAAAGGCAATAAAAAATTATTTCAATGCTTTAACGACGAGAAACGACGTATGAGCGAAATTTTTTTCTCTAATATCAAAAACAACCTCGCGGACCAAAAAAGAATCATCGAATCTCTTTCGTAATTTCAATTTATCAAGGCGAAGAAGAAGGCGTACCTGGAGAAGTGACTGATTACCTTGTTTATTTTTCGCGAATGATCGACGAGCAAAATGTCGAAGAAGTTCTGACACTCTACGATCAAGCTTTTCCCGATTTGACCGAGAGGTACCTTTTTTCAAGGATATAACTTTGGAAATGAACTAGTTCAGATTTTTCCGGGATCGGATGTGGCCTGATGAGCACGTTGTCGAACGGATGATTGGACCAGGTATTTCCTTGTTTTTTACAATTTTTTTTCAGTCTCTGAAAATCTTATTTTCTGTATTTTGAAAGTAGTTGAGATCTTTCACGTCAAAATAGTCCTTACGAATTATTTTATAGGAAATCGAATCTTCATAATTCTCTACAAAGAGCTCTACTTCCGACAGTTGTACGCTCGCAACGCCCGCGGACCCCAACTCGTCTACCGCGTCGATTCCTTCATGAACTATCAAGTATAGGATACAGTAACTGCTCACTCCAACAAGAGACTTCGTTGCAGGACCTTTTCTCGGAACTTCTGTCCAGCAAGGAGCCTGTTCCTTTGAGCCTTCCCAACATCTGGCTCTGGGACATTGTTGATGAGTTCGTCTACCAGTTCCAAGCCTTCTGTCTTTACAAGGCGAATCCCCAGAAGAGAACTTCTGATGAAGTCGATGAACTCATCAATATTGAAGAAACTCAGAACGTAATTATCTTTTTAGGAGGAATAAACGGTAAATTTGAGTTTTCCAGGCATGGAACATTTACCCCGTCCTCAACATTCTGTATTCGTTGCTTTCAAAGTCGCAGATCAACGAGCAACTGAATGCGTTGCGGGAGAAAAGTAAGTTGAAAACCAAACTTCAAATAGATTTTGTGAGCGTTTTGTTTGTCCCACAAAACGTCTTGAAATAGCAGTTTTCCTCATTTTTGGGTTATATAGTCTTTGTGCCACGACTTGAAATTTCACCGAACGACATTCCGCTGTTCCGCTGCGTGCTTCGCGAAGCGTCTTTCGAATTTAGGCCACCCTTTCAATTGATTGTTATTGTTGAGGGAGCACAGGAAAGTAGAGTACCTTAATAAAAGAAAAAAAAAATTTAAAAGCGCGACCAAGTTTTGCAAAGGCGCACAGCGGAATGTCGTTTGGTGAGATCCCAAGTCGTGGTACACAGGCTATAATAAATTGGATTTTTCTGTTGTTTTTGTCATATATGCGGTTGTTAGAAAATTCTCGGATTGTATTTCGAAAAGCTCAAAAAGCTTTAAAATAAAATATTTTTCATGAATTTTTTTTTCATTGAAAGACTTTAATCTTCTGTTGACTTAGTTCTGTCATGGTTCTAAATCTTGCGGCTTAAATGATGACTGTTTTCAATAATATCATGTAGGCCACCCGATTCTCTGAGAAAATTCTGAAAAATCCAGTCCATTTTCTCACTTTGGAAATGATAGTTTTATTCTAAAACGTTTTAGAAAACCCCGATTTGGTCGCCGACGAGTTCGGACAATCGGATCTCTACTTCAAACTGGGTTATTTCTCTTTGATCGGTCTCCTCCGTACTCATGTCCTTCTGGGAGACTATCACCAGGCTCTCAAAACCGTCCAGTACATTGATATTGACCCCAAGGTTTTTCTTTTCCGATGAGAAGGTTTAGAAATAAAGAGGAACCTTAAGGGTCTGTACAACACGGTGCCCACTTGTCTCGTCACCCTCCACTACTTTGTCGGCTTCTCCCACCTGATGATGAGGAATTACGGCGAAGCGACGCGTCTTTTCGTCAACTGTCTTTTGTACATTCAGCGCACCAAAAACGTCCAAACTCAGCAGCAAACCAAGAAAAACACCTTCACTTACGATGTGGTTCGTTTTACGTTACCTCAAAAGTTCAATATAGTTTCAAAACTTCTGTATCTTAGGCAAGATTCAAAAAAAGCAAGAAAATCTATTTTTAAATGCCGTAGGAATTTTTAAACTTTTTTTTTCTCCATTTTCAACCGATTTCCAGAGCTCATTTCAATGCCACGAAAATTGTGTGATTAGTGTTTTTTTCTTAAAAGTGCGGTTATTAGATGATATTGATCAATGCGCGAAGATGATAATTTTGAATGGAAGTCTGAAATAGTTACGGAAAAAATTTGAATAATTTTATTATACATTATTTTTCTGTCACATTGGTTCTGTGAATCTTTATGGAACGCCCAACAGAAGGGAGTTAAACAGGCAGCTTTTTATTAAAGATAAAAAGTACTTTTTTTATATTTTGTAAACCTGTCTTCTTTTCCATCGGACTAGAAAAAAAAATTTGACTGATTTTAAAAGTTTGAAGTGTGTCGAGGACTAGGAGAAAGCTAATATCTCTACTAAACTGGAACTGACCTTAAAATTCTTTTAATAGCAGTGTAGTGGTCAAAAAATCTATCAAAATGAAACCAGCAAAACGTGTGCATGATTTGAACGATTTGCTCAGATCGGCAAGACCTGGGAGCAGTTGTTCCACCTTCTGGCGATCTGTCTGGCCGTCCAGCCCCAGCGAATCGACGAGAGCATCGCTTCTCAGTTGGCCGAACGATGTGGAGACCGGATGTCACACATGGCCAACGGCAGCATCGAAGAGTTCCGCAGCGCCTTCTCCATGGGGTGAGCGAACGGCGATTCTCTTCCTAACTAATCTTTCCATTGAAGATGCCCCAAGTTCCTCTCTCCGACGACCGTCGCCTATGAAGGCGCCAACTTGTCCAAGGTCCGTTTTCAGCAACAATATCCCTCTAATGACCTTCAGGAGCCTCTTCTGCGACAGCTGCAGTCGTTCCTCGAAGGAATCGAGTCTCAGATGGCGTTGCCGATTCTGCGCGGCTACCTCAAGCTGTACACGACGCTGCCGACCAAGAAGCTGGCGTCGTTCATGGACGTCGACGACGAACATTATGACTCTTTCCTCGGAAAACTTCTGACCTACAAGGTTTTTTGATCGAACAGTCTGCGTTATCGAGGAGAATTGAGATGATCGTTAATGAACTGGGCAAGGAAGGTTTGCCGGCGACCAACGACGAGGAGGAACCGACTACGGACATCGATTTCTACGTTGACCGCGTTAGTTATTTATTTACAAGAACGATCCTTCATAAAATACACTATACTTCTACTCTTTGCTTTATTTCTCTGCGGTCAACTTCAAATTCTCAAATTGTCCTCTTTCTAGAAATATTCGTTTTCAGGATATGATCTGCATTGCTGACACAAAAGTGGCCCGTCGTGTTGGTGAACACTTCATCCGCCACATTCAGAAATTGCACGAGGTTTATTTTTCTTTCATTTTTTCCAAAAAGGTGTCGTTTTCAGGTTCAACAACAGCTTACCAAACTCGAAATTAAGCCTTGATTGGCGATATAACTTTTTTTTAATCTGTTGTTTTTTAATAATTATATGATTTGTTTTACTAAGTTATCTTTTGGTCCTCTTCTACTCCTTTCTGTGACTGATATTTCAGGTGATCGAAGTTTGATAGGAGAATATGAAACCAAGATATTTTATCCATCATATTCCCGTCTTCTATCATCTTGATTATTAGTGAGGCTTGTTCTTTCTTTCTGTTGTTGTTATATTCTTTAAAGCACTTTTCTCGTTCTTTTTGGGCTTTTTTTTCGAATGAATCATGGATTTATTACAAACTTATTTACATGAAAACAACCGGAAGATGTTTTCGGCTTTTACTTGATTTCGCCTTCAGGAGCAGCCCAGGCGATGACGCCACAAGCGGCGCGAGCGCCAGCGTTTCCAGTCTTCAGCGACTCTTCCCTCTTCTCGCCAACACCTTTTCCTGAATTATCCCGGTTGATGATCGTGGAGAGATAGTTTCAGATCGGTATCAACTTGACTAGCTCGCGTTGATTTGAGAGGCATTAAGGAGAAATCTAGCCTTTACAGAGAGTTTTCTTCGAGAAAATGAAAAATGATGAAGCCTCTGAAGTTTTCCTGAGCTCCCTTCAACTCACCAAGGTCATCCTGTTGTTTGTGGACGACCATCGACCTGCCGACCACCGAGTTGCTTCCGTGCAGCTTGATCATGCTGTCGGTGAGCTCGAACCTGGAATCATCACTTTTTCTTTTCTTCTCTAGCGACCCTCACTTGGCAACTCCATCAGCGCCCACCGTGACGTTTCCGAGATCGCCAACGTGTCGATCCTCCTCCTGAACTTTTTGATTAAATATCACGATCGAAAAGCGATGTAAAAAAATGTCGTATTCAAAGGGTTGATCTTTTTTTGCATTCTTGCTCAAGTGAATAAAATTGCGAGAAGAAAATTGTCTGCTCTCTCTTTCCTCTCTTCAAACTAAGAATTTCGACAGACTTGAAAAAGTTTGAAAAGTGCTAGTGAAGAAGGAGAAGAGAGTACAGAGAAGTCAACCAGTTCCTATTACTAGAGAACAAGGCTAAAAGTTGATAAATGTAGCCAAGAAGGGATCAGTTTGCTGTTGTTTCTTAGCTTTGCTTCCATTTTATTTTTTATTCAGAAATCTCTACTCTCCACAAATCAACTTCAGCACTTTCTCATTCTCAATTAAAAAACGAACCAAAGGTCCTCCGTGGGTCTTTTCGAAAGGATTGAAATGGGGACCAGCGGATTCGCAACCGCGAGTCGAGTCGCCGTACTGGTGGACGTGGAAGCCGTGGAGACCAGGATCCAGGCCGCGGATCTCGCCGCGAATCACGATCTGGTCCGATTCGCAGTTCTGAAAAGAAAGGTCTCATCAAAACACTTCATCTTTTTTGGAGTCCATCAAGTTTTTTTTTTCTAAAGCGAACCAACCTGATGGAAACAGACGACGCCTTCTACACCGTCGCCCTTAAGAACGGCGACGGCACGGTTGCTCGTCTTGGATGCCTAAGAATACATTTTCATTTCAGGGAGAAAAGCAGCGGAACTCACAGCGGGAGTGAAAGCGTCTTTGACAGTGTCAAGCAAGCCCATTTTCGTGCGTTTATATAGTTTTTCTTCTGAAACGGCATCAGTATGAATTGGTACGGAACAAAATCGAAAAAGGACGTCTGTTTTGAGGTGTGAAGATGGAAAAAAACGACCGGAGGATGACTTCAAAAAGTTTTTTTTTTAAATCAGCTTTTTAGCTGAAGCTTAAGCAGTGTCAGAGAAGATTCCCACAAGATGAGATGACAATGTAAATGGAATATCATTGAAACATTTCAAACAGAATACCAATCCATTTGAAAGCCCAAGTTCGACAACCACCACCTAGGAAGGAACGTCGCCAAACTGAATGGTGCAGAAATGTCGAGCAGGCAGCATTTTCAGCGACCAAAGCTCGGCCGCGCGAGGAAAACAACTCTGCGTGTTTTATTTTGCAAGAAAAAAGTCCACTATTTCCAAAATTCTTTCGCCGTCTCACTCGCATCAACAACAACGTATGCCGTTCTTTGTCTTTTTGATTTTGATAAGTTTCGAAGTCCCACGTGTTTGTAAACTGATAACGGACTGTGAAGAAGAAAAAAGATAGCGAAGAGAAAAACAGAAAGAAAAAAAAAGCGAGATGAAAACTAACACACGATTTGAGGACTATAGTTCTATTAAGTAAAGTAATTACTGTAATCTATAGAACGAAAAAAAGCAAGAGAGACCAACATTTCACGTATATAATAAGTAATTACTGTAATATAAACACGTTTCTCACTGCTACCAAGGAATCCCACAATTTGAAGAGATGTGTTCGAAAAACTCAATTATTTTTGAAATCTTTTAAAATCAGGTGAGAATTAATAATTTTACTCATGATCATGCACAAGTATTTGAATATATAGCAATCCACCGCGTGAGAACGCCGTTATTTTTTTTTCCATTTTTTAATTACGCGAAATTACTTTGAGCACGGCATAAACTATCGGCTGTAGATGGAGAAATCGCTGTGAAAACGAATAAAAATCATTTTACAAAAGTGATGGAAAAAAATTAAATGAAATATTGAAAGTGGACTGTTTTGTTGAAACACGGCGCAGAAGTTTACGTCATTTTGTTTACGTCTTTTTTTCCCCGCGTTTGAGATCTCCACCAAACTATAGTGTATTCAAACACATTTTTGAAGTGGTCTTCTGGAATAACCGAGTGAAAAAGTTTAGAAAGTCGTTACGTGGTTAGAAGATATGAGTTTCCTGTACATTAAAAATAAAGAAAAAAATATAAAAAAATACTGCTCAAAGTTCTCTCATAGATTTTTCGCCATTCGAACTCTTTATGGAATTAATCGAATTATCATCATCATTATTTCATTTTCCAAAACATTCTGAATGTGGAATTGCGAAGTAGTTCGGAAACAAAAGTTACATTTTACTGGTTTATTGATTATGATCAATAAGTGATGAAAATAAATTTCATTAAAAAAACTGAAAAGAGATCAAATTGAAGAAAATTTTGCAAACAAAAGGAACAAAAAGGAGTGGACTAATGTAGAAAATAAATGAAATAATGAACTCGTTTTTTTAAAAACTTGAACGTCGATAATTTGTTTCTATTCTACAAAAATCTTAGAAGATGCTAATTTGTTCAAGTGGAAAAAATTGGTGAGGATTTTCCTGAGTATTGCAAGAAGTCTTAAGATTTGATCGCCGAATGATAATAGTTTAACGAGTATTTATGTATGGTTGAATCATGAAAATGTTCGTTATTTAGGAAGTGTCGCCAGTGGTACTCGTAGGGAAGAGTTTGGGGAATCTTCTGGCTTCGAGAAACTTTTTGCGGAATGAGCCCGAAAGGCAGAATAGAAGCCAGGGGTTCGACAGAGCGAAGGCGTCAGCCGAAACCGTCAGAAGCACGATGACGAGGTTGTGAGCCTGAGATCGCAGGGGAAATACGTCCAGGGCCAGAAGACACTGAAAATGTGTTTTTATGCTCCTATTCATGTGCTCGAACACGCTTTGACAGTTTCTGTTTTGAGAAATGTGTGACAAGCTAATTTTTTTGGTTTTAATCTTCATTTTATAAGCCACTCACTTTCTGAAAAAATCCATTAACAAATGCGACAAACAGAAAAAAAAACGATGAAAACATTAAAAAATGGCTTTAACAAAACAACACTTTTTTATCGCTCTTTTCGAGGATGATCAGGAAATTTACTGTGTTCTTCCGTTTACATTTGTACAACGCAATCCTTTTCAACGACTATAATACATTTTAAAGAAATAAAACAATCAAAAAACGATCAAAATTAGAGTTAAAACCAAAAAAATTAGCGTGGCCGAGGTTGGCAAATTCGCACGATGCGCGCTACCGCACAAATCGAAACAGCGGAGTGTCGTTCCATGAAATTTCAACTTGTGGCACATCGACTATACTTGTGAGAGGAGACTCTAGTCTGAAATCCCTGTTTTTTCGACCACTTTTTAAAATTTTGATTGGTTGCGGACTTCCAAGCTTGATTCTCATTTAGTTAAGATGTATATATCAATAAATATATATTAAAAAAAATGACCTGACAGATGGTCATGGAGATGACGACGACCGTGAAGATGCAAGAGTAGATGAGGAGATTTGTTTGGACTTTGGCGGCGAGCTTTTGTTGCGTCTCAAACAGCTAAAAGTAGAGAAGATAGGCACAAGGGGAAGCTATCGGAATAGATCAACGGAACCTGCATCCGACGTTGCTTCGAATGAACCAATACGGCGGCGATGTTGAACGAGAGACTCGCCGCGCAGAAAGACACGTAGAGGCAGCACGACACGAGCGAGTTTTGCTAGGAATCCGAGGTTTCCGGAGTTTCGAGGAGATCAAGAACCTTCTGATCTTCATCGTTGATGAGATAAGGGATGACGGAACCGTTGACGCTCAGGTAACCGGCCGGTTGCGGGATCCTCACCAGAGTGGGAATCAACGACGCCACGGCACAGCAGCCGAAGAGAAGGAAAGTCGGCCGTCTTGACCAGATCTGACAATTTTCGTACAGTAAGCTAGTTGACCACGAAGCTCCATGCCAAAGAAATAAACTAGATTTCTTCCTAATATTAGTTTCTTCTAATGCATAAGCGGCTTTCATACTCAACTGAACTGAAAATTAGTTTTGACGAAAACTCGAGGGTAGAAACAGCTGTTCTCGCTTTCTATAGTTCAGAAAAAAAAAACTCGAATGAGCTGCTCTATTGAAATGTTTGGAATGAATATTACCTTTTTGTGTCCGATGGGAAAGGCAATGGCGGTGAGTCTGTTGGCTGACAAGATGAGTTGCGCACAGAGTTCGATGAGCGTCGCGTATTGGGAAACGACGAAGCCGAGCTTGGCCAGCAGAGGAAACGAAAGACATGCCTGGACTCGAAATTAGGAAATTCATTTTGTGCGGAAATACCTGCCAGCCTGAAAGCGGTAGTCGGAACGCCACAACTGATGTCAGGACTTGCACAACATCGGCTGGTGCTGAAATGGATTTTTGAAAAGAGATTTCGTCTCTTTTTTTTCTCAGTAAGCTGTTTTGAACTGTCTGGTCTTTTTCCAAACCAAAATGCCAAAAAAGTGGACCTCTGGCAAGAAACAGCCGGTGGAAGGCGGAGCGGAACTCGGGATCTCTGGACCACACTATGTAGAGGCAGATCATCCCGTAGAGCAGCAGACTCGGGACGATGTAGGTCAGTTGGATGAGGACAATCAGGAGATAGTTCATTTGAGGCCTTGTTCCATGGGAAGTCCAGCCTCAACATTCACATTCGTTCAAAACAGAATGCTCAAAACATTGCGGAACAAATATTCAACTCGAGCTTTATTTCCGGGCTTCAAATGTCAGAAATTGACGACGTACGTTCAAAAACTAGTCAAGGATGTTGGAGAGTTCAAGCAGAGGAAAAAAGGAGGAAAGTGGACCACTTCTTTCAATTTCCTTCTACTCTTGGTAGAAGATAGGAATAAAAAAAGAGTCCAGCTGTCCGTGAATTCCTAATTTTCAACCTCGCTGGTTGAAATGGTCTAGTTCTGAGGAGAAATTCGGAGCTTGTGGCGTCTTGGAAAGATATCTGACAAGATAGAAAGTCCAAAAGTCTGGAAGAGAGCAAGCTTTGGAATAATTGACTTCCAACCCATTGAATGTGTTATGTGCCGTCGAGCACATTTTGATGCTTCAAGTTTCACCGTGTAATTCAACGCTGTTTGTAATTGGGCGCCGCCGCAAAAGAAATTCCAAGTTCCGAAGATTTTAATTGGCAGTGGTCGATGAACAGAGCATTCTGACCGAGGACGATGTTTGCAAAATAATCAGTGATGCCAAAAGTTTTTCATATTCAGTCATTACGGGATTCATTATACGTATGACTTGAATAGTAAGTCCAAGTTAGAGCTTTTTCGTTCTACTTCGCAAACATATTTATTCAGTCATTTAATGTATTTCCAGAGTTCTTCAATCCGTGAAAGAAAACTAATTTTCGATGTCAATTTGATCATCTGGTCGTCGGAATGCTGAAAATTCGTATATTACTATCACAAGAACGCCGTGATGGTCAAGGCGCCGTTTTTGATCAACGACAGTTTCGCGAACCGAGAAACTACTCTTCACTTATTCCATCCTGATTCAGCACACAATCTTTTCTGAATACTAAAAAATGTAAATGTAAATGTCTGTTAGGCTCTACAAAAATAGAAAAAAAAAATAGAATATTCAGAAGAATGTTCAAAAGTTGAGTGACAAGCAGTTGTTGAAGTCTTCCATTTGCGAGAACGGCTACTGTCAACTTCAAAACTTGAACAGATGTTTATTTATACACGAGGAACGAAACTAAAATTAGCCGATAAATGGCAACATGAAAGGGCAAAGGGCAATATCCGTGTGGAAAAACAATGGGCCGGCCGATTCAATCCGCCCAAATTAAGACGTCCTTCGCGACATTTTCCAATTAAAGCGCGTCATTGGTCTCGCAGTTTGTTGGGATTTTGGCGGAAAAAGCTGAATTTCGATGAAAAAATACATTTTGCAATAGACAAGCTCTCTTTTAGTAATCAAGAAATATTAAAAAGTTGAACCAACGGATATATATTATAAATCAATTGAAGATCTTTCTGAAATTTCGCAAAGTTTATATAAAAATAGGAAGAGTATAGACACAAAATGAGTTGAAGAAAATGAGAACGAAACCTTCAACGCACGTTGATATCCTCGCTCCATGAGGAATTCTTACTCTAATGAAAATCATTTATTTTAAAATTTTTCATTTTATTTTATTTCTCCAATGGTTGCGAAAGAATGTGGAAGAATAAATCTTTGATCGGGGAAAATTGAAATTTTTCCATCGGGATTTTTTCGCGGAGGACCTTGAAATATTTTTTTTCTCTGTCATAAAATTTCTATTGAAGAGAAAAAGATACAGCTGAGCCAAAAACCTAGCTTCAAATCATTTGAAAAAAGATAATGCAACAAAATCGTACAATCAGGGGAAAAAACATTTTTTTACGTTTCTGTCCTTCACACGCGGTTGACCATGAGAACTTCTCAACAAAAAATAACTACTGGCTCATGTCCAGAAGCATTATTTTTAGTTACTTTACTAGTTAGTTGAACCATTCAAATGACTTTCTATGGGAGCTCACCGATTATTCGGGTTCAACTAGAGCAGAAACTCTTCGCCAAACTTCATAAATAAGAAACTAACAAAAATCTATCATATTTGATATTTTTTTCATTCTTTTTGAAGGTACGGAAGTCTTAATTTTTATTTAAAAAAATTATTCGTTGGATTTGCGAAATAGTTCCTGCAAAAAAATATGTTAATCAATAAATCTTTCTCAACGTCAAAAATAGCCTTTTTTTGAAAATAAGTTCATCTCACTTTGTGTTCTCAAAGCCACGAATTTTATAAACACGCGACTATCAGCAATTTTCATAACTTCTAAGCTTCCTATTTTTAATTTAACACATATATTTTTATCTGAATTATTTATTTTATTTGTCAGAAGACGTCTTCAAGCCTTCGGCAAACGCTCGTTTTTCACCGCGCCGTGGATTACAACCCAAATAACACAGCCGATAACTCAAAGGCGGGAAGTTCTTACCCGGAAAAGTGCACGAGAGTTGGACACACAGGGCATATTACAGTATAGCCCCCCGCATATGTTGGATATCACCCCCCGCGACACGTTCGAACAAGCCCCCCACTCTTATCCAATATAGCCCCCCGGAACTATCCAGTATAACCCCCCACACCGAAAAAAAGTCACGCAACGATCACGCAGGACACGTGTCAGAGCTTCCATTTTTTTAAATTTATTTTTCTAATTTTTTTCGTATCATTCGTCGTTCTTGGTTGTTTCAAATGGTTTTTTTGTATTTTTCGCATGTGAATTCGTGTTCTTTTTGTGAATTTAATAATTTTTGTGATTTGTTTTTTAGACCATGGAAGAAATTAGGTCGCTGACCGAGTTTCATGAGAAGTTCAAGTCAGACAAAGAAGTTTACGGGTACGTCTCGCCGAGATACGTACGAATATCATAAAATTATGGGGCGCTGACCACTTAGAAAAATTTAAGATGAACTTCATCAGTTTTCAATCAAGTAATTGTTCTGAGGAATAGAATTTTTTTGCTTTCTCTTTTCATGCACATTAATTAATAAATTACTTAAGAAAATAGGCTTAGTTTTTAAGGCTTCACACGGAGGCGGAGCGCGCATAGCGCGAAGCCGACTGTGGCTCGCTTCGAAAAAAACTGAGCCACAGTGAACAATTCGTCAAATAAATGAAATACTTGACATAGGGGGGTCATTCTGAAATGGAGGGGGCCATTCTGAAATGAGAGGGGGCCATTCTGAAATGAGAGGGGGTCATTCTGAAATGGGAGGGGGCTTGTTCGAATGAGCTCTGGGGGGGACTATTTCAAAGCCGTGCGGGGGGCAAATATGAAAGATTGCCTAGGCATTTCAGAATCGCCCCCCGTTTTGTACTGTGGGGGGCCATTCTAGAATACATATTCACCCCCCGCGTTCGATTCTTCCCCCCACATGAAGTCCTCCTATTTAACCCCCCACAGATCGGAACTTGGCTTGGTGGGGGGCTTGTTGGAACGCGGGGGGCAAAAACAGTGTGGGGGGCGATTCTGGAATTTTCCCCATATATTTTTATCTGAATTATTTATTTTATTTGCACTCAACAGTTCTCAAACAAACAAAATGAATTGTTTTGGTTGATTGTTTCTTTTCCAGGCTGTTCCATGAAGAATCCACGTATTTTGTCGAGTCAGAAGACGTCTTCAAGCCTTCGGCAAACGCTCATTTTTCACCGCGCCGTGGATTACAACCCAAATAACACAGCCGATAACTCAAAGGCGGGAAGTTCTTACCCGGAAAAGTGCACGAGAGTTGGACACCGAGCCCCGATTGAATGAATTTTCTGCCAAAAGCGAGCAAATCGGAGAGAATAAATTTAACGGGCCATGACAGCCGCCAGTATTCAACCTCTACTTTTTCGACCTTTCCAGACTTAAGTCGAAGTGATTCGCTCTACACCCTATTAATTTCTCTCTGCCTTTTTTTCTCAAGTTTAAATATCTTCCTTTCATTACTGGTTAGCTAGCGACGCAAACTTATAAAATCTAGACGATGCGCATTAAAAAAAAACGTTTTTCTAAGTTATCACTAAAGAGGGTGTGCTGCGCAGAAATCTTCTTTGGTTTTTTCATGCACTCAAAAAAATTATAAAAGCTTCGACATTCAAGTTCGCGTCAAGGAAAATAAAAGACCTACGCGGCGACAAAGCAGCATTTTTGCGTGGTCTCATATACCGCCAGCGAACTTGTTTTGATTTTGTCAGTCATTCTTATAGCCGATTTACGGCTGGCTTGAGCCATCGAAAAGGGGGTCGTGATAGGGTAAAAAAAATGATAGAGTTTGATGGGGAGCCGAGACAGTGCCACGCTTCTCAGTGTCCCAAGCCAGCCGTGAATCGGCAATAATGTTATTTAGAAAAATATTCAGGAACTAAGATTACTGTACTCATTGAATACGTTCACACTTCTTCACAGCAAACGCTTGATTCGACGCCAAGTTATCAATAATTTTTTAAAGTGTAGTGTTTTTTTAAATAACTTTCTTTTTATCGTTTAATTTTTGTTGTTTCAGGGGACCTTTGAGCTCATTGTTTTTTTTTTATCACAAGGCGTTTCTATTTTGAAAGGCTTTGGCTTTTTTTTCATGCCATTCTGATGACCTTTTTGAAACTTTTCTTCATCAATGAAAGGTCATCCTATAAATTATCTCGATTAGAAAAAAATATGGTTAAAATATAGAAAGCGAAACCAGGTTTTTTTAAGGCCTCAATCTAATATTAGAACTGAATTTATGGATTTCTACCCACCACGATAACCTTTTTTTCAGAGCGAAGGCTTCAAAACGAGGTGCTCTTCCTACAGAAGCTGTGAAACGCAATAAAAAAATTCGGAAAGGCAGAAAGTTCGCTGACGCCTAATCGAAAGAACAGTGAGTTTTTTTGAAAAAAATATTTTTCTCACAAAATTTGTGACATTTCATTGAACTTCATTTATCATGGAGATAATCACATTAAAAAAATTTTCATAGGTCATAAATTTTTTTCTGGTCTTTTGTGAAATCCTAACAGAAAATCTAATAAAAAAATATTTTTCATTAGTAGCAAACAGAGTTTCATCTTTTTCCCAATGTGCAAATTTGAAAAAAATTCTTTTTGAAGGATGACTTAAGAATTTTTTTAGTTTCTCGAATACTAATCTTTATCAAGTAAAATATTCTCAACCTATTCATGTTTTTTTGAAATCCCAATTTTTCTCGATTTATTTTTCACGTCCCTTTTACGGAAGCTTTTTTTTTTCAAATATTACTGTCCACAATTTCAAGTTCAATTTAAAAAGTTAAGTTGAGCAGCAACATGTATGTATTTTGGTGACAGAAAAAGAGCGAAAGATAAGGATGGAGCTGTTTGTCGACGGCGTTTGGAGTGGCCTTCTGGAATCCCTTGGAGGTTTGCCGGCTGTTTAGACGAACGCCCAATCCTCATGAACGCTATCTTTTTTCGCGTCTGCTTCCTGATATATTTATATATACTACTTAACTTCTGTTCAGCTTTTCCGTTGCCTGAATTAATCTTTTTTTGTTTTCTCTTCATACAAGTCTGGCTTTAACTAAATTCCGTTTTTTAGAAACTCAAGTTTGAACTTTTCTGCTTTCCCCAACGACGGGTTTTCATAATGTAGATCATATTAAATTCTCCATGTTCGTCAATTCATTATTAGCTTCTAAAACTTCAAAAGACGCTCGTTGTTTGCTAAGCCTTCCAAATAACTTTTTAAAACTAAATTTGGTTCGAAATTAATCTCGAATTTCAACTTAACACGCTGTCTCTGTAATTTTCGAAATTTTCTCAAAAACAGCGGGTACAGAAAAAAAAAATATTTTTTGATTTCGATGAAATTTCAACCAGTGTTATCATATGACGTCAGGATTGCGGACACGATTTTTTGAGCCATTTCTTCCAACCGTAACTGGGTTACGGTAGTGAGGTGGTCACCTGCGTATCTAAGAATTGACAAGTTTTCTCTAGGCAAGCTGTATATCAATCGATAGGTAATGCAATTTTAAGAAGTTTTTCAGTACATACCATCTTGGGTTACTGTAGAAATTTTTGAGATACGGTACTTTTTGTGTTTGCGACTTTGGTTTTTTGGTCACCCTACTCACAATAGTTATTTGCCGTTAAAGTTACCTCTCTAAAAGATGTGTCAGGTCATCAGCTACAAATTCATACCACATTGAAAAAATTCAGGTGACCACCTCACTACCGTAACCCGGTTACGGTTGGAAGAAATGGCTCAAAAAATCGTGTCCGCAATCCTGACGTCATATGATAACACTGGTTGAAATTTCATCGAAATCAAAAAAAATTATTTTTTTCTGTACCCGTTGATTTTGAGAATTACAGAGACTGCGTGTTAAAGCTCAGTGAAATAAGATTTTCTTTAAACGCTCAATGTGACTTTCAAAAAATCAGAACGGCAATGATCACTCGCGTTTTCCCCTAATAGTCCTTCTGCCATGAAATCATTGGAAAACAAAAAAAATCTTGATGATCAGGATTTTGGTTGACTTGAGGCACAAATTTTTGAACGAAGTTAAGTTAATAATATAGTTTGCCGTAAGACTGAATTGCAGCCTCTAAAGACGCAAAAATCATGCATGGAGTTTTATGGTATGGAAAAGCTATACAATTCTTGATCTCATTAAACCACGTGCTGAAGGAAATTTGGTAGAACGAATCGGCGACTTTTTTAAAAGATCTCTCGTTCTTACAGTGTCTGTTCATATATTTTTTCTGTACTCGTTGAATGAAAAATATGTTGCTATGGTTTTCATTATGTTTCTTTTAACTCCTCAGCGAAGACCTGACTATATTGCTAAAATGGATAACTACGGATTGAACCGCTCAATTTCTAACCATTTAACGACGATTGGATAAAATAAACAAAAACTAAAGCATCTTATGAGAACGTCTTCCACTTAACGACTTTCTACTCTCAGTACACATCTCGACAACGTTTTCCTCGAATTTCCGGCCCAATGAATGTCCAATCAACACGCATCGGTGCATTTTTGCTTCAAGCCACGCCTCCTTTAGCATCATGTCGTTTTTATTTATTTTGCCGAAATCACTGTTCGAAGAAATAACGAAAAAAAACAGCCAAGAGTAGACTATCAGCGACAAGAATTTTCACTTCTAGGTTTATTTTCCTTTTTCAACATCTTTAATGAATATTTGTTTGCGGGCGTCCGTCCGTCACGGCTACAGACGTTATTTTCGAGGAAAAGCTCGGTTTCGAGCTCCACTTCACTGCGGAACCACTAACTAAGCCACTTATAAGCTTCGTTGAGTTTTATCCCCACCCTTTCACACGGCTTTCTTCACTTTCCGCCGCCACACTTCTCACCTTTTGCCAACTCTTCCCATTTTTAGAAAACTACGTTTGCAGCCTGTTTCCTTATTTGGCCGATCAAATATAGCTTGGTTTGCTCAAATTTTTGGATAGTCAAAGGAAAACGAATCAAGAAATCAGATTCATGTAGTAATTATTCATCTTCAAAGTTAATTTTTAGAAGTTCTTGTTCCCTAATTTGGTCCGATTAACTAAAAAGATATTGCTTTTTCAAACATGAAAAACATGTCGAAGAACAATTTTTTTCGATTGGTCTTACAAACGAAAATTGTATAAAGATCATCTGTTTGTTTTAAGTTATTCAAATTTTTAAAAGGCGTCTTACTTTCTCTTTTTCTCTCTTGATTTGTTGATTCTAAAAGTCTCACAGTAATTGCTATAAGAATCTTAAGACAGAAATCTATTTTAATTCATTACTGTAATCTTCACGGACGTCGCGGTTGTCCATCAGATTCAAATTTTGCCGCATTTGTGTTTTTTGCGCCTTTGGCCGTGGATTTGACTTGAAACCGCTTCGCGACCGCACGCGTTACAACTGAGAAGTCGTGGAAAACACTGAATACTTTCTTTGAACTTACCGTTCTCTCGATTTCCAATGTACTTAGCCTCCAACTCAAAGCAAGAGGTACTCTCAACCCTTGTCAAGATTTAGAAACACTTCCAAGTACACTGAGATCCAAAAAGAGAGATATGGCCAAAGATTTGGTAGAAGGCGTGTCAGACGGCCCAAAAAGCCCATCGAGGAAACAAAGACGGAGTGACGTTTGAGCAGGCGTCAAGAACACGCGGAGCAGCGGCGAAAAAAAAACTTTGCTTTTCTTTTTCTCTTTGGATTCGGAGATTCGGAGACGTCGACGTCGCCGTCTGCCGACTCCTTCCAACCCGTATGCTCTCACCTATCGCAAACGTATTCATTGCTTTTTCACGATATTCATTAACATGCGTTGGTTTTTTGGAAAGCCGTTCCAGCTTTTCTTCTCTTTTTCTTCAAACTCCAAACAATCAACTTTTCTTTCCAATATTTATTTCTTTTTCGATTGCGAGAAAATAGTTTTTTATTGTCGGCGTCGATGGACACGGTAGTGAGAGCTCTGAGAGTCGCCGTCGGACACTGGAGCGTCGCGAGTGGGACATTTGCAGTATTCAGCGTCTTTTCCAACGCTTCCACTTGGTCCTTCTGGTCCCTCAGGTCTACAAATATCCTCGTATTTTTTCATTCTGGGAAGAACCACTTACCCATCGCTGCCAGCAGCACCAGCATAGCCAGCATTTCCTGGCTCTCCTGGTGGTCCTGGAATTCCTGGGTAGGCGTCGCGTCCAGTTGGTCCTTGTGGTCCTTCAGGTCCAGCCTCTCCAGAAGGTCCACGAGGTCCTGGTCGACCAACAGGTCGTTCTCCGTCATCTCCTTTGGGCCCAGGCTTGCCAGGAGTTCCGTCGGAGCCAGGAAGTCCAGGAGCGCCGCAGTCTCCAGGCATTCCAGGGTTTCCGTCGCGTCCTGGGTGGCCTGGCTGACCTCGAGCCCCTCGCATTCCTCTGAGTCCTGGTCCTCCAGATGGTCCTTGTGGTCCGGGAAGTCCCTAGAAAAGCTCCTCATTATATAGAACTGAATTTTTTTAATTTTAAAGCCAAACAGTTCGTTTATTGAAATACGTAATTTTTTTTGTTTTGGTTCAATTTAATCCAGTTCAGAATTCGTTTTTTTAAAGATACCTGTGGGCAGGTGAAACATCCTTGCGGTGGTACGTTTTGGATGTCTTCGGCATCTTCTCCATCGTGTCCAGGAACTCCATCCTGACCGTCGAGACCGTCGTGTCCAGGATGTCCTCGGGGACCAGCTGGTCCGGGAGGGCAGCTGTTCTCGAACGAGCATTGGCAACGGCCTCCAGGACCGCCGAACGGGCCTCCAGGTCCGCCAGGGAAGTTCTCTCCGCTTGGTCCTCTGGGTCCTCCGCCTGGGAACCGTGGCGCGACTCCATTTGGCGGGTTCTCAGGTGGATTTCCGCCGTTTGGACCGCCACCATGCGGAGGGTTGCCGCCGTTGTCTGGGAATCGCGGATTCTCTGGAGGCTGACTGCCGCTGGCGCCGTAACCGCCGTATTGCTGACGACGCACACGGTTCGAAGCCGTGCCTGCGCCAAGTCCGATCATGTCTGTCCACAGATCGTCGGTCAGCGACTGCAAATGCAACGCATCAAGACCAATCACCAAAGTCTGTGATTCGCATCAAGCCGTATGTGATGTTTAAACTAGTAATCGTATTCAGAAAAACCGTCTGTTCTTTCATTTAAAGCCTCTACATTTTGCATTTCGGAAAGTTTTAACGATCATTTAAAAAAACAAGAGAAGTATAAATAAGCTTATTTGCGATTTCGATTTCACAACTGTATAAAAATTGCATAGAGAAAAATGGAAGATTTGAAACATTGACGACGAAATTTCTACTTAGTTAGAATTGATGATGTTTTTGTAAATAGGCTTGAAAACTCCCTTTCGACATTAATCTTTTTAATTCACGCCTCTAAGATAGTATCTAGGTGCTCTATGAAATGACGCTCTCTTATCATGAGAAAAAAATTTATTCTCACTAGTATTCATTCTTACTAACATGAAAATGGTCAAGTCACGTGAATTTGAAAATTTTGTTATTTATGACTATATCAAAATTGAAAGAGTGTCCACAAAATCTCTTCTGAGTCGATGGAATCGTACTGAAGTGCAACGAACCCTGAAGTTGGCGATTTCGGAGTCGAGCTCGTTCCAGATCGACGACACCTGGCTGTACAGCGATGCCGCTGCGAACAGCGACACCAACAGTGTGGCGCCGGAAAAGACGAGAGCTCCTGAGGTGGCGGAGACCACCGACATCTGCAAGCAGCTCAGATTGAGGAGATTCAAGGAACTAAACGAAGCTTAATCAGATATGCTAACACGCAGCGTTTGGTGTGAAGAAAAAGCGATTAAAACACAAACGGAGCGAATTGAATGAAGCGAAGACCTGGCGGCGCACCATATATAGTGGAGGCGGTTGAAAAAACCGAAATCGCCTCCCACCGTTGCGGTTTCTCGCCCTGAAGTGGACACTCCTGTGATCCATCTTCCTCCGCTCGGAATGTCGACGCCGAGTTTTCTTTGAAACGTCGCCCGATGTAAAAATAACACGCAAATCCGACAACTTGATTGATCCGGTTGATACCCATCGGAAATTGATTACGAAAGACTTTAAAAATGTTTCCGTGGTGAATATTTTCCGATTTGAGAAATTTCGAAACAACGAGGCTTCTGATTGATTTTTCCAAGTTTTATTTTAACAGTGGCAGCGCCAGAAAACTGTTAAGTTTTTTTTAATCATAGTTTACAACAAAAAAAAAATGAGATTTTTGAACTCCTCTATGAAATTCAAAGACATAATCAAACTTGTTACACGTAAAAGTGATATGATTCTGATTCTATGCTCAGAAATTTCACTTAAAGATGAGATTTACAATTTTTCATTCAACCAGTTTTCATGAACCTTCTCTAGAGAATAATGAAGAAAGACTGAATTTTTAGGTTTTTTTACGAGAATTTTTTTCTTTTGTTGTGATAATTTTTCTGGAGTTTGAAGCACTGGTTTTTCAACTTTTGAATTTTTGAGTTTGAAGTTCAGAAGTGACTTTTTTTTCGAACTGTTTAGTTTTTCTCTTTTTGGTTTCAAAGCGAGAAGAATTCCATCTACATTTCCCCAACTCGCTAAATTTTGCTAAGAAAATTCTTCGAGCGGTTTTTGAGAGTTCTTTTTTAAAACTCTTTTTGAAATTCATATAAATCAATGTTTGCTGAAAAGAAGCGACGCTTTACGAAGTCCGTGACTTTTCTCATTTGGAAAGAAAGCCAGTTGACGTTGCCACGTCCTCAAAAGACAATCGGAATGAAACCGAAACGGTTTGGATTTGGAGATTTGTTGAATCCGCGACAGATAGGACAGTCCCACACAACAGATTCGGCGCGGCAATAAATCTTGGGTTGGCGCCACCAAGTCGCCAGTTTTCCGGGTCCTTTTTCCTCGAGAGAAAGGCGTGGCTTGGCACGTTTTTGGCGCGCGAACTTTTTAAGGACGTTCATGTTGATTTAGGCCAATCCGGCCCAATCCAAACATTACGAGAGCGTCGCGCGTTGATCAATTATCATGTGAGAAGCTTTGTCTTGACAAACTGACGACTTTTTTTTTCTGTCGAGGTCGAATATCAGTGACCTGGGTATATAACAGCGGGAGATTTGGCTTCTAAGTGGCTCTGGTGGAATGATGAATGCTGGATCCAATGTTGACGTTTGTTCTGTGTAAACGGGTGTCCTTCTGTCGCGTCAAGGTGATAAGTTGATGCGTTGGACGTTCGTTTTTCGGAGCAAAAGCTTGAAGCTTTCAGACGTGTTTTTTTTTCTCTGAGCTTGCGAACTGTGTCGTTTTTCTAACTTTTCATTCGAAGTTTCTGGCAGCACCTTTTAGCTCGTCGTTTTTTTTTGACAAAGTTTTCAGTAGCCAAGAACTCTTTTTTAAACATTCAGCAGTTAATCAAAATGATACTGAGTTTTAGAAAATCTGAATTTTTTATGTTGAAAACGAAAAAGAAGCTTTTTTACACGGTGAATCATGTAATTCAAAAAAGTGGAGAATTGTATATCCACGGAATGAGGCTAGATTAGCTAGAAACAGATCTGACATAAATATTTGCTTATTTGATCAGTTAAGCGAACTCGGCAGCTCACCCTTAAGAGCTCGCTTGAGCCGACTTTCCGGGTTTTTTGAAAATTAGCGCATGTCACTTAAAATGACCAGAGAGAAAAGGTAGAAAAGTGGCGGACAGTGCGACGGCAGCTGGCTGACGATAATGAGCGACGGACACGAATGGCATGAGACGGAGTGCCGCGGGGCACTTTCAGCCTCGCGTCTAAGGGTGCGATTTGTCTTCGTTTTATATGCTCTCGTCGGATCCAGTGTAACCGTTGTCACTTTCATCATTCGTCCTTGTCCTGTTTCAGTTCTTCTGAGTTCTCTTCCAGGTTTCGAAATTAACTCAACCGTCTAAAATTCATATTTATAAAGAAGATATTCACGGGTCGAGGTTCTTTTCGTTACTATACTTTGTTTCATTTTTTTGAATGTGTAGCTTTTTTTATTTGAAAGGGCGCATAGCTGAGCACGCCTTATGAATTTTTTTCATAAAAAATTCTTGTTTAAATAATCACTCAATGCAAAAAAAAATTTGAAGTGGAGAGCTAGATAATTTTTCTGAGATATTTTATAGTCAAATCGAAAAATTCTGTAGGGAAATCATCAATGGAAGTAAAAAAAAATAGCGAGTCGGCTGTTCATTTGTGTATGCAAAGCACCAAAACTTGAAGAATTGCGACCCAAATGACTGATGTGTCAGGGCAGAAAACTACCGGATAAGCAGGTGCTCGATCACCTGCCTTCAGCTTCAAAAGGTACACTCAAAGCTTCAGTCTGAACGTTAGCTGTTTTCTCACAATCACTTTGAATCGCATCTGCCCAAAATGTGATCTCTTAAGAAGTCCTAATCTGATCCTTGTTTGGCAGGTGTGTGAAGCCAACCTCGTTAAATGCGTTTGTCGGCTTTTTTTGGTATCGGACTTTTTTCGCAGCTTTTCAAGCAAGCTTTGTATATATTTTTTTCTTCTCGCTCGCGATTGAATATGACAGCTATGAAACGGAAAATAGCATCAGGAAGAATTAGGCGAAAACAAACAAAAAAGGTTTTTTTTTTTCAGACTCTGGTGATTGAGTGAGTATTGTATTTAAGGACCTTGGTTTTTCTCACGGTTTCTAAGGTTCTATTCATCTCATTACTTTTTTAAAATTTTTTGCACAATGTTTTCTGGTTTTTTTTTTGCAAGCTTCGATGGAAAATTTTGTATTCAGTTTCGGAATCAGTAGGAGAAACTGCTCACCCTCGCTGAGAAGCTCGCAAGCTGCGAAATGAGCATATCAGGGTCTGGGGTCGGCGTGAAAACATGGACGGTTGGACCGGAAGGCTCTCCATCCGTTGCTAATGCTCACCGGAAGCCTTCGACTTCACCTGTCGCGCGAGCAGTCGGGCATGAGCATGAAGCAGGTCGCGTGCCGCGCGGCTCTTCGTTTCCTGCCGACTTCTGACCTCGTAGAATGCATGTTTTTCGTCATCCCTTCAGTTGAGATGACAAAACGCCGCGAGCAGTTGCAGCTCATAGTATCCTTGATTTTTCTGGAAGTCCAAAATCAAGCGTGTTTTGGTGAATTTTTAGCTCGCATTTTTTTTTCATCAAAAAAATCACAGTTTAGACCGAAGTAAATAAATTTTCATCGTAATCTTTAACGATTTTTTGGGGCCTAAGTTTAGTATTTTTGCAATTTATATTTCTCTAATTTTTTTCAAATTCAATATTTTTAGTCCGAGAAATCATTCTACTTGTATCGATGGTCTCCTCATCTTCGCAGAAATCTTTCCGATCATTTCAAGTTGAACTGTTCTCTTAGAAAAGATGACATCACATCCAATAGTACTTCTAAACTTGGAAACTCTAGGAAACAACTCAAAATTTCTGAGAAACTGGAAACTCTCGGATGGATGGGACTACAGCTTCTCCCCAGAGGGCGGTTAAGATATGAAAGGACGCGACCCTTGGCAAAAGCTTCATCTAAGCTAACAAACTCAGCCAACCCCAACTCCTTCATTATCAACTCAGACAGCGGCTCTTTCTAAATTGTTTCCTTTCGACCTCTTGCTCTTTTTTTTCTTCTGACTCGAGTTTCAACCTCCAAGTATTTGCAGTAATGTGTCCGGAATAGGAAGAAGGTCCCTGGTTTTTTTTTCGAAAACAAATATATAATGCATCATCTTTACTCTTTTTATGCACGATGCTCATTTTTTTTCTCAAATTTAAATTCAGATACCGCTATCGAAGACCTAGTAATAGGAAATAATATAAAGTAGCGTCTCTAGTTTTTTGATTCATCGCGAATGAGAACACAAAAAATGTCCTAAAAATTGTTCGTGAAGCAATAACGTTCAAAAGAAAAGCAAAACATTTCGACCACGGCAGGATTCGAACCTGCAATCTTCTGCTCCGTAGGCAGACGCGTTATCCATTGCGCCACGCGGCCGTGTGAATGCGCAAGAGTGCCAAGAGACCAAGACCCCGCCGCTCGTAACGTCTTGAAACAACCTATTTCTTTCTGAGAATTTTCTAATCGTTGTTTAGCGCATTCTTATAAGTTTTAATTTTTTAATCGATTTTTTTTCTCCTCATTTTACATGAAAATATTACCGAATCCAGATCCATTTTTTCTGATTTGAGGAGATACGCGTTTTGTTTGACTTTTTCAAATTATTTGTTATTTATTTTTCTGATATGGTTACGCCTCTTTAAATCACTCGAAATATTAGAAAGTAATAAACTGAAACTCGTTAGAGATATTTGTCGTTAACCCAACAAACTTTTGACACATATTTGAGAAGGAACCAGCCGCGTCGAAACACTGTGAAAATGGCTCTTTGACAGGTCTGATCTGGGGGCGTTTTTCAAAGGGCAATCTGCCAAAAAGCTGCTTTATCCCCTAGGCTTGCACTCGGTCCGTGGTGCGAATATTTACTCATTCAATACGTCGTCCTCTCCGGTTTCAATTCATTTTCATTTCCATTTTTCCACTTTTTTCTCGTTTCGTTTGGTCTCACACGGCATCACGCACTTAGCGATTTTTGTCTATTTCAGTTGTTTCCAATTTGTTCGAAAGAAACGGCTCAAAAACAGTTCGAAATGTTTTCGAATTCCTTCCTTTAAGTAAGGTCCCTTTTATAACTATATCTTTCGATTTTAATTTCCTTGAAATCTTCATGAAGTTCGTTGGAGAAAAATTCGATTTTCAAAGGCACATAAATATAACATGGCCAAAATTCTCCCAAAAGTGTTTCGCCTTAAGACCCTAATTGAAATATTTTTTGCTCTTTCGTATTTCCCAAAAAGTATTATTGAACACGCTTTACTAAAACTTATACATGATAATTTGTAAATTATTCTCTTTCAGCGATCGCGAAGTCAAAAAAAAATTGAATCATTTTGGATACTATTTTTCTCTTTTTGAAACAAAGTTGTAGCAGAAAATTTTTGGAAGCGAGGGTCATTTTCAAAGTTTTAACTTTTTTTCAAAGAATTAAACTTTGAACTTTGATTCTTTGAAAAAAATTTCTCTTTCTCAAAAAAATCTTGGCCAAACAGCCAGATTAATCCCTTCCTTTTTCCGTTTGGAAGCTCTGCATAGGTGAATCCGCTTTAATCTTCTAAAGCACTTTTCCAACTGAAGGACGTCTTTCCGAGAAAATCAAAACGGCTCATCCATTAATTTTTCATGTTCTATTTCTTTCTGCCAATAAATCTCATGTTCAGTTTTATTTATTTCAAGTTAGATAAGGTCAACTCGACCATGTCTTTTTCAGGTTTTATTTACTTTTTTTCGGATCTAGCAGCTCAAAGTAATTTCTAAAACTGTCTTGATCCGAGTGAAAAAAAACCGAGTTTTATCAAGCTTTTTGCTCGTAGAATAAGTTAAAACATTGAAATTGACAAAAATTGCATAATCAAAAAATTGAATTTTTTTTTTGTGGTTTTTGGATTTTAAATCACTTGGAAAGAGGATACACTTTTTAACCGCGTGAGACTAAACTGGAAAAAACAAACCTATAAATTTTGTTAATACCTTTAAAGTTCTAAAGACAAAAAAAATGTGTATCTTCCAAATCCGAGTCATAGAAGTGTCGTTTTTGAAGCTTCCGAGCAATATTTTAAACATTTATCACTGCGGGTCGGATCCTCTTTTTTGGCCGTACATATCGGTCCTAACGGCTCCCATGGTGGCCTTTCTCCTACAGATATTTATGTTTCCCTTGGGTTGAAAGAAGCCGTTCATCGATGTGGGAAGTGTCCTCCGCCGCCTCGTTTTTAACGGAAAACTCTTATTACAAGAGTTTGAGCTATTCAAGTTCAATTAAATAATGGGATTATTTTCACCGTTTTTAAGGTCTCAGTTTCGGCGTACATAAAACCTTGTCACATAACTTTTTTTTGCTGCCCTTACGCTTCAGTTTTGCAGAAAATTATAAAATCTCACCTTCGTCAAGATCTGAGTTTCTTCATAACCAAAAAAGTAATTCCAGTGTTTATCGGATCTGCTGTTGTGGCGAACATAGGATTTTTGCTGATGAACCCTCAGTCACGCAATCTTTCAATCCTTTTTTTCCGTATAAGACTCCGAAAAATTCAATTCATGTCGCGGAAACAATTTTTCTTTTATTTTTTTTTTTTTAGATAGAATCTAAATTTACAAAACATGGTTCAGTGGTTATATTGAATTGTTCCCAGAAGTTTACCACCTTGAATATCGAAAAGGAAATCAATAATTGCTATGGAGATTTCACAGTTTTCCAGTATTTTTCTGAAACTTTTGCTCTCACTAATTTGCTTTTTTTTCCTGGTTTCATTTGATAATTGAATCAAAGTTAACCTGTTTTGTCGGATTAACTGTGTGAATATTTTCAACAATGTTCAGTTCTCACCAATTCTCGTTGTTTTTCCATAAAAGATTTCAAAAATTATCGAAATCTCGTTCAGTTCGAGTAAGGGTCGAGAAGAAGTGGCGACCGGATGCGAACGACGCGACCGACGTGACATGTGATGGGGAGCAACGCGACGACGCGGCTCGTCGTCGTGCTCGTCTGGACGTTGGCGACGGCGTCGGCCACCTACAAGGAATACTCGAGCCGAAGCCGTCAGTCCCAGTCCTCCTCCGTGACGTATCTTGTCGAAAACGGTTCACGCTCTCTCCTCACTCACCCTTTGCCCTGAAAAACTCAACTGGTTTCTCTCTAAGAGCTGTCTACAGCAAAGTTCTCACTACAAGTGCGCTCTAGTGAACTGATATCCATTGAAACATTTTAGATCTATCGTGTAGATGAGAATAATTTCGATGTTTCAAGGCGGAAGTTCCGGAATTAACTCTTTGTCAAACTCTGCTGAACTTTTAGTTTTAATCAGTTGAATTTTTTTTTAAATCGCTTGATTGATGGATTTTGGATCGCGATGGAACAAGAAGAAGACCCTAAATCTCCTCAAATTAAAAAGAAAATTTTTCTTCAATTCAGTCACTCTCCAAAAATTACTTCAAATCAAAAAAATCATGATCTTCGGAATCGATTAAAATAAGCTAATCAGCCAAAATAAGGCTAGTTCAGTTAATTTCTTCAAAGCTTCTTTGAACGTGGTATGTTATCGCAACAAAATTATTCATTAAAGTTTTATTTTCCCGGCATGTAAAATGAAATCTGAAAAAATAATTAACACGTTACCCTTCTCCTGCACGGAACCCCTATGCTTGACTCTTTAGTTTATTAGTAGTAGTTTTGTCGGTGGCAACGGAAATCGAAGCGAAATCCGATTTACAACGAATTCTTCGGATTTCAGTGCTGAAACTCAAGTGTTATCAGTGCAATCAGCCGTACGATTGCAGCACGGGAACTTGTTACGGGGATATCTGCGTCAAATCTCTAGGTTTCACTTTTCTTCGATTCAAAAACCCTCAGTCCTGACTTTTTTTTTTTGATCCCAGAAATTTCAGTTGACCAACACTACGTCAGCAAAGGCTGTGAAAATTTGACGTGAGTTTTTTCAAAATTTTCAAAAAAATTTTTACGAACTTTCAGGGTTTCTGGCAATGTTTATGAGCCACAATTGAAGCTGAAGGCGTATTGCAAAGACGAAGAGGTTTTTCTTGTGAAGCCTTCCTTTGATCATTTTTTTCTTCTTTTTTTATTAAGTTCCAATTCATCTGAGAAAAAAACTAATTTAATTTTTTTAATGTTTTTTTGCTAGGAAGGTTTTGCAGTTTAGTGTTCTCACAAAAAGTCTGTATGTTTTCTAAAGAAAAAAATAAATTTATAAAGGGCACAAGTTCATAAAGAGAAGGTTGTCTTTTGATGGTATTTAGCAAAAAAACAATCAAAAAAATGAACTTTTTTTCTCATAATTTTTTTCAGAAAAACAATTTTTCAAGTAAATTGAGAAATTTCACCGATTTTTGGCTCGCTTTGATAAATTGAATTTTGAAAAAAATTAGTCTTGATTTTTGGAAAAGAAAGTGTAAAATCTGTCGAAAATCGACTTTCGATTGTTTTGAAACCCTGCTCGTTTGCAGGTGCTCGGCGTCGACACAGTGACGTGCTACTGCCGTGACAACGACTTCTGCAACGACGTCGGCCTCGTGACGTCATCAGCAGCTCTGATCGTCGCTTCCCTCACCCTTCTGCTACGGATACACGTGCTCTAGCAGTACACTATTTTTGTTTCAATCTGAATCAATCGAACGGGAAATTATATATCTATCTGAAACGTATTTCTTTCTACCTGACTAGTTTAGATAGGCTTTTGCAAGTTTTCTTGTTCATAACGAATATATCGGAACTGCTTCTACCCGTCTTTCCGGTTTTTAAAAGCCAAAGAAGATTGTCAAAAATGAATAAATCATTTATTACAAAAAAACAAAATGCAAAAAAAAACCCGTAGGTAATGAGTCAATCAAGGACCGTAATTCTAAAGTTACATGCATGACGTCAGAAGCACTACGGCTGGACAATTGGCAATACACATTTCGACCGGTTCCGTGGATTATCGAGATAAAAATACCTTATGAAGAAACAAGTGAACTACGGAAATTGACCAATAAATGGCATTGATTTCGTTTTCCCAGAGAATCTCGTGAGGCTTGGCTGAGTTCCAAAGCCTCACTAATTTCAAAAAAGGTCCAGACTAAGCAGAGAAAAAGTCAAGACACGGAGATCTTGTGCCACATGCAGACAGGAAGGCCGTGCTGTCGGACCATCTGGATCCAGTGGGCGTGGCCTGTTCCTTCGCTCATGCGGCCAATCGCACAGTGGCCAATTTTGCGTGTCCGTCCTTCTTCGTCGTGGTCGTACATCTGGAAAATTATAGTGAAAAGAAATAAAATTAGTTTTAAGCTCAAAAAAAAACAATGAAACTTGTGCTTTTCGCTCAAAATTATGTATGAGCAGAAGGCAGAGCCGTAAAATAGGATGTCAGTTCACCCGAAATCCCAACAGAATATTTCAGATTTTTGAAAGTTTATCAAAATGAATGTGAAGATGATAATACGGAAAAAATAAAACTTTTACAACTTCCTGAACATCGAACAAACGTTTTTCTTTTCTTTTTTTCACGATGATCTTTGCGACAATTTTTTAAGAATTTCACACCAAAGGAATCACACGAAATTCAAAAAAGCCGTTAGAGAGAGAAAAAGATAGCGAATTTTTGGAGAGTCAAAGATAACTTAGAAATTCGCGAAAATTAACAGGGCATAAATGTGATCAATTGAGCCTGAAATCATTCTTAATTTCTACAATTTTGATGAAAACTCAAACTCACTTCGATGACGATGTGTGCCTTGTCCAGCTTGCACGGCGGAATGTGAAACAGGAAAGATTCTGAAAAAGCGGCGTCGCCATGTGTTGACGACGAAGACGTCGATGAACACGCTGAGCTCGACGACGGTTTTGATCCGCTGCAAAATGAAGTTCAAAGCTATGAAATGAAAGGAAGATCTATTCAAGTTTTGCATGCAACTAGTGTAACCTCCTAATCAAAAAGTAGGGTATGAGACTTACTCAAGGGAAGATTTGTGGAGGATCGACGGATTTATGGTCGTCTGTTTCTGTTCGAGAAGCCTCCGTCCGTCGAACAACATCACACGAGCGAATGGACCTGGAAAAAGTAGATTTTCAACGTTTTCTGTTGTTTTTTAAGAATGAAGAAATGAAACTAACCATTATTAAAAGGAAGCCCTTTGGCCTTTTTGACGGTAGCCGTGACGAACTGAACCGATTGGGCGTAGGTCAAAATTGTCAAAAGTTCACAGGATCCGGTGGCGTCCGCCTGAAAATCAATAGTGAAAATTGAACAAATTTTGTTGGTACCTTATTCGTCGCGTAGAGCGTGGTCAGCCGTATGCTCTCCGGTGATGCTCGTGATAACCTTTCAGGTAAAGTTTCGTCTTCGGTCTGAAAAAAAAACTTTCCATTCACAATTCTCCAGAAAAAGACCTCTTCTAAAGACCTAAATAAATAGCTTAATGGGTATGAGATGCTGGGAAAAAAAACTTTTTTAAAAATATGAAAAAACGAACAGAAAGTACGCGATCTTCAAAATCGCACTCGAAAGCAGTCCGCTGGCCAGGATCTTCGTTGGACAGGAATTTGGTCCAGGCGTCCTTGTGCGGAGCCACCTTCTCGTCCTTCAGTTCTGAAAAGATTTCTTCAAATGGATTAAGCATAAATTCGAGTTTTCACGTGAAAAATAACTGATTAGACTAAACTAACTCACAGAAAGAGGCAAAAAAGTTGAATTTCAGAAAAAAGAAAAGTCATACCTTTAGTGCCCATTTATGATCTCAGCCGACAATATACCGAAATTCTTTTGAGAAATAAAACCACAAGCATAAAATATCTTTTCCTGATAAACAGGGAGAAAATTCGAACCTCCATGCCGGTCGCCCCACTCGCGATGTTCATGCTTGCCGGCTCGGCCATACTTCGTTCCGTTTGGTCTAGGATCTCTGAAATTGAAAAAAAATGTCTTTTCTCATGATTCAGGTCAACCTATGGATGCGATTTGCTCGAGAAGCTGGCGCCGGCTGATTTTTGCCCGCTTTGAGCATGGACTTTGGCGCCCAGCCTACCGAAGGATCGCTTCCCGCCTGAGACGCCGGCTGAAAAGTCTCCTTTTGAATTGTTGCCCTTGTCTTGGTTCCGGTTTCAGTTCCGGAGGTTGCCACCAGAAAGCACTCGAAAACTCACAAGCTTGTGGAGATTGACGGCTTTGTGCGGCATATTCATGAAGGACTGGTACTCGAAAAAGTGCTTCGCGATGAAGTTCATCCCCTGGAAAACCAAAGTTTCCGAAAATCAATGATGTATTCACCGTTCACCTTTTTTAAATCCCCAAAGTCAAAGAAACAATTTTAAATTTTTTATTGGAAATTAACTTACTGAACCGCAACATGAAAGCAAATTGAAACAAGTTTGTGAGCAATCGAGCTCGAAACCTCGAAGAAAACCCAGCGGCGATTACCAAATGCATGACTCGTTTCCTTCGCGTTTATGTTTGCGAAATTCAATTTCACCTTGACTTTCGCACATTTCAAATCGCTTAGACAAAACCAAACAACACATTCCAAAGAAAAAAGCTCATTTTTGACAGTACCCTCGAAAAATGTCACAAGAGAGGGGCTGAATCAGCTGCTCCATTTTGAAACCAAGGAAAGTAGTTAAAATTGAGAGCCTCGTGTCCCAAAAACCATTAGTTTAGAGGAAACTCTCAAATCGAAAAGAAACATTCACATCGCCCTTGTCTTTGAAAAAGCTTGAAGAAAAGCTTTTTTGGTCTTCCTAAGGTGAAAAGGCTCGAAAATATACACGCTTGGTCATTCGGAACAATAGCGACAATGCATCGACCTTGGATAATTTTTTTTTTTGGAAAAAGCTAGTTTTAGAACTTAGTGTAGATTAATAATTGTTTCTAAAAAAGAAAATAGGCACCGAAATGCACCTCGCTGGGCCGACGTTCGTACTCGATGGAACGGCTTCGAGGACAGGACCTCGAAGGCCGCGGCGTCGAAGGGCGCGATGTCGCCAAAACGCGTTTCTCACGCCACCAGAAGTGCGGCGGCGTCGCCTCGGCCGTCGTCGACATCGCGGTCGCGCTGTTCAACGTGAGCATCTAACACGGCGTTCAGCGGAACAAGGAGGGAATGGGTGAGGAAGAAGTAATTGGCCAAGGAGGCCATCAACTCGAAGAGCTCCTATTTAATCAACCTCGCGGACCTCTTCGCCTCTCCATTTTTATCTTCACATCTCTCCTCTTTTTCAATTAAAGACGCACAATTGTTTTTTGCTGTTTTTTTCCGGCAAGATTGCTCTTCCTTTTCAGGATCATCAAAGCTAAACGGTTGTTTTTGGAGAGATCGGAGATAAATGTCGAGGTCAAAGACTTTTAAAAACTAAGACAGGAAATTTGAGGAAAGTTTTTTGGCATTCAAAGTCCGAACAAATGGAGGAGCATTAATGGCGTCTGAAGGAATAAAAAAAACGTCAGATGTCAAAAAAGATCATTTTCAAGGGAAGAATAACAGCCGAGAGATTCGTGTAGAAGCTGTCTTTGCTTACTTCTTTTTTCTGTTTTTCCCGATGAGTTCTTCCGAGAAAAAAAGTAGCAAAAAACAAAGAAACTAAGATGGTCGGAAGCGATAGAGAATGATGAATGGATGAGTCGCACTTAGACCCCATTTCTCAAGGAAGAACGCCACTGACAATAGTCCAGACTTTGAAAAAAAGTTTGCAAATCAAGATTTTTAGAAAAAAAAAATTGATTCAAAAGTTTTGAGATCAAAAAGTCGAGGCGAAAAAACAACTATCTAAAAACGTGTAAATGTGTCAAGAGCGTAAGGCTACGATGGCAAATTTAGAAGGTTCGAGGCGTCGTCGGCGGAAAAAGGCTGAATGGTGACGTTGATTGTGAGGAGTCGGACTCGTTCTAGTGAGTCTCAAGACGACGCCTCGCCTCCTTCATAACCCCCGTAGATATCGTATTCCGCCCCTAATTGCCTTGATCAGCCTGTTTTGGCGTGTAACAACGGAGTAAGCGCCTTCGTTATGGAGACGTGCTCCGGAAAAAATGAGACGAAGAGAAAAGGAAGAAAACCTGAACGTCTAGGAAAAATAAGTCTCGAGGCTTTTTCCTGCGTTTCCGACAAGAATATTTGACACAAAAAGTTCTGCAAAAACAAAAACGAGCTAAAATCTCAGATTTCTTTTGAAAATGATGATCTTTTTGAAAAACACTCAAATTTTTCTTTCAGCCTGAAGTTTCACATAACTTGCGACTTCTTATTGTAAAATCATAAGAACATACTCTAACTAAAATTTCCATTTTTGTAAGTGAAAATTGAAAATAAATCTTTTCAAGAAAATTTTTATATTGATACGATTTGACTAGACTTCCGGAAAAAACCTCAGCTCTGGCAGTCAAAAATAAATGGACTTTCAAACTTTAAAGTAAAACTTTTTCGAGCTTTTTTGTGGCCGACGCATGAAAGAAAAAGTTTTGAATCAAATCAAAAGTGAATCCTTCAGATTGGCCGGTAATAAGTTGTAATGGAAGGGCGCGGAACTGACAGCTCGTCCCAAAACGGAGAAAAGAGCATCTGGAGGCTGGAGAAGCGGCAAATGGCAAGGCAAAAACGCCTCCAGGGATCTGCGCGAGGCGACGGAGGCCCCCAAGTATAATGGTGCGAATTAAGTTGGCCGTCTACTGCAAATGGAAGTGAAGTAATGGAAACTCGAGAAGCCGTCTAGTCCTATATTCTGATTGCGTCTTCATGACTTTGGTACCTTTTGTCTAAAATCAGCGACGCTCATTTTCCCCAAAATGGTGTTAGACACATTCCACAAAATTAACCACGACTCGTCATGAATCAAAAAAAGTTAGAAAAAAAAACTTCTTTCCATGAACCATGAAAAGATTATCTTGCTTTATAATTTCCTCGAAAAATCTTAAATTTCATGCTTTCAATATTTTCAAGCATAATTTTCGCCGAAAGTTAATAAGGAAAGTTTGAGAAAACTCCGATTTTACGCGCACAGAAATTCGGAATGATAAGAATCATAAGCCTTTTCGATTCAGATGCAAAACAAAAAATAGTCAATTTTTGATTAAACTTACAAAAAAAGAGTAAGAAGTTATACTGATTTTTTTAACGAAAGAAAAATCTGTTTTCTGCTGAGTGTTAGATTTTTTCAATCACTAAGTTAGTCCGTTGGAAAGAAGTTGGTGATCAGAGTAATCGTTCAAATCTTCAAATCTTCAAAACAGGCTCGAGTAGCTATCAAAAACCGTTTTCTGGATCTTTGACTTCAAAAAATTCGAGTGTTCCAAGAATTTAAAATCCAGTATATTTTCAAAATGTTTCAATTTTTTTGGAAGTCAATAATGAGCTCCGCTCTTGCACGTTTCCTATGAGAAGCTACAATCAGCAAGAAAAAAGCTCCGAACTATATTCTATAATAACCATTTTTTTTAAACAGAGAAAACTGAGAAAAAAAACTTCGAAAAGCTTGAGATTTCCAAATCGAGGTGAATTATTGTTTTTTGCATACATGTTCTGAGTGGACGGCTACGCGAGAAAACCGCCATCAATCACGGCAGTCGCTAACATGCGCCGACCCTCCCAAATTGCCCATTCGGCCAATCATCCGAGGCTCCGCCTCTATTCTGCCAACACCTCGCAGCAGACATATTCAAAAACTAAGACATCAGAGTTGAGTTATACTTCCACGGCTCCTCATAACTTTTTTTCGGCAGTGTCCAAAGGGATTACCTCGTGGTCGAGCTGGTTGCTGCGGCAGTGCTCCAGAAAGTCGGTGAGCTGCTCCTCGACGTTGAGCAACGACAGATCCGTCTGCACCGACGTCGCCGTGTTCGTCGAGCTGAAAATTCAGAAAATAAAGCATCAAATAGCGTAGCGAAGAGTGGAACCATGGGAGCTGTATAGGGCAATTGATTTCGAACCTTACTTGCGCTCAGAACTGCTTGAGCTACAAAAAGATTAGCGTGCAAAAAAGTTTCCATTTCAAACCACGCCTGAATGCTCTGGCATTTTTTTAAAAAAAGATGTTTTGAAAGTTTTTTTATATTCAATAACAGAAATTTATTCAGAACACTTCCTCATTTCGCTCATTCTTACAAGTTGAAAAATGCTCATTCTGAAACTTCCAAAATTTTTTGAAATTTTTTTAAAATTTCGAATTGAAACTGTCAAAGCTTAAATTCCATCTAAAAACTGGGATACCTCCTTTAAGTTAGTAAGTTAAGAATTTAACTAATGAATGTTGCTATTATTTTTTTATATTTTTTGAAAGAGTGCCCATAATTGAATGAAGATCCTTCCAACGTTATCATCTGAATTTTTTTTTCTAATTCTTGAAGACTTTTTTCTTGTTTTCTCCAAAAGTTTCGTCTTCTATGAAAATACTTTTTTGCGAAGAGAAGAATATGAGAAATGAAAGATTTCATTTTTCTTACAACTTTTGTTCTTTTGCCCAAGCTTCATAAATAAGTGTAACTGGAAATTGGCGGCACACTGATGATATACGTGAAGTTTCAAGCCATAAAATCTACCCGAAGACTGTGAAAAAATAGAAAAAAATAACAAAAGAAACATAAATCGAAGAAATAAAGCCCAGAAGAGCGTCGGTGTTGCCAGCCGCTGCAAGGACACCCTCAGAAAGAACTAATTAGGGACAGAAGAAGCTTCTCGGTGCAATTATTCTAACCTTCTTTCCAGAACCTTTTAACTTTGCGCGGCGCAGTCTCGTGGACGATTTCAACGCCTTTTTTCATTAAACATTGGTAAATATCCCAGAAACGGGCAATTAAAAAGGCGTCATTACGTTTGGCATTTGGAAATAAAAGTGCAGACCTGCTGGTTGGATCTCGGTCACAAGGGTCGACGAAATCCGTCAAAGAAAATTCCGAAGAGTCGTCGGCGTCCAAGTTCAGCTCTGCAACACACAAAATCCGATTGTTTCAGCCGATTTTGGGGAAATTCGCGCCCTGATGAAATTCGAATCTTTCGCGTTTTTTTTTCTGTGTGCCCTTTGAAAGCGCTTTCAATGAAAAAGGCAATTCAATCTTTTGCTCTTGAAGAAATTGTTAATTAAAAGATTGAAGTTTAGAAACATTCTAGTACAAAAATTCGAGCCAATCTGTTGTACGGATAAATCTCAGATTAAAACTGAAGCGCCTATATCCTTTTCATGAATATCATTATTACCGAAATGTTTTTTTAAACTTTTTTTATTAATTTTATTTATTCTCACATTTTTTTCTTGATTTCGATATTTTTTTGTTTTTAATATTTTTTTATAATTTATTCTTCATGTTTTTTTCAATTTATGTAAATATGGCTCTTTATTAAAACTTACCCTGTGTAATGAAAAAAAACTTTGAAGCGCAACTTTTTTTTTGAGATTTTTCTTATCTTCAAAAATTTTTTTCTCTTTTTCTTTTTTTGATGTTATATTTCTCAGATTGTCGCAAAAACAATTAAAAATTTAAAAAAAAAACGAACGAGTGGAAGAGAGGAAGTGGTCGAGGACGATCGAGGAGACGTTGTCGTCAAAGTCGGCGAGATTCTCGGTCTGCGCGGTTCTGAAAACGCCGTTTTTCATGGAAGAAACAATCGCGGCAACGGAAGCAATCTGGCATCCATCCACAAGTAATGAGGCGAAAAGAAACCGAAACGACGGATGGTGCGTCTTGAGCACACAAAAAGCCTCCGACGCCGTGTACCCGCCCGGTGTCACTTCCACTTTCCGTCTCAAAACCTTTGAGCTTTCCAGGTACGCCTCGCCAATCAATGTTCTGTTTGACTACTAGTTCTTGTAATTTTACAATACACTTATCAAGTGCTCAAAGGAGCGATCAGATGCAAAACCTCGCAAGAAACGTAAATTCCTCAATCTCATTGTATTTTCTTAAAACATTCTCAAAGGTCCAGATGAAGATCCAGCACAGCGGCTACCGAATTATTCCGAGTTTTATATATAAATTTTTCAAAGTTTTTGGGGCCAGTGTCAACCTCAACATTGAAAAGTTCAATCTTCCGTAACTTCAAAACGCTTTCGCAAATAGATACGGTAAGAAATCTTTATTTGAAGCTTCCACAAGTTTTTCCAAATTTTTTTGAACCGTCTGGTAGAACAACTCACTTGTAAAAATTTTTGTCCTAAATTTGAAAAAAATTTCTGTAATTTATATTATTTCTTACTCTATCGTTCCTTTGAATATATCAGCAAGTTGATAACTGATTCCCTATCTTGGCGAAAATTTTTTTGGATGTGTTCAAAACTTTTTTTATAGTAATTATCTAACTTTGAAAAAAAATTTTTCATTATCAAAAAAATGAGTGAAAAAAAGTTATTTCTGAAAAAAAGGATGATCTCTGTAATTTCGTTCAAAGAAGGCTCAGAGAAAGTTTTTCGGCGACTCCAAAATCATTTCTAATGGTATATAATTCTTGCACGGTAGAAATTCTGTTCGGTTAGATTCTTTTCAAATTTCTCGGTAGTTAATCTACAAGACTGAAAGTTACTTCAAAACTGGTTAAACTGTTTTTATGAGATGATTGAATCAAAAAATTGAAATTCGTGGCCAAAAGGAAGAAAAGCGGAGAAAAGGGGCTATTCAATTCTCCGACTGACAATGGTTCCTAAGAAACAAAGCTCATTTTGAACGTTTCGTTTTTCATACTCGGATATATTGAGGGGAAAAAAGAAGCTTTCTTTTTTTCCTTTTATTCTGGCTGACGAGGTCAGGCTTCAACAACGAACTCGTTGAAGTTTAAATTTATCTGGATCTTTTAAATATTATTAATTTATCTGCAGGTCTGGATTGTGACCTGCAGATAAAATTATCTCATTTCTACCACCCGAGTGGTCGGTCTTCATTTCCGCTCTCGTCCAAGATTCAATCCGACGCCCGTCAGCCCTGGACAAGCTGGGCGCCGTACTGTTCCTACATGGAGAAGCAGTGATCGTCGGAAACGCTCGAAGAACGTCTACTACTAGCACAAGAGAGGCGAGATGCTCTACGCGCCGTCTACGCTTGATCAACGACAGTATCGCGAACCGACAAACAACTCTTCAATTATTCCATGATTCAGCAGAGTACCTTCTCTGAAGACTGAATAAAACTAGCACAAAACTGGATTGTGACTAGAAAAAACCTTTTTTTGAAGATATGACGTTTTGAAGCTCGCCCAGCGGTACTGATAAACTATGCAAAGATGGGCAGTTAAGGTTTTGAGACGTCATATCTTGGGGGCAGAAAAAGACCTCTTGGTTTCAGCGTGCTTCAAAGTACACGCGTGCAACTTCACTATTTGGACTTTGAATTGGAAAGAAAACGAACCGTTGGGAAACACCGGAGAGACGGCTGATGACGTCACCCTCCTCATCGATGTGGCTCCTGAAAAAGGTCACAAATAATTCAAAAAAATTAAGCATCAAGAAAGCGGGTTTCACAACAAGCTTTTATAAAATTTGGAAGGTCCGGAACTGAGAAAAGGTGCGCATTTTGCAGTTTCCTTCTGATTTTGTGAAAAGCTCGCGGTGAATCGTTTCTCCGATTTGCAAGGCCCCTCGAGAAACATTATTGTGTGTGTTATGGTGCTCATCAACCTGTTTCCTTACTTGGAATCGCAACTTTCCGACGAGCAACAGGGAAATGAACGTTGTCTTTATTAGATCTGTTTTCTTTTCAAGGAAATCGAATTGAAAAAAGAACCAATAAGCTTTGGAACTCGTCAAAATTTTTTCGTACAACTGCCTAGAGCGACGAAATGTGCTATGAAGCGTGCGAGTGAAAGGCTCTAAATTTAGACAGCTTCTTCAAACGAGAAAAATGAACGAATTCAAAGTTTTGTGAACTCTCAACTCTCGTTTTTTTTTTATGGAACTTGTCCTTCGAAATTTCAAAAACCATTGACCTGGATATGACCCGGAGCAGATTGAGCTTTCAAACGAGAGTTCTTGACAAAAAAAAGGACGGAACCTCTTAGAAAGGTTCAGAAATTCGATTTCCCTGCCGCCTCATCAGAAGAGACGTTTCTCATTTTTTCTTTGCGTTTTTCCTTATTATTCTTTATTTTTGAACAATCTCAGAACACACACAACAATGCAACGAGTGGAAAAATAAATCACTTGGAATGTAGGAATAATTTATGATTCAAAGACCGCCAGTCGATGAAAAAAGGAGCCAAAACATTCCAAACTTAAAGCTTCTTTTCGTGCACGTAAAGTTTATTGAAAGGCTATCATGAGAACGAAAAATAAATTTGAAAAAAAAACCGGTATCTGAACTGTGTAAACGTCTTTTCTTCTTTTTTGACTCCGTAACTATCAGGTGCGCAATGAATGGAATTACATAGGTATGTAATAATTTACAAAACAAGGGAAATGTTCAAGAAATGCGGAATCTCCGGAGCCGGCCCCTTACATGGCGAGCTGCTGTTGCCGTCGTTGCTCTTCGAACTTGCGCTGTAACCGTCGCTCGTGAAGGCAGTCGGCAGCTGAAACTCGGATGTTCACCAAAGTTCTAGACTAACTTGATAAACACTCGACCAACCTGTGACAGGAGAGATGGTGCGGTCTTCATCGGATTCAGAGTCGACGATGGGGGCGCGTCGCGAAGCTGACGACGTACTTGCAGACGCCTTCTTCTTGGGAGAGAGAAATCGCAGCGTAGAGAGGTCAGGACAGGAGTTGGTGCGTGGCCGAAGCGGCTTCATCATCTCGACGACGTCCTCTTCCAGGTCGTCAGGCTCGTCTTCGCGCTCGATGATTGCCATCGTCTCCAGCCGTTCCTCCAGATGACCTTGGCTGCCCCGGCCGCTGTCGTTCGTCGTTGACGGCGACTTCCGAGAGGAAGGACGGCCTAAAGCAAATAAATGTTTGAGTTGAGTACAGCAATCTTGAGCCTTTTTTTCTCGCTTCAAAAAATCAAAGTTCGGCCTGGCCCTCGGCACCAATTGAAATCCAATCGGTTCTCAAACGCTCTCACGTCGGGTACGCGTGTCCGCGCGTATGCTCATTGAGTGTAATGGACAAAGACAATAATTAATGACGGATGACGCCACAGGGAAACGCCGATCGCCTCGCTAATTCGTCCCCCATAACTTCCAATCAAATTAGAAACAAACCATTGTTGATGACGTCACACGACTGCGAGTATTCGCCGTTGTTGTACACCGGCGTTCCTTTCTCCTTCTTGCCGAATATCCTGGAAAGCAGGAATTTAGATTGTTGGCCTCGCAAGAAAGTCATATTTCCATGTTTTGGAGCCGCGATTTCCGACCCTTTGACTGAGCAGTCATTGGACCCAGAGATAGGCAGTGAGGGGCAAAAATAGCATCTATAGAAAACGAATGGAATATAGGAAAGTGGCAGACTCGCCGAACAATTCATAAGCTGTTCCCTGGAGAGTCTCTCTGACCCATTCTTCATCTCCAAAAATACATTTTTTCTTTCTCGCTATTCATTTTTATTTGGTCTCCCCCATGGAGCGCTTCGCACGTACGTCAGGGCGTATCTTCACCGATATATCTCGTTAAAACCTCAAGGGACTTCTTAGAAATGCGTTGAAGCCGTTTTTGCAAATAAAGGTCAAAGACACAACCTTAAACTATTATTCTTCCCTTCTTTTTTCACAGGAGTTCAAAAAGATTCTTCAAATCTTGTAAAAGTAAAGAAGTGCTCGATCGTTTGTAATTCAGGAAACTGGTCTTTTGTGGCAAAAAGTTCAAAGTTGGAGTCATGGAAATAAGACTTTGAGCATGTGAGGCAAGCTCGTATTTCCAGACGAGTCGCCACGCAATTAAAATTCAAAATTCCTCATCCACTTGGAAAACTTCCTCAATCGACTCAAAATAGTTTCGATTTGCAAACAGAGGCCATTCTGCAACCCAAATCTTACATCCACAACACTAAAACACAGCTTTATGGGCTCGTAAATATTTACTTTCCGAAGAAGAAGTTGTCCGCCGAATGGCACCCAAGGCATTAAATGTTCGTTTCACAAAGCTCAGCCCTTTTTTCTGACATTCCGAAGCGAAATCCATGGTTGTGTACTCAACTTTGCTAGGAAGGCACCTTGTCATTTTTTTTTTTTCAAATAACCTACGAAATATAATACGAAGCGGCAGGAACCGCATTCTCTGATTACAACAGAACCTGGGAAGCATGCGACATTTGATGGACCGCCTGGCCAAGCAAAATATGTCAGTGGGAACAAAAAGAACGAAAAAAGATCGGAATGGATATCAAAATTTCGCCTAGATCTGCTCTCTTTTAATGGGAAATGTACTATTTTAATCAAGAAGACCATTTGGGTAAACTTAATTGGAAAATCTGAATGGCCTCCTATATGTTTGTTGACTAAGCGACCATCAACCAGCTTGGCACGCACTTTGTAAGTTTTTCTTTTCTGCTCCAAAGTAAATAAGTAATAAACTCGAGAAAAAACTTCAAGAGCTTTCTCAGAATTTCGTATTGGAGCAACTCGACAAACGGCTAACAATGAGAGCTTAAATAGCTGTAGTTAAGACTGGCCAGAAGAGCCGGCGAGTTAAATAAATCATTTGGAAGCGGCCAACAAAAAAGGCGAAAAGTCTCAGCCGGTCATACTTCCTCGTCGGAGAAAAATTCGCAGCGGAAGAAGAGGAAAAAAACTATAGTCTTCTTCATCCCATCGAGACGCGTTTAACTAATACTTTGATGAAGAGCAGCCCTTTTTTTCGCTATATATTCGAGGATACGAACTTGGTCTTCAGTTGGGAGAAGGTCTTTTTGTTGTTTGGAGTGACTGGTGGCGACGTTTTCTGCGGCGGCGAGCACGTGTCTGAAAACAAACAAAATCACCTCATCTTTTGGGAAATATGTCGTGAATTGACTGCGAGATCGCAGTCGAAAACCAATGCTTTTTCCAAAATAAAAAAGCAAAAAAGAACTGTTCATAAGGGTTAGTACCTCAAAATGAATTTTCTGAATTTTTTTTTCAAATTTGAGAACCCACTCCTAGCAGTTGAAACATTGGAAAAAAAAGATTCTCTCAATAAGAAAAAAATTTGGAGGAAGAATTCATTTTTCTATCATTTCGCTGATTCACAACTTTCTCATGAGTATCCACCTCGATTCGTGCTCTCGCTGTCGGTACGGACGCGATGGATGTCGCAGCCGCTGTCGGCCAGCGCCTTGTTCTGGTATCGGAGCGACTGAAGCAGCGACATTCGCCGTCGCCGCGGCGCGTAGCAGTTGTAGCCGCTGGCGACGTCGTCGCTCACGTCGGCTGAACCTCAAATTTATATTCAAAATCGATTCAATTCCATTTCATTTCTCCTTTTGCAAGCGGCTCCAACCCATATGCTTTTTCCTTCCAAAACAAGTCCAAAGAAATTTCCTCTGCAATCATTCAAATGGACCCCAAAAATGTAAATTTCTAAAATTTGATTGCAGCACGCGGAGCCGCTTTCTTTCTCGTAAAAACAGAATAACCAAAAACGTATTCGAGAACATTTTTGTAGCTGAAATGACTTCCCCTTCACTTTGTGTCTACAGTTTGTAATCGTCGCAATTTTCGCATAATGCAAAAAATAAAAAAGGCCGGAAACGTTTAAGGAAAAGTTGAAAGAGCACAAAAAACCTTCAACAATTTAGTACTACTTCCGTCTGGTTTGAAAGATTGTTCCTTACGATTGAAAAAAAGTTAATTGCTGAGAGGTTGTGGGCGTAAAACGCCACGACTATTCAGTCTCTTCGAAAGAGAAAAAAAAAACGGAAGATTCTATCTTGCATTGTTCCCTTTTGTCGCTAGCTATACACTTTTGCAAGCAAACGATCAATCTCTAAAATGAGAAAGAAAGGAAATTGGAGGGAAAACGAAGGAAAAGGCTGGAAGAACGAACCACTTGTGCCGCGACGAGCGAGTCTCTCGCGGATCGGCACGTGGGGCACCATCGGCGAGCAGAACGGCTCTGAAATCCCATGTTTAGGAGAGCTCTAACGAATTCCGAGAAATTAGACATTTTTATTTTGTGACACGGCTGTTCCAACTTTGATCTGCTCTCAGAAGCTCTGAAAAGATCAAAGTTTGTCTCAGAAATCCAATGGAACAGTTGCTTTTTAACCTACAAACCTCCCCCTCACGAGAGGGAGAGAGAATCAAAATCAATTGTTTTTTTCCGCCCACAGCTCATTTTATTTGTGTTCGTGCGTTAAATTTACTCAAGAGAAGCCCGTTGATACACAGGAAGAATGATATCATTCTCTTTAAAGAACAAAATCCAGAAAGTTTTCTCTCGATAGGAAAAAATGGAAGGAAATGGGGAGTCAGTCTAAAAAATGCCAAGTTGCTCCAGCCGACCACATCCGGTTTTAGCCTCACTCGGACACCAACCGAATTCAGAGCCAATCGAGCCCCGAGGCATCATAAATCCAGGCCGAGGCGTCAGCGAATTTCGCTTCTGCTTGTGCTTGTCGGCGTCGTCGATCAGCAGCCGGAACATGATGTAGTCGTTGACGATGCTCATGTTGCTGCTCAGCATTCGAGAGCAAAATCTGCGGATTCGAGGTTGGGAGGGGACTGAGAACGAGCGAAACGAAGGATGAAGAGGTCCTTTATAAGAGAGGTTGTGTCGTGGACCGAAAACCGCTGGCGTGGGTCCAAAACTCGCGAAAAGCAGGAAAATGATGCGTAGGAAAAATATTGGGGGCGTTCGAGTGCGGAGGTCAACACGGAGACAAGTGATAGGCAAAGGAACGTCCAGACAGAGATCATAAAAAATTATGGTAAACAAAGGTCAAACTAGACATCGTGCTTCTTGTCATAGCAAAAGAATTTTTGGAGTCTAAACGTTATTTGGATCGACTTCTGGAGAAAAATAGAGCCAAACTACATTATATTTTAATTCAAGATAATAACTACTCTGGCTCGTAGTGGTCGACGCTCCTCAAATTGCAAAAAAACTTGTTTTCATTAATTTTCACCGCAGAAGTTATTTTTCCTGTAATGAATTACCTCATTAATCTTGAATAATATTTTTTTAAATAATCTATGAGGCGAAATCTGAAAAAGCATCGACCAAACGCCAGAGGATATTTTGATCCACCAGAAGGTGAGCTATTTCGAAAATTCTCACCTAGTCTCAAAAGAGTTTCGAATGAAATATACTGCTATAATCTTTCTCAAAGTATCTAAATGTGAGAGGATTTTTCTAAAGCGACAAAAATGAATCTCGCTGTGGGATGTGCCGTATTGACACTACGCAAAACAAGTATTCTGTGAAGCGCCAACTATTTTGTCCTGAGGACAAACATTTCAAAGTCACACGGTGAAATCCGAACTCTCGCGGCTCAGCGCTGTTTATTGCCTATTTTCCAGCTCGTCGCCCTCAAAGTTCGGAATTCTTCGCGTCGACAATGAAACCGAGGGAAAATGAAAAAAAAAGAAGTTGAGAGGTGTTCGTTGGAGCAGAATGAAACATATGGGGACAGCGGCTAGAGCTGAGCCGGTGTCATTTCGAATGAGCTCGGCGGAGCCCGCCCAGCCAGTGGCGCCGCCTCAGGCGTTTGCATGAAATGGGCGGAGTTGCCTGGTGGCGTCAGCCGAGCACGACTTTCCATTACGGTACGCTTCGAAAACCAGTTTACAGTGTTGAATCTCTAAACGGGTGTTCCAAATTGAACAGGAAAATGAGGATTCTTTTCGGAGAAATGAAGATGAAAACTATTGCACTTAAATCTGCAATTTTTGAAGATTTGACAAAGTTCAGCCTAACCAGAACTTTGACATTTTTTTTCTGAAACTTTTTTCTATGTATGTAACAAAAAAACTTTGATTTTTCAATTTGGAAAAAAATATCTTTTTTTGTATGAAAGATGTTCACGTTACATTTTATTGAAAAAGTATCTAGGAAACGGCGTTCACTTCAGTTTTGTAGTTTGAGATTCTTAGAATTTTCACGTAGCACGTCAAGCTTTTTCTGACCGAACTCCAAACTTTCAAAAAATTTCGACGTTATTAGTAAAATTACCTTCTCTCTCATGCAATGAATGAAATGACTTACATAAAAAAAATATGTTTCACAAAAACCAAAAGCAAGATGAAAGCTTTAAAAAATATCAAGATAATCCATTTTTTTTTGATCCAGAGGATATTTTCGGCTTCGAAAGCCACACATACAGACAACCAAAAAGTGACATGGAAACTCGCTTGTCAATTCTTTTTTTTCGCGGGTTATTGTTGTCGTTTTTGACACCACTAGAACCGAAAAAACAAAGTCTCGCCGCTTGGGATCATCTGGGGTTAAGGTTTTTTTTTTTTGGGATTCGTCTTTGAACTTTTCCCAGACAACTTCCTATAGAAGCTGATCAAAAATGCATCGAAGAGCCAAAGAAAAACGTGTCACACCAATCAGAGCCGCTGATTAAAACAGCTTTCTTGATCACTTTCTAATAATTTTTCAGAATAATAAATTCATTCTTGCGCATTATCAAGTGATTTATTCAGAAGAACGGGGCTTCGAAAAAGGATACAGTAGAATTTCTCGAGTTTTCTAAAATTTTTTTTTTTTTCGAATGAGCTCGTGTATCGTTTCGACCTTATTTCTGATTTCAAAGTAAGAAAAGGAAGATCCTGCTTGCTTCAGAATTTTGCAAAGAAAGACTTTAACAAGGAAGCAGAAGAACTTTGCGGGATTTATTCACAGGAGATAATCGGGGAGCAGCGCGGCATCGGTCATTCAAGTCGACTTGCGACCTGAGACTCAGAGAAGAAATCAAGAAGGAAGGTTCTGAAGAATCAAGAACGAAGTAGATTATCTCCGTGAAAAGAGCAAGACAGCGAAATCGCACGAAACTTTCTGTTAAGTTTCGTTGTAGTCATCACAATTACTGTCCATCAATGTGATGGATTCATAAATGTTTAACTCCAAAATTTTGACATTTTCTATAACAATCTTAAGGTTTTGATTCTATTGATGTTAGCGAAAATTTGCTGAACGAAAATTCGAGTCTAAACGTGAGCTTCGGCCTCAAAACTTCCAAAACTCATGGAAAATGAACCGATTGGTCAGAAGTCAAAGTGCTCCTTCGCATTACACGGACGGCTTATTTCGTTTTGCTCAAACTGGGACACAAATCATCGACTTTTCTAAATTCCAGAGTTTCAAACCATTCATTACGAGGTCTGGAAGTTGTTATTAGGCGCTGTTTGTGAGTACGAATTGCCTCGAAACATTTAGCGTAAGATTACAAAAAAGTTTGTCTCAAGAAAAAATCTCAAGGTGCAATTTCGGAAAAGGAAACTTTCTGCAGCTTGTCTAGGCTCTAATTAAAAGTAGGTAATAGATAGTGTATCCTACTGTAGAAACATTTGAAATGGAGCAGGTGGAAGGAAAAAGCAGCCGGAAATCCGAAAATAGCGGAACAGCCGTGCGGATATGATAGAGAGATCAAAGTGCCTCGAACAGCCCACTTTCCGATGGTTCCGAGGCCAACAAACGGCCCCCGATCCTCTTTTTTCTCGACGCTTCTTCTGTTTGCTCAATCTTAATTTTAGATGGGCGATCAGGTACTTTGCTCTTTGTATTACGATGATTTCGAAAAAAAATTGGATTGAAATGGGGAAATGAGACAATGACGTCTTTTTTTTGGTACAGAAACCTGCGTAGTTTTAATTGAATGTGTCATAAAAGGAAGTGAAACTTGGTGGAATATATTTTTATCCAATTTAAAAGACGTCACATATCTCGCTTGGAAACTTTCTCATGAGTTTATTGGCTAATTGGCTATAAACACGGGAAAAGTCATAAGATATTTGTAGAATCTCGTGCAAGATGACACTTGATAACGTCCAAGGAAGTATTTCGATTCGAAGAAAACAAGAATATTAATTGCAAACATAAATTTCTACAGTAAACCTTCAGCCGCCGAATAGAAAACCAAACAAAAAAATTTCGAGTTTGAAGTTCTTGGAAGAAAATTGGAATAATCTTTGAGGTCCGCTGTTCTTTGGAAAACTTAAAACCTTCTTTCAGTTGGGAAAAAGACAAAGAGATGAAAAGCGGCGTTCGTTAATGTTTCGGGGCCTTTTCATGGCTTAATTTTGGGTCCTGCGAACCACTTAACCGTGCAAAAGTCTCTTTTCGTCAAGTAGAAAGAAAGTCAGCGAAAATCGCAGTAACCAATATATTTCCAAAGAAGCTTCAACTTTGAAGATTCTTGAGATTTTCGAAAATCAGGAGAGCTAAAAGTAGGTGTTACAAGATCGAAGATCAATCCTGAACCCAAAAATGTTTATTAGCTCCCGTGAACCTGAATTTTCGAATGTGAGATCAATGCATTCTTTTGAGTTAGTTATTAGCAATTCCAAAACTTCATCCACCTTCTCTCAGTACTTTCGCTCGGTTGCTCGTTTTTTGTTGCTAGGAAAGAAGAAACAAAGGAGTCATGTTCACAGAAAAAGCAAGTTGTTGTCCTGATAGAACTACAAAGTAGCCGAGTTTCGTAGTTTTCATCACGTGAACCTTTTTTGAAGCAAGAAGAACAGAAAATGTGAAGTATCATACGACTGGTAAAAAATATTTTTTTTGGCTTGATTTTGATATCCGACGAGTGCCTCAAACCAACTCAAACCAAAAAGCGATTAGTTGAAAATATTTTGATCGCATGCTTCTTTTTCAGAATAAGAATATCCCACGGCCTTCAATCTCATTTCAATTTTCGACCGTCATTATTATTCTGCGCCTTTTAAGGTTCGGAATGAAATTTTCGGCGAACGCATAAATTATAATGAAGGATGATGCCACCTACTTATTGCCTCAAAAGAATACGGTGGGATTTCAAATGCGATCCAAAACAAAATGAGATATTTCGTGGCCTTGTTTATATGAGCTTCTACAGATTCGTTTCGAATCGCTGAAGGAGAATTCCAACAACTTCTTCCCATGTTTGATAATAACTTTCGTGATATTTGATGGACCAAGAACTGATTTATTAGGTACTATTACTTCATAAATGTCTGCAGAGTTTGAGAAAATTTTCTCGGTAAGAGATTGCAAATTGTGACGAAAAGGCAAATATTAAGAAGTCGAGTTTTAATTGAAAGACAGCTGATTTTTAGGCCCTTTCTCTTGAAGACAAAACGGGACGAAGAAGCGAAGACAGGTGAATTGTTTTCGACTGAAAACTGAAAAAAAGTCCACTTAGCGGCGTGGGTTCTCCGCAAGGCCTTTCAACTCCTCTCAAAAGTTCAAGTTTTCTCGAAAATAAAAGCCGTTTTCAATTCGAACTTTCCCAATAACACTGATTTTAAGAACGCACTTGACAAGATCTCATCTGTTTTGAAAATAATGGTGATGGGGAATATTTATCGTCCAAAGGGCACTTAACTTGAAAAGCTGAAAATATGGGTACACAGAGGTGTGGAAATGGCTTTTTGGCTTTTCATCAGGTCATTCTTTCTCTTTCTCTCAGTTTTTGGATACTTCGATTGCTGTGAAATTACTCGAGCGTAGAGGATTATGACGATTTTCTTTTACAGCTCGTTTCTTCGATAACGAACCAATTTGCCGCTATTCGCAAACGCGGAACAAATTTCCAGGGCAAGAAAAAAAAACTGAGGATTCTCAGTTTTATAAATGGTGCCAAATTGTTTCCGCTTATGTCAGAAGCAGGTAGCTAAAAGGATGGAGAAAACGACTTTTTGTTGCTCAAAATTACTCACACATTGCGACTTCCGCAGTCCTTAGAAAGTTGGTTTGCTAAATACTTCAACGAGGAAAGAAAAAGGGAAAAAAAGTTAAATGCCGTTCTGAGAGGTTTTTTTAGTTACAAAAAAAACAAAAAAATTATTAAGCAAGTTTGGATTTTTCGTATTTGAAGTTTAGGCATTACTGGAAAGAAACCAAATTAGAAAAAGAAAGGAATCATGAAAAAACCCATTATTTTCTCCTAAAAAGTGGTTTATTGACTGCCAAACGTGAGAATTTATTCTTGAAAATCAGGAAAATGGACGATAATTGCTTTTTTCAAAAGACTTTCTCAAATATTCTCAGCCAGCAGCCACAATTATTATGGAAAAAAGATCAGAAATGACAAAAACAGAAAAAAGAACCAAAAGTGAAGCTGAAAGAAATTAATTTTTTTAAATACTTTTTTTCTTTTTGTTATTGACATACATAGCTTTCTCTTTCACAAAAAAATAAAAGGACAGAAAAAAGAGACGAAACATTTTTTGAAAGAAAGTCACGAAAAAACTGAGAGATCGGTGAGCTTTTCGCGCTCTGATGAACTCCAAGTCATCGGGGACTCCGATCACCAAAAAGCCAGTTCTTGTTTTCTTCCATTCTCTTTTTCTTAAAATCCAAGCTTTGCTTATTTTTTAAAAGATTTCGTCAGACGTTTCGAACAACAATAAAAATGACGCAGAATGTCTGAGCGTTTTTTGACCGTATACAAAAATCTTTTAGTTTTTTTCTAGCTACGGGAGCTGCAGTCACAAATTTTAAAAAATCGAATCACTGAACAAGCTTCAAGTCTTTTCTGAAGATCAAAGTTCCTTTTAACGTTGAAAATTTATTTCAAAAATTGCCGGAACCACTCATCAATGACCTAAACTAAAAGCTGGATGCCCTACAAAAAAATGAGAACCGAGTTTCATGAATCACTCTGGCAAGCCTAATTTCAGGCCAGAGTTTGAGCTGAAAAAAAAGCGGAAATATGAGCAGCAGATAGTCTTGCAACCTGACTGCACAGTAAATCAAAAGATGGTAATGAGTTTGAATTGTGGAAACTTTGACCTTTGTTCAATTTTTCATTGTTTTCTTATTTGGAGAGATTATTTGATCGAGAAGACGAATATACTCTTTGCAAATTTCCAGTTGTTGAAGGCCTATTTTATAGAGTCACAAAAGGTGTGAGAAAGCTTCCAAACTGGAGAACAAAACATTTCTTTTCAAGCCTTGCTCCCGTCGGTTCCAGCCTTCGAAATTTTTTTGAGGTTTTTCGCCAACATCTAGATTTTTGGAAATATGCTAGTGAGATCATCAAAAAGCTTCGAAACATTTTGAGGTCAAGGTCGAATGCAATACTTCCTTACAACCAAATTGAACCTAAATGAAGAAGTGAAAAATAGCGCTAAAAGGGTCGAGGCCTCATTTTCCGCAATACAAGACCACAACCACTACACACTTCAGCAAATTGTTGATCGAATGTGCAATTTGTTTTTCTTTGACATCATTCGCGTGCAAAATCTGGTCGGCCTGAATACCGGAGCGATGAAAAAAAAAAGGTAAATATTTTCATACCTTTCAGCTGAAATATAGAGACTTAAATATGAAACTGAGCGAACTTCAAGCAGAATATTAAACTTTTTATTAATCCACTTGACGTCAAAAACTATCTTGGCTTTTAATGTACAGTAGCGTAAATAGGTGAGTATTCAAAATTTTCGAAATTTCACAACAAAAGAAAAAATTATTTTCAAAAAATTCATGAACGAAAAACCAAAAAAAAGTACTCACCCATTCCCGCTACTGTACATATTTACATGTTCCAAAAACTTTTTTTTATGAGAAAAAACGAAAACTTAAAAAAGGAAGAGATTGTTTGGAATAAATTCATGCGCTAGAGTCACAACCGGTCAGAAAATGACTTCTGACCGAACGGTCTTTGTGGAAAGTCCAAAACACAATGACCATGAAAAAAGAAATGTTTCCCTTCGAGAGTGTATCCATCCAATATTGTGGACTATATCGCAGCGAGAGTAACGCTATACCGCGCGGGAGCCGAGAGCAATATCGCTCGCCTATCGCTGCGATTTCGCAAACGTCTTGTGCTATATCCCTCTCTGAATATTGTTTTCTTCGAAAATTTTTTTTCCTTTAATTTGATCCCTTTCCTCATAAAAGTCAAAAAAATAAAGCAAAAAAAAATTTTTTTGATTTCAAATTTTTGAGAGGGAGCGATATGGCAGCGAGACTTTGACGAGATCGCAGCAAGAAGCCTTGGCTATATCGCCAGCGGCTGCGATATCGGCAATCATGTTTGGTTTCGGTCAATTTTCCCGTTCTTCATTTCTTCTAAATCCGACTACTGAACAAGCAGTTGCTTTGAAACAAAAAGTCATCGATCGAACGAAAAAAAAGAAAACTAAAAATAAAAAATGTTTTTTTTTTCATCTGAACTCCTAACCGTGTAATTTGAAAATAGATTGATAAAAAATAAGCGATAGTCCATACCCGGAATCGTACAAATTCCTACAAACATTGCTCCTTCCACAAAATCTCGTACCAAAACGTTTCCGGCGCGTGGTGTCGCCTTTCCAGAAGAGAAGGGCTCGGTCGGCGGCGGCGGGACTGCTCGGGCCAGCGCCTCGGCCGCCCAAGTGACCCATGGGACCGTAGAACGGCGAATGGTGCCCATGATGACCCATCGGCGAAAGCAGATGCCGCGCCCCGAACTGCGTGCCGAGCAGCATCCGATCCGGCTTCTCGTTGTCTCCCCACATCTAACTCATTTCTGGAAAGTCTTTCTGCTTGTCCCGATACGAGAAAACAAACCGATCGCGAAATAGATAGAGGGAAAAAAAAATCAACTCGACACATAGCTACAAAAGTAACATAGAGAAGATAATCAAAGATATTATGAAAAAAATTTCGTCTTAATGAAAACACGCAAGTTTGATTTTTTCACGATCAGAAACTTGTTCATATGAAGTTTTCCGGATAAAAAAGTTCAGTTTTTGTTCGCCATAAAAAAACTCCCACATTTAGAAAAAATCTGAAGCTTCATTGATCGAATATACTGGAAGGATTTTTAACTAAAAACTGAAGTTGTCGATCTTTTGTCAAACATTTTAAAATTAATATTCGGCTGAAAATTTATAGTAGTTGCAAAACGATTATCGAACAATTTCAACCAAAATTTATCAACTTCGAATCATTTTTTTAATAACAGGATTAGGATGGAATTTTCATAAATCAACGTGCAGCCGAATTGGCTCTTAAAAGTTGTCGGCTCAGAGGGCGATCTACCGTACGGAAAAAGCAATGATTCAAAAAAGTATTGAAAAGTTTTGGCGACTAAACCGAGGCGCGGTTTGAGCGGAAAATAGAATAAAATTGAAAAAAAACGAGAACGAAGAAAAAAGTGAGAAAAAAGGGGGAACCGAATATTAGTCAACGGAGGAGATGTAACGAAGAAAATAAGGACAAAAATGATCCGTGGTAAATGTTAGCACGATAGAGTTGTGATAAAGTGAGTCCAATTTTAGTCATATTTCAATGAGAATTTGGTATAAACTGTTCGAATAAATTTTAAAACTTAATTTAAACATAGGAATTACTCTGTTAGAGGTGAGCTTGCTTGAATTTGTCTCCGTTGTAGTTTTCTTTAAGAAATAGTAATTTGTTCAAACGTTTATTAGGTCTACTGAATATCATTCAGAGCATACAGTGTAGGAGTTGTCATGAACGATTTGATCGCAGAAAAAATTAATCCTAAAAGTTCTTTCTCGGATTAAAGACAAGAACAATAATCATGAACTTTATCCAATTTTCAGGGTTTTGATCAAAAAAAAGTTGGAAAAAATCAATCTTTCGAGAATATTTGAAGTAAACGACATTAAAAAAAAAATAAATAATTGCAAGCTTTTTTACAGTTAGGTAAAGATAATTACTCCAGAAGATGTGCGAAGAAAATGAAGAGAGAATTTTTGTCCAAAATATTCTTAGGCGTTGTTTTTTTAATGTAAAAAATAAGTTTCTTTCCACAAAAAAAACTTCACAAAATTTCCCAACGAACCTTAGCCGGTCAAACAATGTTCGTGGGAGCAAGATCAAAGCAACAGATGAAGCTCCCAAAAACCACCAGGAAGAAAAAAGTGCTGACAAAGGGCGTCGTTGGAAATTCGAAGAAGTTTCGGGAACAAAAGCGGAAAAATTCTGAGGAGAATAACCGCTGCAGGTGACACCGCAGAAGAGAGTGAAGAGGGGAAGTTTCGAAACGGACAGGTGAGGTCAAAAGTTGCGAGACTTCTCAGAATTTCACAAGAAACCTACTCTAGAAACTTTGAAAACATAGCTCTGAATCATGAACATAGTTGGGTGTTTGAAGAAGCAAACTGCGAAGAAAAAACCGAGTGTACAAGAATTTTTCGCGCATTTTTTTGAAAAACTAATAAAAAAAGTATTAAGAGACTAAACAAGAGAATTTTCGTCAATTTCAAAAAAAGTGAAAAAAATTTTTGAGCTAAAATTGTCATAGAATAATAAAATCATAGAAAAAAAAGCCTCATGATTGGAAGATTCAAGAAAAAAATATAATAAAATGAGGTTAGAAAAATGCTAGCCAATGGATTTGAATGAAAAATGATTGTTTGAACAGAATTGTTCAATTTAATGAGCTCACATTCGAAGATTAACGGAAGATAATAGGATTTCGAGTCCTCAAAGAAAAAGTTCAGTTCTTCAGGATAGACAAATCGGCGTTTTGCAGATTTCGAGCTCGCAAAAAGAACATATTAGCTTCGACGAACAGAATTTAGGCTTCGAATTGAAATGCAGCGTTTTTTTCAAAAGAAAAAATAACACTAACAACAAGGAAGAAAATTTGGTGAGTTTTTTTCGGCCAAAAAAGGATCAAGCTAGAAAAAAGGCCGTGGCGGCGAAAGGAAATTCTACGAAGAAAAACCATAAATTGGAGGAGACCTGCGAAAGTGAAGTGCTCCCTTGGGACTCGTGGATAATTCGACCGATTCGAGTGCGCAATGAAAAACGATACTCCTCAGAGCTACGACCATACACGAGAGCGAGCAGATTCTTGAAAGGTGGCCATCGAAAAAAAAAACTTCAGGTGAAAAATTCAGAGTTTAAAGCTTGAACTTTTGATGCATCTTTTAAAATCTTTCAGAAGTGACGAAAATGTGTATCAGCTATGGATAAGTACAGAAAACGGTCATTTCTTGAAAGGGAAACTGACAAAAATCGAAAAAAAAAATGTAGAATTGTGCTTTTGTAGAATTATTCTTGTTTTCAATGTTGCTGTGAGCGGGAAAAACATTATTAGATTTTGCAATGTCACAAAACAACTTCAACTCCTTCAGACTAATGTTGAACCATTAAAAAAATAATATTAGCTCTTAATGGCTGTTTTTTTCGATTTTTTACTTGTCATTCTAATTGAAGGACTTTTCAAACAGATTTCGTTCAACTTATGATTGAATTAATTGAAAAAAAAAGCTCAAAAACCTTCAAGAAAGTATTCAGGTGACTATATAACTTCTTCAGAGAAGGAAGTCCTGAATAGAAAAATTCAAACTTTGTTTTTCATGAAATTATCGGATGAATTTTATAAATTCGTTGATCTTTCTGTATGATTTTTCCAAATGTTATTGACTTTCTGGAAAGTTCTGGAAAAAATTTCAAAATTTTCTTTACTTAAAAGTGGCTTGAATACTTTCGGTAAATACCTATACCTAGTTTCGACGCTTCTTATTTCATATAACTTCTATCCAAAATTTAATTGAAAGAAAGATGATCAACAGAAAAAAAAAATCCTCGATGTTAGGTAGCACAGGCAAAACGTAAAAAATTGAAATAAAAGATGGAAAAGTAGAGTCGTCGTAACAGTGTTGTGGGGCTATACTCAGTGGACTGGGAACACTTTCCAGGCAGACCGGAAGCCCTCGGGCCGGCCACCGTATGCCCTCACGCTCGAGTCAACTGCTTCAAAATTCGAGGTTTTTCTCCTCCGATTTCTATTCCGAGACCTCTAAACGTTTCATAAGTCTCAAGAAAAAATGTTGTAGATCCAAGGCAAAGAATGAATGTTGTTTCCGGTTGGTCACCTGGCTACGTCAAACCATTAAGAATTTCTTCACTCACAGTGGGGTTCCAGTTTCTTTTCTTTTTCCCTTTCTTTTTTTTGGCACCGCCTAAAAAATAGAGTTAGAAAAAGAACAGAAAAATAGAAGCGTTTTTTGAAAGGAACTACAGGATATAATATTAGCTTCGTAATTATAAAAATAAAACTCGGTCGTGAATTCCGACTCGAAAGAATGCAAACGCATAATTTCTACGTTTTTCTATTCTAAAAAATTTATCAAGATATTTTAAGGAATAATTGTTTTTTCTTCGAAGAAGCGACTAAGTAATCGTAAGAAACTTCGAAAAGAAATAATTCAGCATCAAATAATCTCAAATAGTTAGGCATTGAAAAATTGTTTTACTGCTACTCAAGATGTAAAATTAACACTTTCATCAAAAACAGTGCCTCATTTTTTTCGTAATTTACTTCTTTTTTTATTATTTTTTTCTGTGCAGCAAACTCAGCTCAGATTCTAAACTTAAGCTGGGTAAGAAGAGATTCAAAAAAAGGGGAAAAGCCAGACGAAAAAAATAGGCGATCAGGAGAAACACAATTTACTCGTCGGTAAGATTCCTTGGGCAAATAAACTGCGGAAGAAGGCAATTTCGATGGGGCGTCGAAAAAGGCAAAATCACGGCATTGCGTGTGATCCGAATAATTCATGGAGGTAGCACCGGGGGTCTTTTTCACTTTTTTTTATCTTGTCTTATATATTTACGAAGCCTCCAACTTCCTTGTGACGACGTCTGTTTCACATTGGCCTGATTAGGAGCCGCTTCGACTCGTCTTCTTTTTTCAGAAATCCACCCAAAACAGGAAGTCCGACGACTTAACCGCCATTTTTCACGAGAGGAGGTAATTTTTGAAAGAAAACAGACCTTAGGCTCCAGAACAACCTTTTCCTACTTTAAATGTTCATTTGAAAATTGCGATACGGTATACTGACATAAAAACTTCAAGAATGTGATGAGTTTAAAAATTATCAAATAGAAAGGATAAGAAAATCTTGGCCCAACTTGGAACTTGAGGAAAATTCATGAAAATTGTTGAAACTTCAGAAAGAATAAATTATGAGTTATATCGCTGATAATGAATCAAAACTCATTACCCGGAGGAAATGACTCGTGCTCATTAATTAATCTAACTGAAGATTCATAGAAAAACTTTCAGAAAGGAGAAAAAAATGAAAATTTTCCATTGAAAAAAAGATTAATGAATGAATTGGTAATGAATAAATTTAAAAAAAATCAAAGATCAGAAACCGGTTTATCTTCAGAATTTTGCTGAGCAGAAACTAAGGATAGAATCTTTTTTTTGATTTCAATATGAAAAAAACTGTCGAACGTCATAAAAACTCGTCAACTAAAAATAGAGAGTTTCAAGCGGAAGAAGAAAAACCTTTGAGGAAAAGAGAAAATGAATAAAAGGAAAGTTCCGATTAGATAAATAAAATATGATCAGTTTTTTTTGCACGAGAGAAAATGATGAAAACCCCTGCAAAAAGGTAGAAAAACGAATTTAAAAAGGTCAAAAAATCGAAAAATCGAAGACACCAGCTCTAACATGGGCGCCTAAAGATCCCCATGATTCTTTCTCTGACACACGCTATTTCGTCGTTATCTAGCTACCTTGAAACGACAAAATAGTGTGGGTCGGAGAAAGAGTTATGCCGATCTTTAGACGTCTCATGTCAGAGAAAACTTGATTTGAAGAAACTTCATTGGTGCAAATGTTGCTAATCATGCAAGAAATCAAAAAAATCATGGTTTCTAGATGATGAAAAATTAGTACACAACTCAAAGCACTCTTGCGAATTTATCACGAATTCAGAAAAAAATGGAAAAAAATATTTTTAAAAAAATCTTCGAAGTGATTTTTGAATAATTCAAACTTTTCAATAAGTTTTTTTGGATTAATCTTGGGGTCTCCATTCCTATAAATTCTTGAAAACTCGCGCGACTTTCTAATCAAAAATGAAAGTTTCGACGCAGATTTTCAAGATATCAAGTATTCCGTTTCAAGAAATTCTCAATAAAATATTCGAAAGTAGACGTCACAAGATACCGAAAGGACGTCTGGAATGCCCGGAGGCAAGAAATGTTTTTGAGCACTTTCTTGATCATGAAAAATAAAAAGAGAAATGAGAAATATTCTGGAAACTTTTGAAAAAAATCGCCACGCTTTTCCGATTGATGATGGATGGAATGATGAAAAATTTCGAAAAAAGAAGCTTAATCGATTCATTAATAAAAAGATCAAGGGAATTGCGTATGCTTTTTACTCTTTACAACTCTTTACAAAAATGTAAAGTCGCAAAAAAATAATAGTTTAATCTTTGAATACTTTCAAATTAGAAAAAAATAAATAAATAAAAAAAGAAGTTATGAAAAAAATTATTGAGCATTAAAACTTTTTTCATAGGTTCAAAAATTTAGAACATCTTAAACTCGAATTTCTAGAAAGTGAGATGAAATTTTTTTCTTTTTTTCTGAAGTGAAGGGTCGAAGATTATGGGTTTTTAAGCAATTATCAATCACCGGGAAACTTTTTTTAATTAGGTTTTAGAAAAAAATTTAGGGTTTAGAAAAGTTTTTTTCGATTTCAAAAATTGAGAGATTGTATTGAAACAGGTCCTAACGTAAAAATAAAAAAATAATTAAACTGAAACTTTGTTTTTCACCACACCACCTTATTAAAAAAATTAATTCAATCTAGCTCAATAAAGATTTATAATTAGGCAAGACAGTTTTTAAAAAAATAAATAAAATTTCAGAACTGAAAGTTTCAAAATCGAATGTTCATCAAGAGTTCAAGAACAGCAGAAGAAAAAGCTCGAAAAAGAGCAGAAAAAAGTGGGAAAAAAGGTTGAAGCTGTCGCGCTCAGCTTCTCGTGAAAAAAGAGAACGCGGCAGAGATAATTGCCGAGAAAAAATTATGGTTTTTTATTTTCTTGCAGAAACATGCATTTAGTCGAGCAAAAATATGCAGTTAATGGACCATAGATAGAATAATTCATGACTTCGAACGGCAAAGCATGAGTAATGGGTTGTGGAAGACGAAGAAAATAAAATATCGACCGGAGGATCCCGTCGGAAAGTTCGAAAAAGTTGGGAAATGAGGTGGAAATCGAGGACACTTTGCATCAGAAAGCGGATCGCGAAACTGAAATGATGATACCTCTGGGGAAATTCTGCCGGTGTCTGTGTGCAAATATGGAGAATGGAAACAACAAACCAATATATTATTTTAGGAGCTTCGAATTATCGGCGAAAATTGAAAACAAGTTGGAATGCGGCTCATGGCGAGAAATATTTCGAAAACTTTGAAATTGTTTTCCAATGCCGGGTTAAAAGTTATTTGGACGAAATATAAATGACTGTCGGCATATTTTGATCAGTAGATTTTGAATCACAATAGATTTTTGATTAGCCAGGAACCGTACATGTTGTATGAAAAATTATTTAAAAAATACATTAACTGAAAAATTGAAGCTTTAGTTGAAAAAATAAGCGGAAAAACTTTTCGTATGGGAAAGTGATGATTTGGAGGGAAAAACCTCAAAACTTCTACTTTTTCAAGTTTTTCTGACATCCGAGAAGGACTTTTTTTGAATATTTCATGACACGTTTTCGTGATTTCCACTCGAGTTTTTTTTTTAGAAAAAGGCTAGAATGAAATATGATTTGTATAGCTTTGAATAACTGATGACAGTATTGAACAACACTTAAGAAAAGTTCTTTTTTCAACGCAAACCAAAAAATATCATAAAATTTGGAGGGCGAGCGCCAGAAAGTTCGCGCATTGGAAATAAAGCGTGAACGAAATCGCCCTTGTTGTGAATTTCTGAAGTTCTCAGAATTGCAAAACCATCAAAATCTAGAGAAAAAACGTGGAGCGAGCAAAAAACACCTCAGACAAGAAGGACGAAGAAAACTGAAAATGTTCGAGAATAAACCAGCTTTACAACTATAGAATGAGAGCAATTTCGGGCATTGAATGGGTCAAAGAAAGCTCGTAAAAAACTAGCCGAAAAGCTTCATCTTCAATCTTTCACAGGTACAAAAAAATCGCAGTTGATCAGAGATGACACCAATAACATTCAAGCACATGGAGTTGTCATAGAAAAACGAGTTCTGGGCTCAAGATTCCAAAAATAAGCCTCTATTTGAACCAAGGTTTGAAAGCATGAATCGGAAAAAATATATATAAAGAGGGGAAAAAAAAAGAAGAAATAATATTAACGCAAAGAGCTGAACCGAACTTGAAATTAGAGGAGCTTGAAGCTAAACGAAACTTTTTTTAAATTTCTTTTTTTATATGAATAAAATTTAAAAAAAAGGTGAGGCAGTACATAATAATTCATGAGGGAAAAAAACACATTTGATTTTTTTGAATAAAAGAATAAAACTTGAGAATTTCAGACAAAGGAAATTAAAGCTAGGATAAGAGACAACCGTCAATAATTTCGTTATTTTCACGTCTACGCCATTTTTGAGCGAAAACTTGTGATTTTGATATTGTTGAGCAGAGGCCACATGTAATACTTAATGAACGGTTTGCCCAGAAGTGGCCGAGTCTGCCTTTTTCAGTTTGATTCATTTTCCGAGAAACTATATCGAAGTTACGTAAACCAAAGAAGGAAGCTTCACAAGAGATTCATTTATACATTTCGCAAAAAATATTTTTAAATTCCAAACAGTTCACCAACGAGACAAGAGGCAGAGAGACAAGTCTAATTCGATCTCTGGATCCAAAATATTTTGAGTTTTCGAATAACCAAAATACATCGCAATTCGAGTCTTCCTTTTGAACCGTTATTGTTAAACTTTTGAGGGATCTTGCAACACAGTAAAATTTTTTATTTTTTATTCTTAAGCTCAAGATTTGTATCACTCTCTTGTCTTCAAATTGTTGGCAAACCAAATGAATCAATTTTTTTTCCAAATAGGCTCAAAAGAAGAGAAGAGAAAGGAACAAAAATCCAGTGAACTCTGAAAGAACTCGAGAAGAGTTGGCCGAGTGGACAATGAAAATTCGAGAATCGGAACGTTTTAAAGTCGACAAAGGGCCTCCGGAGAGCGGAAAAAGCAGAGAATCGCCGTTTCCGGCTCACTCCAACATTGGTGGCGGCTCATTAAGACCTTTAATTGGTTTTGGGTTCGTCCGTCGGGGTGTTAGGTTCCTGGGTTTATGTCAGGCGAGTGATCGCATTCCCTTATGAGCACTACTACAACCGTTTTTCTCCGCAGTGTTTGAACTATGTTTTCTATTATATCGTTACAATATACGCACTAAGAGAGAGCTAGACTGTAGCAGGGACTTGGAAGAAAAAAAAAGGAGAAATGTTTATTTTGATAATAGTTTATTCATAGCCATTTTGTTCAGACGATATTTTAGGTTTACATATTTATCTATTTTAAGTCTAGAAGGGTAGACGTGACCGATATTTTTTGAAGATTGATTCGCTCACACATGAAACCCTGAAAATTTTTTTAAAAAAAGTCCCCTTTTCAAAATTACTTCAATAACTGAAATGAGAAACAAAAAAAGCATAGATTTGTTGGATGGGTCACTTTTAACCTGTAATTAATTTCGAAATGAGGAAAAAGAGAGGATTTTGAGAAGAAACTCGTATTGGAGCAACGAAAGTGCCAACTTTCATGCGGTAGAATTACTCCGGAGGCCAAGAAATTGATCATTCCAGGTTATGATGAAAAACGACGGGAAACATTTTTTCAAGAGTTTTAGCAAGGGTTGGGTTTAATAGAAGAGAATCAATAGACAAAAAAAGAAACAGTGATAAAATTTAGAAGCTGGATGGAAAGAAAAATAAAATAATAATTTAATCAGTGGCTGATTGAGTGTTTTGCTTTAAAAATGAAAAATTTTTTTTTCAAATTAATCACAAAACATTGTAAATTGAAACTTGAGACAAATCTTCAGTGCAATCAAGGCACCTGCTAGGAAGAAAAGTGACCAGAAAGCCTGCAACAAGCATAAAATGCACGAGGAATGGGCCAATGAAAGCAATTAAAAGAAATAAATTGCGACGAAACACGGCCGTCCTCTGCCAGAAATATACTTTTTTCTCTCTGGTTCCTCATGCAACATCGAAAAGAACTGGCATCGCGAAATAAAAAGAAAATAAAAGGAACATTTCGGACAGCGAATATTTGATGAACTGAACTTTTCAGAGACGTGGGAGTGGTGGAAAAATGGGAAAGCCTGATGGAACGAATGAACGGGACGAACGTCTGCTTGTCTAATTGATCCTCGGCACGCAAATCATTATTCAGCCCTCCCTATTTACATCGAAAATCCGTCTATGAACTTGTGATTAGAAATATTGGTCGGTAAAGCAAACGGCTGAAAAAATTTCTAGCCTAAAAAACTTCGGCAAACTTTACGAGACATAAAAAGGAAACAGACATCTCCTGAAGGCCAGAACCAACAAGATCGTCTTGAATACTCTGCCTCCATAAAAAAAAATTGTTGTTTTTTTTGGCGTCTAAAAACGCGCTTCACGAAAAATATTTTATAGATGATTGGGAATTCCACTTAAGCAGCCTGATATGAAGAGAAACACAATAATCTTCAAACCTCTCTGGAAGAAAAATCCAAAAAATGAAGCGACTTGTCAATAAAAAAAGTTTTTTTATTCTAAATTAAACCTTCAAAACAAGCTAATGTATTTTCTATAAAGTAAGGAATGACTCGAGAGAAACTTCACCGTCGAGAAAGACGATGGCTGAGAATCGCTGCAGAAGAATCATTTCAATTAGTGCGTTTTCGCGTTGTCGGTCGAGAATGCATTCAGAAGTTGAGCAAAAAAGGACACTCAAAAGAGAAAATCTCTCATTTTTCGTGCAAGTTTTGTCTCAAATCCGAGTAGAGAACAAGCGAAGAAAAACCCGTTTGCAGCCCAAACAACATACAAAGAGTTGCGAACTCATTTCGAGTGTGACCGACTGAAAAAGGCTTTAGGATCCTTGGGAAAATTAATTATTTGCTCGGCTCAGCTCCAAAGGACAAGTCTGACCAAACTTTCTTGCAGAGAAAAGAGATGTTGGAATGGCTCGACGCCAGTTGCAAATCTAGGCAACGTCATTTCGATTTTAATTGTTTTTTCGCGCTGAAAACAAAGTGACAGCTTCAATCTCAAAGTGCTATTCTGAGTCTGCTACTACGAAGGAAAACTTCTTCATCAGACTAAAAAAAATTTCTGATTGATTTTGTCCTTTTTTGAAACGGTATACGTTTAAAAAGAAAAATTATTGTTATTTACATTCTTTTTCAAAAATTTCTGAACACTATTCAGTGCCATCTCATTGTAACGATTTGAGTAATGATCCTAAAAAAACCTGCTAAACTTGGTTGTTTTCAAGGCTAGGGCTAGACCCTTCTTAGTCAAAAAAAAAACCATCAGAAATGTGTAGAAAAGAATTTTCGGAGAGCTTGAACCCTTAAAAGTCCTTATCTAGTAAGTTAAAAAGTTTCCTGGCCAATTTTCAAAAAAAGTTCAAACAAAAAGTGAAATAATCTTTGGTGTAAACTGATCCCTTAATAAAAAAATTCGGAAAAACGCGACTGTTCTTTGAATTTTTGCTGATTGAAATTGTGGAGAGATCTGATGATTTTCCAAATCAGCCTGAATAATGAAGAAATGTCCAAATTACTCGAACCAACTTCTGCCAACGTCAGTCTTCAGAGTACATTCTCGTTATGAACTTGTCACAATGTGCAAAATTGAGGAACTGGAAGAGGGCCAAATGCGATTGTGACCGATTGCAGACAATAGGATCAAACTAACAAGAAAGACGGCAAGGAAATAAGAGAGGCAGAGATTTTTTGCGAGTTTCGGCTCGAGGGTGCCGCGAAACGCGAGAAGACGACGACAAAATGCTGGTATTTCAATCCATTTCCAACATGTTTGCTCGGTTTTTTTTTCTTCTTTTCGCAGTGGCGGCCGTCGAGCCGAACGGGATATCCGAAGAGATTTACCATTGGAAAATTTTGATCTTTCAAAGGGAGTTTCAGATAAATGTAACCGCATTTATATCTGCGGATAGTTGGTATTGGAAACCCCATAAAAATAAATCAGTGAGTTAAAATTTGTTTTCCTTGATGTGTGGCAGTCTTCAGATAAGATGCTTCAAAAAAAAAAAAATGAAGAAAAACTTTTGTCAACAAGATTATGACAATGGAGGTCATTACACTTTGCGGTTGGGATCCTTCTGAAAATCGGCCAGAACACTTTTTGAAGTACCAGATGAAGATCCTGCGAATCTCAACCTGCACAACTTCCTAGTTTTCGATAAATAATGTCTTAAACCTCAGAATAGCCTATTTTAATGGGTTTTGAAGGTTTTCTTTCACTTAAAGGTATCTTTTCTCAAAAATAAAAAAGTAGTGCAGGTTGAGAATTTCAGTATCTTTTTCTGGTCCATCAAGAACCGTTCTGGCCAACTTTCAGGAATTTCCCAACCGTAAAGTAGATTACCTTCCTTTTGAGACTATTCTTTTCGAGTGCTATTATAAGGAAATATTAAAAAGGTGGTTGAAATATTTCAAGAATCTCACTATCCTTTTGGTATATGTAAGACAGATTCAAAACAAGAGAAAAGGGTATCGTATTTTTTTTTTCAAAATGGGAAATTTGAAAGCTCAAACACTAATAACTAGTTGAAAAGAAGCAAAAAGTAGTTTATTGCAGAATAAAGTTTAAAAGTTGTATCTCAAAAACCAGAAGAAGGTCGATACTTGAACAAAAATGGGTGCGTTTTTATACTAAAAATCGCATAAATTTTTGAGAAACCAAGTAACCCGATACGCTCGAAAAGGAAAATATCTGAAGGTTTGAGCAAAACCAAGGTAACAAATTCGATTTGCGCGAGATTTCTTTTTTTACTACAGCGAGCGCACAAAGATGAGAAAAAAGCCATTCGAACCGAAACAAATTCATCGAAATCACTTTGACATCTTAATCGAAAAAATCCCAATGAATAACATAATTTGAGAAAACAAGCTGTTCGTCCTGTGAAAAAATCACCGAGCTTTACAATGCTGCGAATGTTCGCCTCCAAATTTGGGCAGCCGGAAAGACGGGGCGGTGTCTCATTTTTCAAATCTGACGTGATTCCAACCCGCCGTCCCAAAGGTTTCCCGAAAATATTCGCGCTCGAACCGAAAAACAGCGGATATTCTGGATACTTGGCTCTCCATGGGGTCATATACAGACCACGTCTCCTTTTCAACAAACAAATTCCGTTGGAATCTATGAAAAAGTGGGAAATTACTGGATCTTGGCTTGGAGACGTTCTGAAAGAGAAGATTTCTCAGGTTCTCAATAAAATCTGAAAAACTTGAGTTTAGATTTTAAAAAAATGAACAGCGATTCATTGTCTGAAAATTTCTGTTTTCTGACTTAACAATCCCTCCCAAGTTCTTCCCCGATGCAGTTCAAAACAGCAATTAGATCAAATTTGAAAAAACATTTAAGAGCCCCAAATTTTCTTCTGAATAATTGCTTGATAGTTTCTGAAGACGCTCAATATGAAACACTAGTTCGAGAAAAAATAATAATACTACAAAATTAAACAGAACACCGCTGATCTTTGGATTGCTGCGAAAAAATCTTGAAAAAAAGGCTACACATGGGGTCATGCGAATAAACTTGCTTGAACAAAGGCATTGATTTGAACTTTAAGATCAAACTTTTCTTGTTTGAAAAGTGGGGCAGAAGCATATAAATCAACAGAAAATCTAATGTCGGCCGAAATTTAAAAAAAAAACCAAAAATACAAGAGAGTGATACATCCAGCGGAAAAAGTTGAGAGTATATCAAAGCCTCTTAAAAAACGACGCAAGCTGAAAATGGAGATTGGAAAGTTACTTGCTTATTTTTCCTTATGATTTCGCTTCAATTGATGAACGTTCCTAAAAAATGAATTTCTAGAGCTCTAAGGGAAAAAAATGAAAGCCTCAAGAGGCCTCCAGACTATTGTTGTGCCCTTTGCGCCGTAGTTGGTTAAGCACATCCTCAATTTGAATAATAGCCTAAGAGGCTCTCGAGGTTGGAAAAATAAAGAGAACACAGGAAGGAAAAAAACGTCTTGATGCAGTGGTTGCCGAGTTCTTTTCTCTCCATTTGCGGGACCGATTTCCGGTCCGATGACTTCTTTTCGGACGGAAGCAATGAGCAACGCTTTCAGGTGTTATCAAATCATCCGGCTAAAGGTCAAACACCCAATTATTCTTACAAAAGTCTGGCGGAAATTCAGAGGTTTCGACCGCCTGATTAAAACTGGGACGCTGGTTTTTTGATCGCCAAGCAGAAAATTTATAGAAAGTTTATAGAGAGTTTTTATAAAATTTATAAAGAGCTACCCCTACTACTTTAAAAAAAACGTCACAAAAAATATATGATCGAAATAGAACAAAAGCGCCTCAAGTGTGAAGGCAAGTCAATTCAAAGCACAAAAAATAAGAACAAGTATTCGAAAAGTCGGAAATATGCCGGGAAAGATCGAAATTCTATATCAAAAGGCCAAAACTTTGACCATTCAGAGAAAGAAAACAAATAAAAAGGAGCCGAGGACGTATAGAGCTTCCGATAAGCGCCCATCGGATACCCTGGAAAGGCCCAAAAAGGACATATTCGGATGCTACGAATCATTCTTTTGAAGTTACGAAATTAAGGAAAAAAAACCTCGTTAAATTATAAATTTCAAAAAATTTATCAAAAGTTATACGTTTACAAAAAAATTGAGATTTGAAAACTCGAAAAACCGAACCAATGTTGAACTGTAGTCGAGAGCAGTGAAATTAAAAGCCAAGAGAGATTTTTAGATATCATTTTTGAACTCTCACGTTTCACGTTTTCAACCAACTAGAAGTTCAATGGATGACCTTTTAAGCTTCAAAAAGAAAAGAACGAGAAAGAAACTCGTGAAATGGGAGATCGAATGCCTCAGAAGCACGGAAATAATAGAGAAAGACCCAAGTGGAAAAGCAATCGAGCAGCCAAAACAAATCGCGATTCGCCATCTTCTCCACCACTTATCTCCTCGCCCACGGCTGCCCTTTGACCTGACAAGTTCGTCCTTTTCTCCAACTAACCCTTAATTATACCGTTCGAAATATTTCTAAAATTCGTTCTTATCAAGCAAATTTTCTATTTTCTAGAGGTCATGTGAAAAGAGAGATGATGAACGGTTGCACAGCAGTAGTTAATGGCTCAATTTGGAGGCTCGCTTTGAAAAAAAGGGATCATTTGGGTTATGAAATACACCACTTTCCGAGTCCTTTCCACTGTTTTGGGGTTCTCTACAAAGAACTCCCTGCACCAAAAAAACTATTTGCAGAACTGCAAAAAAATTGAGTTAAATTTTTCGGATATTTTTGGCTAATTAATAAAAAAAGAAGTTGAAAACGAAAAAAAGTTCAACCGATGAACACGGCTAAAGAAAAAAATGCCTTTCGTCCGAAGTTGAGAAAATGTTTGATCTCATTTTTTTAATTTCCCGCCAATAGAAAATATATTTCAATAAAGTCAACCAATTTTGAATTGACTTCGTTTTTTTAAAACCTGTATCATGAAAAAAAAGTGATGTTGTTAGCATTTCAAAAGAAAAGCAAATAAAAAAAGAGCGAACTGTTTTTTTATAATTCACATAATTCATCTCATTTTTCATTGATTCTCATCCGTTTTTGCGTTGAAAATCGACACATTTTCGGTTGAAAAATCTAAAAATCTCAATACAGTTAAAGCTTTTCCTTCTTGAGACTTCGAATAAATTCAAAACGCGATCGTTGAAAAGTTTTCTACGAAAAAAAAAAGATTGATAGAAAAGAAAGTGAGAAAACGAACGGAACACTGGGCGGAAATCTGCCAAAGGCCGCCGTTTCAGAAAAAAATTAGATCATTCTCAAACTGGTGCAATAGTATGATGAATGAGCTTTCCGAGCGGCTCCGAAACTCACAAATCAAGGCAAGAATTATACACAATTACTTCTTCTGTTTCGAAGCTTCCTGTGTTCTAATCAAAACAATTTCCAAAATTCTCGAAAAACTCAATGAAAAAGAACTCCAGTGAGTTTCCACAAAGCAAAGATGATCAGTTAGCCGAACACCCTGGGGCATTTTTTGTCTTCCCAATACTGAACGGCGCCATTATTCAGCAATGATGTTTTTCAAGACTCCCAAAAGCCCGCTGAAAAGCTGATGGATGAGCAAAAACGCTACAAAGACAGCCAAACAGGCAATTAGATTTGAGCATACTGAATTGCAAGACGATTCGAAATAAGAGAAGAAATATAGACACATTTTGGAACGGCCATTCGGACGCAGATGAGAGCAACCAAGAAAAAACAAACAAATTTTCCGGGTTAAGAAAATCTGCCAGAGAAAAAAATCCATGTATTGTTGACACTTGGCCATGTGTCAAGTAGCCAGTGAATCTTGAAAACAATTTCCAGGAAAAAAAGAAGATTGAAGTAAACTTCGGAACACGGCGACGTGTAAACTCCTTCGGAAACTCAATTTGAGTGCGAACAAATCAAAAAAAGTTGCCAACATTTTTTTCTGGCCATTCGTTATATGGGAAAAAAAGTGAGAAAATGCAATTTGACCAAATATTTTTGATGAGGAACTACTCTTTCAGAGCTTGCAAAGGGTTAGCTGAAGGACGAATGGGGAGCATTTTGATGGGTCTTCTGAAGTGTCAGCGCGTTTCATGCAAAAAGAAAGAACATGAATTTAATCAGTACATGTAAGAAACTTTGCAACTGTCTAGAGTTTGTTGGCGCATTAAACGAGGAAGTGTTCTTTTCGAAAAGGAACGGCACAGCTGATGAGTAGAAGAGAAGTCTGGACCGAGGTGCTCATGTTACACAGCCGAGATGTTTTCGAGTCGACCGGACTGACCGCCGGACCCACGGCTACACTTTCAGACACCCGAGAAAAGCAACTGTTCGCACCAGGACGCAACCATTCAAAAGTGATTTGACCTAATGATCTCTACGCCTTTGTTCTCTTAAAAAAGATTCCTCTCGAAGAATTAACATAGCTCAAGAATAAAAAGAGATGAATTATTCATTTAACCTTATAAGTTTTTTTTTCTCAATTGGTATTAGGAACACAAAAGAAAATGGCGGTTTCAGAATAAACCTTCGAAATTCCCTGAACAACCTAAAATTTCATTCTGAAAATCACTGTTGCCAGCATAATTGATGAGAAACCATTAAAAGCGAAGAAAAAAAGTGACAAGAGACCAAACGGCGATAAAACCCGTGTCCGAAGGTTACGTGTTGCTCCCGTGGGACTCAAAAAAACTTTTCGGTTCTTTTTTTTCGACGCTCATTTTCTTTTTGTTATGTCGTCTGCTTTCTTCCTCTAAACACGAAAAAAGAAAGAATTTCTTGAAGAACGAACAAATAAACTTAAAAAAGAAGAGTCACGAGCTTCAATTCATTCGCTTTGAGTGAGAATGTCACTTAATTTTGAAGAAACTCAAAAGACGGTTTATCGAAATGGCTGAAGACAAAATTCAAATTGAAAAATTTTTAGAGAAGCAAAATTTAAAAAAAAAAGTTGTACCTAGTAACACGAAGTGAAACTAAAAATGTTCTGTCAAAAACAAAGTCGTAAACATTTCAAAAGTAATTGGACGAGAGCCGGAGATTGCAGCCAAGGATCAACAGAATCGTTCTTCTCAACTTGACAGAATGTCTTTTTTAAAGGAGAAAAGCTGAGAGAACAATACTGGAGGCCGAAAATAAGTGATACGAGGCCGGCGTCACGATGGAAATATGTCAAAAAACGGGTAGAAAACTTCCGCCGAGAGTGATTTGATTAGGTTTCGTGTGGGGTAAGCTGAGGTCCTTCGAAATGGAATTCGAATGGGTAGGCGGCCGAGAGCGTTTATTATGCGCATCGAAAAGCGGCACTTGGCTTCTTGCTTTTCTTTCAGCCTTTCGACAAGAAACGGCTATCTCCGGAGGAAAACCACGTGGAATTCTTGCCGCGGCTACTCTCGACTCTTTCGTCCGGAAAATTCTTCGAAAGGTCAGTCTTGTGTCATTCGAAAGTTATTCCCACGTTGAGTAGCATTACATCACTAAGTTCGGGAAAAGAAAGTTCACTGCGACAAAAATATGACGAATTCTTACAACGTCTTGAAGCGTGGTAAGACCACCCTCTCCAATATATCTTTTAAAATTCTTTTCTACTACTTCACAAACTGCCCAAAGATCGAATCGATAGATTTATTTATCAAAAAAAAAACTGGACGGCGACAAAAGCCGTTCTCCAAATGTTTATAAAATGAAGAGTTATAGTGAAGCTTCTCACTGCTAAAACAAAAAAAAAACCCTCATTCCTTTCCAAACTATTGAAAATTTGTTTTTACAACTTAATTTCCAATGAAATCATTCGAATCATCCGAATTGATGAGATTAGGAAGATGAAAGTTATCGCATTTCAAAAAAACGGCTTATGTGTATGTGAACTTCACAAGTGTTCGACGGGAAAGATTATTTTTGGGTACACACGTCAAATGAGCTAAAATTGGAAATGTTCTTCACTGTTAGCACCGACGCGGAAATGAACTACCGCGCACACTACAAACTAACTGGCGAATAAGCTTTTCGCGTAGATAAAGTTCAAAAACTAGAGATTTGGTCTTTTTTTCAAAAAAATTATCATATTTTTATTCAATTTATTCTAGATGCTACTGTATTTAAACGTCGAAAAAAACCGAAAAAAAGCTTCGAATTGGGAAACTCGGCTTCCGCTTATTTTATTGCTTTTTTTAATGCTAATTCCCTAGTACTTTTTCGTTAAAGTCCGTTTTTTTTTAAATTTTTTTGTGACTTGCTTTTTTTAGATAACAATACTAAAAAAATGCAATTTTTTTCGGAAAGTTCTCATCGAAAATAATTTTTTTGACCAGCCTACAATACAACGACAAAAAAGAGCAGAGACCCAATTTCAGTCACTTCAAATATTCTTAATATTACGACAGAACAAAAATTCCGTCGTCAGGGAAATAAATCTGATTTAATTTGGAACCGAGCCAAGAGCTCTGCGAGTCAAGCCGCAAAACAAACAAAACTACCGTATTTTGGTGAAAAAGGCCGTTCGAATGAATAAAAACACCAAAAAATGTCAGAATGAGAAGGAGATATTGTGACTCTGCACGCAACTTTTTTTTCTCATAATAAAATGACTTTTTCTGGAGCGCCAAAAAATCAGATCTTAAAGATAACTTTCTGCTTTTAAAAAGTTTAAGGAGAAAAACTATTGGGCATAAAACTGAGAGAAAAAAAAGCAGGGAACTGCTCAGCAATCATCTCATAATGCAAGTTTACGGAAATCATACTGACAAGTATGGATGAAGTTAAAAATCACGGCTAAAAAACTAATCTTCTTTAAAAACCTGAAATGCTTCCCATGTTTTCCGTAGAAGCGGCTCACATAAGTTGAATAGCTTGTTTGTGATTTTTTTTTCTTGGAATAAGTCTGAAAAAATGTAGAAAAAATACTAACGCTGCCAAGAGTTTCTGGGAGACGAGGCGTCGACCGAAACCACGCTCATTTTCTTCAGAGCTCCGCGCTCGACGTTGGCCTCGCCCTGATAAGACTTCTAATGGATGAAAAAAGTTTTCCTTTTTAAGCTTTTAATGATTTCTTTAGTAATCTGATGACTTTCCCATTTCAAACTTTCAAAATTGAAAAACATACTGCGGTGCTGAACCGTCGTTGAACAAGACTGTGCGGCCTGGGACGTTGTTTTCTTTCACTGCCAAACGACTTTTCCTCGAGAAAACCTTCCAAAAGACCGCCGAACGCCATTTGAACTGAAAATTGTTTTCTTGAACATTGTGAGAACTACCAGAAAAATAATAACGGTGGGAGTTTTTCGGAAAAAAAGGAAACAGACTAATAGAATTTCGTTCTCATCGTAAACTACTACTACAAAATGCAAAATAAACTGCTTTTTATCAAAAAAATCTCGAAATTAAAAGCTTCGCTGACACCAAATGAATAAAATTCAAAGACATGAACTCATATGAGAGCCTCAAAATCGACTTCATAAGGGTACTCCTTGGCCTCTAAAAAAACAAATCTGACGTTTTGGATTTCGTGTCCTGAATCTTTGAGTGGAAGAAGAAAAATAACGTGGGCACCTACTATTTCGAAACAAAAAAATCCTAGCAAACTTTGCAGCCTTTCAGAAAAAAAAAACTTCTCATCGAATAATATATTAATAGAAAAAATACATCACGAGAGCGAATCTAATCAAACTTCACATCTTATGAGAAAGAAATCAGATAAGTATTTTTTTTCCCAAAAATTCGCTTCGAAAGTTTCTGAAAAAAAGTATCTAAAATGTCAACGCAAACACGAAGAATCGAAAAAGGTACACCTTTTCAACCATGTTTTTATATTTTACAAAATAAGCGTGTTATTTTTCAAAAAAATGTGATAAATTCTAAAAAGTAAAACATCAAAATTGATTCATAAAATTCAGGGCCGCGGCGCGACGAGAAAGCATATACGCATTGCTTTCAAAAATTTCAAAATTATTTTTTTGATAACGGTCCAAGTCATAGATGACAATATTCCGTCATTTTTAAGTTATAGACTAGAAAGACGAAAAAATTCTGGAAATTCGATATGAATTTCCAACACGCGATGTCCGAAATTAAAACATTTTTGATGCTTGATGTCCCTTCATAGCTGTTCTTGCTTTCTAAAATTCCCTTCCGGCTAACTAATTTAGGCGCTCCATCGATTGCAGTCAACCCATTTTTGATTCAAAATTCACAAATACATTTCCACAGAAACCGTGAGAAACATTGAAAAAAAATGCACAAAAATTTCGACTTGAGAGCCGAGAAAATCAAACTATACCTGCCCTGTATTATTAGTTGAAATATGTTCTAACTCATCAAAAAAAAATAAACGGAATGAGCTCTTAGAAAGCGCGAAAACACGATATGTTGTGGGCGGGATCATCCAATCGGAAACGTTTGAGAAAGAGCTTCTTCGGGGGTGGCTGAATATATTTATCATCTCGAAAAAAAAAATCACTTTGCAAACTAACTATTTTCAATTTTGTCATTTACTCGGAAATTTAATAATTTTCAGTCCATAGTAAGTTTTTACGTGAACTAAATTATTTTAGAAAACGTTTTTGAAATAACCCGGTAGAAAAAAAGGATTTTTGGAGGCCCAAAGAAAAAGCGCTGGAGGCTGAAACATAAGAGCCTTTCTTATTGAACTTTTGGAAGCTGTTGCATAGCCTGGGGCAAAACGCACGAAAAGCCTCATTTGATCGAAATTGGAAATAATTCAGAATAGATTCGAAAAAAAGTATATTGGTTTAATTTTTGGATCGGAGCGAAGTGAGAGGAGCTGAAAAGGAAACTCTGGCGCCCGAAAAAAACCGAATTCACTGGTCCAAAGGTTGCGTGGAACGAGGCTCAATCTTCCTCCTTGCAACTAAGAATTAAACTACAATTTTGTTTTACGACTTTTTCTCAAAGAGGAACGGAGGACCCCAGGAAAGGAAAAACAGACATGAAACAAAAGAAGCGCGTGAGGTTCCGCACATTAAGAATGAATTCGGGAAGATCCATTTTTCATGTATTTGTGCATCAGAAGCTTTTCTGCGATCAGAAACCTCGACTACCAGAGTTTTTTTTTGTATGCAAAAAACCTTGGTTATCGAAAAAAAAGTTCACAGTTGACGGAAGAAGAGCGAATTATTCAATTCATTACAGTGGAAAGATGCCAGAAAAAGGATAGGAGGTGCATTTTTGTGCGACAGTGCGCGACAGTAAATAAAAATGTTTTAAAGAATAATGTTTTCTGTTCAAAAATATTTGCTGATGGGCTCGAAAACGCATAGAAATGATAGGCCGAGAACCGTTACAAGAGTTATTTTGAGTCAAGGCTCCATGTTGTGAACAGATTTTAACAAACGAATGAAAAAGAAATGTTTTTTGTACATTCTCAACAATTTTCACGACCTATTTCAGTATCATGACTTTATGAAAGAAGAAGAATAAGAGTCAAGTTCGAAAAAACGCCATTCTTTCTATCCTAAAAGAGGCGTGGCTTTGCGTTTTTTATAAGAGTTCGAACTCAGTTACAATGCCTAAAGCCAGAATATTTCGAAAACAATACGCGAAATGGTTATTCTGCATGAGGTCGACAATTATTTTGTTCGGAAGGAGAACTAAGACAAAAGTAAAGGACACTCATTAGGGCCTGCCGAACAACAAAACTGAAAAAAGCGGTCAGGAAGGAAAACATAAAATAAATAATGAATTTTTGCCCTTTTTGCCTCGAAAAGCCGGAAATTGAGCATTCGCACTCGTGGCCGCCGTTCAAATGTAAACTTTTTCATCTGGACGCGTCGACAGCTGACTTCTGGATCTTCGAGTATTTTTTCGGCATTGATTCTGAGAATCCTCTGACCCGTGAAATGGAAGTAAAGAAGAGAAAAAGCAGTACGTTCATTTATGGGAGGAGGAAGGATCCAGCAAATTAAAGGGTGGAAGACTCGGCACAGTTAAACATTTTATGGGTTCTCTTTCCAGCAATCCTTTCGGTGTTCCAAAAGTCCTCAATTGGAAACTTCCTCGCATTTTCGACGTTGCTTCGAGTTTTTTTTTGTTTCATTTTCACTTTACGAGAAGTTTTTTCCAACCAAAACTTCGAAGAGCTCAATTTCTTGTTGATTTTCGGAAAAAGGCAGAAAAAAGAAATAGAGAAATGGGAGGTAAAAATATTTCTTTCCGTTCTTAGGAGCCGTCTTCTACTTATTGAGTTTAGGGGACATTTTGAATCGTATAATACATTTTATGGAAGAATGGAACATATTGAAAATTTCTTGACCAAAACTAGGCGTTCTTCGAAAAAACACCTTCAGAAAAACACCAATAATATGGATGAAGCAAAAAAAAACTGCTTCCGCTTGGTTCTCATGATTTCTGGATTCGTGTTTTTTTTTTGCTGAAAGCATGTGACTGGTAAACCAAATCCTTGCGTATCATTTGGAATGTATATTTCATGAACTTTTATTTTTTATTTCTTTATTCGAAAACACAAAAAATAGATAATCAGAAGCCGCGAACCGTAGTGAAGCACGCAAAATAAATTGTACCACATATCAGATAAAAGCAGAACAAAATAAGGTAGTGTGTCAGTGTAACGTTTTAGAATTCTTTATTTATTTTATGAGGATCTAAGAACCCGTTGTTCAAATAATAAGAATCGAGTCGTTCTTTCTCTAAACACAAAAGTACCAGTACTAGGCAGCACTAACAAAATCGATATAGATAATTTCGGACATCTAGTCGTACTTTGAGCAAACGCAAAGACTATTTCTGGAATATGGGGCAAGGCAAACCTCAAAAAGGCACAATCAAAATGATGGTGGTGTTAAGAGAAGAGGTACACGTAGACTTCCAAACGAAAATCTGAGGTCAGGGTCCGACTCGATTCGATCTTTTTCCGAAGCTCGGACCGGCGGGCGGCGACTGGTCCATCGACAGGTCTGGAGAAGGCGACAGAGGCCGGGCCGCCGGAGACCTTACGAATTTGCCCGAAGTCCCGGGCCGCACCGTGATTCCGATGTTGGAAGAGGTCGCCGGTCGATCAGCCTGAAACAGTCAATTGAACTCCAGACTCGCATTTTGGAATAAATAATGTTCGAAATGGAAAAAGTCTAATCGGAAGTTGTTTTATTACTTCCTCGAAAAGTTATGTTGAACAGATCGCAACTTTTTTCCATGAAAATTGAATCAAGATCACAAATAAACTGTCAGCTTTTAGTTTTCAAGCCCTTTCCATCTTCAGTCATGCTTAATTCAGATACATAGATCTCCAACCTGAACATTCCTTGCAAGCCGCAAACATCGACTTGAAAAGACATATTTTAAGACAAAATTGAAAGACAGGACAAAAACTTCTCAAAAGCTATTGCGGACTTATGGAAAAAAAAATCTTTTTTTTTTAGGTCTGACTTCTAAAGCGACAATTGATATCTTGAAAATGTCACAGGAATCATATCTGTGACAAAAAAAAGATCACCTTAATCCGTTGTCCGGCCCTCCGCACATTACTGCTCGAATCAGAAACGTGCACTTCTGGATCTGGCTCCGGCTCGGGAGAAGACGGCGCTTTCTCGGCTTCTTCGTTTGTCTCACTCACGACCACAACGGACAGTTTTTTCGGACCCCCACTAGTTTCTTCTGGTTTTGGGGACGTGATAGGAGACCTGAGCAGACAGAGTCTTTTTTTCAATAAGAGGGAGGGTACCTGTGCGATATTTGACCTCTGGAAGTAGATCTTTGGGTGGTCGAAGACTCGGCCTCCGGGATCGGCTCCATTTGGATGGCGGTCGCTACTCGTCGACTGTTGTTCGAGGCTGTAACAGTTCTTTTTTTTTCGAAAATAGTAAACGTGGTAAATCATCAATTTGAATATTTTACTTGCTGATCCATTCGGAAGAGGACCGGCAGGAGCTCTACGTTCTTCCGGAGGCGATACTCGGCCATTGCCGGTTATGGAAGGCTTTCGATGGTGAAGGACGTTTCCGTTGCTCGTCCCTGGATGTTAAAGTCCAACTCGATCCTTCGATCTCTGCGCAAACCTCCGTTGTGGATGATCTGCGTGGACTGCTGTTCCTCCTCCAGACGTTTCAGTCGCGCCATCTCCATCCTTTTTTGGCGGCTTTTCTGCTTCGCCAGCATCTTCCACTTGGTGATCGCTTTGGTGACCGTTTGGAAGGTCCTTTAGATCCAAATGTGGTTATCTTCCCTGACAAGAAAGTACCTGGTGGAAAGAGGTTTCTCAATAACGTATCGTGCAACGTTTGTTCCAGCGAGGCCATGCTCGATGACGTCAGCACCGATTTGTTCTTCATAATCCGTGACACGAAGACCCAAAGGACTTTTGCTGAGCAGCTGAAAAGGAAAAATATCATTCTGAGATTTATTCCAACTTTCTTACGAAAAGAACAAGAAGTCCACATGCCGCCGAATAGACGAGAATGACGACTGTCGCCAAGGCTTGGACGCCGAGGAGTTTGAAGCTCCAGGAGTACAACAGCCCCTCCATGTTGTTCGTTGCTCCAAGCTGCAAATCAAAAGATGGATAGAAGACCTTGGCGGAAACGAAACACTTTATACTTTCTGGTTTCAAAACGAAACTCAAAAACGAGCTTCGGCTCATAATGTTTATTTTCTTTCTTTGGTGTTTTTTGTTCTTTTTTTTTACATTATCTTTATCATTTCGGGCCGACGAATGAAGTGACTTTTTCGAGATAAACTCCTAAATATTCATATGAAAACATCTATACAGCTTTTTTGAATGTCTTAATTTACAACTTTTAAACTTTTTTTTTTGAAATTAGACTGAATATCTGTCTTAGAAATTTCCCAAGAATCTCACCAAGTGTTTGTCTTTCTCGCAGAAGATCCCGACGGCCAACATTCCCCAAATCGAAGACGTCAAATGGATTGGCACAATACCAACAGGATCGTCGATATGAAGTCGTTCAAGGACCGGCAGGACCATTATCGAGAAGACAGAAGACACGGAGCCTATGACCAAGGCGTGCCAAGGTCTCGAGACCGCGCACATTGCTGAAAACTTTTTGCATTTTCCATCGGAAAGCCTTATTTCCTTGCCTGTGATTGAAACGATGGAAGACAATATCCCGTTGATCAGGTAGTTGACCTGAAGTTTTTTCGTCTTGACGAAGCTGATCGTGATGGCAGTTGCTCCGCCGCCGATCGAGCTCATGATGGTGGCTACGGCGGCTCTGAGAATATCAGGAATAGTGGAATGACGTAATCGGATAAGATGAACCTGGCCCCCAGCCGCCATCTTCCCCCGGTGATTCCCCACACCGATCCAGCGTTTATGCCGAACCAACCCCACCAAAGGAGAAACGTTCCTAAAAAGATTAAATACAATCTTGGAAAGCGCGAGCCATTTTTAGAGCTCTAATTCTCCAAGATCTTATTGAATTCCGCAAAATTAGGAGCCGAAAGGCTGACATTTCTAATTTTTGAACGTTGTATTAATCTTTCAGTTAACAAAAACTGACCAAGTAGAGCGTTGGTGGGGCTGCTCATCTGATGGACACTGTCTTCATTGAAGCGATTTCTTCGCGGCTTCAGATAAACTGTGGCGATGAGTCCGATGATGCCGCCGACCATGTGAACCTTTATCTCGATAGACCCAAAGTTCAAGTGTTCATCCTACCGCCGAGCAGCCCGCGAAGTCGACAACGCCCATCTTGTAGAAAAAGCCTTCTTTATCCCAAACCCAATGCGCCGGAGCTGCCTGAAAATTTTTCTCTGTTAGCGTCCAGACAGAAACTCGCGGACCTGAATCAGGATAACTATGCAACCGAGAAGAATGTAGGACTTGAGCTTGGCTCGCTCAGCGACAGCTCCAGAAACGATGGTAGAAGCCGTCGTGGCGAGGCTCAGCTGAAACAGGAAAGCGGCGTAGGACCAGCCCTCCTGGTTGACGTTCTCCTTGTTGCCGTATTCTCTGAACACAACTTTGCTACTTCTCAGTTTCTGGTCTAACCTTGTTGGGTCGTAGAAAAACTTTCCGAAGCCGATGTAGGGGTTACGAAACGGTTCATAGTCCCCGTAAGACAAGCCGTATCCCAAACTCCAGTAGGAAAGTCCTCCGAAAACCACGTCGACCACGTTCTTCACCATTATGTTCACTTCATCTTTCGCGGACACACTTCCTGACTCCAGAAGACCGAACCCTGAAGGCTTTTCCTTTGAATGGTGAAAAAGAAAGGTCGGTTTCGTTTTTGTTTGAGAAATTTTTAGAAATTGACTGGAATATTCCTTCATGTAGCAAAAGAAAGATTCTGGGAGTCTAAACCTGCAAAAATTCCGAATTTTTGAGAGCAGAAGCCTCAAAGCTTGTTTGCCTGTACCCACGGTTTCTCCAAAAACAGGCTGTTGAAAGGTAAAGAATTTCAAATTAATGTGATCAATTTTTAAAAAATTCCCAAACCCAAAGTATATGAAGGTTTCTTATAAATTGTTTTCTGAAACCTCTCCAAAGAATGATGAATTTAATTTTAACGTCTAACTTAGGATAAATTCCAGTTGAGACGCTTATTGAACACCGATATTTCATTCACACAAACGAAATGAATTCCCCAGGACTACAATGAGAAAATTCATTGATTGATGTTTGAACTTTGAAAAGGCTCTACAATTATTTTGTCAATTCCACCAGAATAGGAATGGTCATCGTTTTTATTCAATCATTTGAAGCTCGAAAAACGCGAGAGAAAAGCAATTACTTCGTCTCGTTTGGGAACGAATATCTTCGAATAAATCGTGTAGAACTAATTTCAAAAAAACCCACTTTTTCTTCTTTGATGACTTCACAAAAACTCACCAGAGTGCATGGTGAAGATGATGAAACTGCTGGTAATGATCCAAACGGCGTCGTCTTGGTACAACTTGTCCACCTCGCTGCCCGTCATCGTCTCCGCATAATGGTGGATTTCTGAAATTGAAACAGTTCAACTGAATTGTCAGCTCTGGATTTGAGAAAATTCCTAAGGAAGTTTTTTTGGCGTAAAGTTTCGAGATTTTCTCAAATTTCCTCAAACAACTTTTTGAAGATATATTAATATCCCTGGTAGTCGTTGCAACCAAAGTTCTATTTATAAAGTGGTGAGCTTTCTAATCTTTCTTTCAAAACAGTATAGGCTGGAAACCAATATTTAGCAGCTTTTAAAATGATTCTAGCAAAAATATGCTAGTAGCCACCATGGATATGTTATCTACCCCTTTAAATAGTGTTCGGGGTAATTTTTAGAGAATACAGAAAACACTTTTTGTTATCTGTACAAATTTTGTAAAACTAAAGCCCATTTTTTTTCATTACGTTTTTCCTCCCTAAATTTATGGAAAATTTCTTCCGATCCTAATTTTTATACTTTCTCTGGTATCAAATTTTTTGTGATTTTTCATAAAGAATAAATGTACTGACGGACGATCTGCATGGTGGAGACGTTGATGACGCCCGCCGCCGGGCCTTGGTTCGAAGCCATCGTCTCAGCGAAACGTCGAGCTCATTCCTCTCTTGTGCCAGCCATCTTATAATCGCATCCTGGATTCCATTCGGTTAGAACGAGAAACATAGAACGATCGAGCAAAGAACGAATCGTATCCAGGGAATGTTATTTTAAAATAAAGACCAAGGCAGTGAAAAAAGGGAGGTCTTAATAAAAAGCGTAATCTCGTCAATATTATATTTAGATTATAACGATCGGGTTTTCATGCACAAAAATTTGAGCCGAGAGAAAACTTGAGTCAAAACGCGAAAAATTTTCTCGTCATCTGTCAACAAGCATATTTGACCTAAATATACTTACTGACTTTTGTGAATTTTCAAATAGATCTTTGGAATTTGGATTGAGACGCCATGAGATTTTTCATGCCTCATCATTTACCAGCCACATGTCTCCGCCTCTTTTTCTAACTTTTTAAGAGAAAGACGCCTGAACTTGATCGATCTCACATGTGCAGTCAAACCTGACATCAATCGCTCGGTTGTGATCGAAATGACTCATTTTCAGCCTATATTTCGAGCTCTTATCGGAGCACAGAATGCCCGAAAGCGAAAAGGAAGCCGAGGCTCTCTCCCATACAACAATGGATCACCCAAAGGCAAAACGAGGATTGTGGACGTTAACGCAAATGAGAAGGATTCATGAATAAAAAACGAAAGAAGGAAAATATGGAAAAGAATGGGAAGTCGAACAATTGGGAATGCATGCGTTTATCTTAAAAATAGGGTGGAAATGAAGATTCGAGAAATGAAGATTCAGTTATAAAGTATACCCGAAGTAAAGACCAATAATATAAACTGTGTGATACTCTTTTCATGCACTTCGCGATTTCCCAACAGTTTTGCTAAAAGATGCTCAATTCGAAAGCTCACCAACAGAAATAGACAGAAATATTGAAAGTGAGGTCGGAGGAGCACATATGCAAGAGGAATGGTTGCGAGCGCAAAAGAAACGAAGAGAACAAGGAGGATGTGGCTGAAAAACAGCAATTTGAGACGTCGTCGCCTTGATTGTAGCTCCGGACACGGGAAACCAACACGAGAGGTCTTAGGCTCTCGAGTGGCGGCGCCGACATTCCGGAGAACCTCTTACAATAGCCTTTTTCCTATCTCAGAGCTGGAAGATGGAATTTTAAAATTTTAAAATCGGAAATCAAAATGCAGTGATTTGCTTGTGGTTCTAACTTATAAGAGTTTCAAATTACTATCGATAAAGATTCAAAAGCATGGCTATGAGCAAAACGGCATGATCAACCATCGCAGCTATGAAAAAAAAAATATATTTGAAGTCAGTACTTTTCTTCCAATTTTTTAAACCAGTTGTGAAAGATAAATTATTCCGCGGAATCCAATATCAGTATTAATTTAAGAAAGAGCGAGCGATAACAGCTGATTTTTTATGAGCACACGAAGTAACAGAAAGACCCGTGCTAACTCATTGAAAAAGGCTGACTCGGCTCCCACGCTCTGATAATACGTAAAACAAGAAAATATTGATCTGAAGAACACCTGAGAATGTTCTTTGAAAGTAATGAAGAGAACAGAAAAATGGCGTTTACTGTTTAGAAAATAGTTTAGAGCTCAAATTGGAGCTGTATTGCGTCAACTTTTCTATTCGAATCAAGAGGAAGTTTCGTGGTTTGTGAAGGAACGTCTTCTAACTTCGGGTAGCCGAAAAAAAACGTTTGGCTGACAGATTCCGATGGAAGCTGTCAATTACTAAGCACTTTACTCGGAAAACTAGACAGCGTAAGGAAGTTTTCTTCTGCTTTTTCTTTGACTTTTTAGAGTTCGATCTTCTGAGAACTACTCTAAAGAGCGACTTTCTTTCCCACTCAAACCGATTTTCCCTGCCTTTTCAGTTCAATTTGTGTTTAATGAGAAAAAAAGTGGAAATAGTGGAAAAGCCCTTCGGGATAATGATGAAAAATACTTTGTTGATATAAACTTTTGAGAAGAGAACTACTGAAAAATGACTTTGTTTTCCACCAACAAGGAATGTAATTTTTCGTTTCTTTTGAAAATCTTCTGAAAATCGGTCAGAGAATCCTATCATTTTATACCAAACATTCGCCGTGAAAAATTTCTAGAAAGGGTCTATTGAAGTTAGTTTTTGCTTTAAAAAATTGAACTGAATAGCGGAATTTCGAGATAACTGTTCTCAAAAAAAATAAAAGTTTTTTTAGATTGAAACTTTCAGAATCAGAATCTCTTTACTCAAAAAAAGTTTTTCTGGGCAAGTTCTGTAGGAATTTCGAACGAAAAGTAGAATTGACTTTCTTGTCAGACCGATTTTTCCCAAAAAAATTCAGTTTTATTTTTCTGTAGAGAGAAAAAGGCGCGAAAGAACAGAGAGAACGCCAACGAAGCTGTAAAATGAAATGAAGGAGAACCGAACAAAACGATGGCCCATAAATTGTGAGCCCTAAATAGAGGCTTTCTAACGATCCCACTTGGAATAAAACATAAACGGCCTGAGGGGGTGGCGCCTCCAAAGAACCAGGGCCTAAGCCGCGCCTTTTCCGTCAACAAGCAAGATTCGAGCCGAATTCGGCCAAGTCCAGAAGTTTTCACGTTATTTCGGCAAATATTTTCCGAAAATGAACTTTTTCGCAACGATTAGAAAATAGTTCAAAAGAAAGGGATAGAGAGAAATGGCTGGCTACAAAATGAAATGAAGCACTCGAAAGATTTGAGAAGTGCTCTTTTATGACGAGATTATAGCCAGTGTAACCCCATCTGTCAAATAAAAAATAAATCGGATTGAAAATTATACATAATCCTCTTTTATTCAAGCTTCATAAAGTTGAATGAATTTTTTTAATTCCTTCTAAAAACAACTTATAGCAAAATGAACAACGAAATTTTTCCCGCAGTCAAGGTTCTTTCAAAACTTTAAAATCAGTTTACTTTTTAAATATATTTTGCATGAGAAAACCTAACAAGAAACTTTCTCTCACTACTTTTTTTTTCCTTTACAGCAGAATCGGATGAAAAGAAACGGAGAAAATTGAACAGGGTGCCTTAACAAAAAGCTTTTTGCGGAGTTTCTACGTTCCCAATTTGGGCTCGGTTTAGGCACAAAAAAAGCGGAACGTGTTTTTTTTTTTTGCCGTCTCAAAGTTTTCCGAAAGTCGAAAAGAGTGTGATGATCTAAAGGAAAGAAAAGTCCAAGGGTGTGAAATCCGAGAAAACGCGACATTTAGCGCTTCCAAGCGGATTAATGGCGTCGATGTGTGGCTAGCAAGCATTTTCGTCCTTTGCCGTCCTTATGCCAGAGCCCGACTTGCAGATTTATTCGGGAGAGTCTTTGAAAAATGAAAATGAAACTTTTTTCTAAAGTAGGTTCTCATTTTTTGTTGAGTGTGAGTCATTGTTGGAAAAAAAGAACGCTACAAATTTCTTAGCATATCTTGAGATCTTAAGTTTGGCTGTGAAAACCTAGGAAAGTTTTCTCATTTAGCGAATTTCATCTGCAAATTCCTCATGAGTTTTTAAAAGCGCAGAAAACTGAAAAAAAATTCAAATTTTCAAAAAACGGCTCTTTCTCTTTGTATTTTTTGAACTTTTCTCACCCTTTTTCGAAGAAGCCTGCAGAAATTTTTGTGACTTCACGAAAAAAAACATTTCCGAAAAAATATAAAGATAAACGTTCGAAATCTACAAGAAAATCTACAAAATCCTCGACGAAAAAAACTTCGGTCACTTATGAGCCAAAAAACGGCTACTTTGATTTTTCAAACCAAAGCTTCAATTTTCAAGAAAATGATACTTATCCTTTTGCAAAACATATTGAAAAATGCATATTTTATGATTAACGTCATTAAATAATCAGAAACTACTAGTTATTTCTGGAAGAGGTTTGGTGGCAAGAAGACATTAAGACGGCAGAAGGATCTCTTTGAATATTCTGTGGATGCGATGAGCTTTTTGATATTTCATCGTGTGGTCGAAGTGCAACAGGAAGCTCGGAAAAACCAAGAAAAAGAAGGAAAAAGCTTTGTTATGAATCGACAAGAAAGAAGATGGACGTTCTGTTCTCTAGCGATACCTAATCGCTTTGTTTTGTAGTGGCAAAGAATTTCTCGACCTAACAGAAGCCCTACGGCCTTGTTTATTATGTCTGCAGAGCAGGTAGCAACAATTTCGTTTCGCTGAGAATTCGCTCAATTTTTTGATCCGAGATCTCGACAGAACGTCAGTTAGACAACTTATTCAGATTAATGTCCAAAGCGAAAAAAATTGCCAAAATCGCCAAATAGAACGGCCCGAAAGATAAGAAACCAAAGTGGTCCAGACCTCCTGAGGGCCGGTTGCCCCGGCGACACCGGAATCCTTCGTCCTGCACTTTTATCTCCGTATTTCCTTCCGAAATCAGTTTATCTTATATCAAACATTTAGTAAAAACGTTTTTAGAGTTTCAATCTCTGAAATGAAGAAATTCGCTTTTTCTTCTCTATAGGAAAAAGAATGCAAGATTATGGTAGCCTCTAATTGATAGTCGGCGGACGACTAATTATCAGAAAAAATAAATGAACAGATTTTGGGGTCAACCAAGTTACTTGGTTATTTCTATTTTGGTGTTCGAAATTTCATCTTCTTATTAACATTTTACTGATGGAATGAAATCTTGATTGATTTTTTTTTGATTTGAAGAAAATCGGAAACTGAAAGAGAAATTTTTTTAAGAAGCCTCATAAGTGAGAATTATTGAAATATTTAGAAAATTCGAACCTAATATGAAAGTTTAAGTCACTTTTGAATTGGATTAAATATTTGAAAAAATCAATAAAAAAATCAAAAAAATCTCTAACCGAATTTTTTTGGACTTCAACGACTTTTTAAAAATAAAATTGTTGCAAATCGGAAATTGAAAAAAATATGTTTAAAAATAAAGCTCAATTTCGAAAAACATTGTTTAGGTAGAAGCAAACGAGAAATAATGTACGTGAATGGGGCGCAAAGAGCTGGAAAACATGAAAAAAAAAAGAGTTGGCGGGAAATGTGTTCCTGAGGTTTCCGTTATAAGCAAAAACTTTCTGCTCCTGGACATTGTTTTTGAGATTTTTTTTTCCAGGCGAACTTTATCAGAAAGAGCTGGGTGGCCTCATCGTCATTTTCGAAAATGAAATAAAATAAAATCTGGTCGGAAAAATAGAAGAGTTTGATGAGGCTTTTGGCTTCGAAATTGGAACAAATCACGCAATTTTCGACAAAAATGAAGATCCTCCGTGTTTGGCCGAGGTCCCACAGGACTTTACGGAGCATTTCTCTTTTTTTTCAAGCGGCCAACGGTAAATGTTATTGAACGCTCCAGAGGGAACGTTCAAAAGAACACGTTGCTTTTTCTTCCAATGAAATTTACATCCTGTTTTTGTCCGAAATCTTGGGACTTTCCGAGAATTTGTTCGCCTACAAGTGAGCGGTGATCACAAATATTCAAGGCGTTATCATATGTATAATTAACGATCTGATAAATTTATACAGGAAGAAAATTCCTTTAGACTTGAATGAAATCGAAACGTAGAAAAATAAGTGACTAGACTGAGCAAATCTGAAGAAAAAAAGAAAGAAAATGATGACTGGAACATGGAAGTTTTGTCAACATGCAGTGGCCAAAAAGAGTCGCCGTAATAGATTCGGGAAAGCGGAAAAATGAGCGCCCACCAAGTATTTTCCTGGTTTTCGCCGTTGCGTATCCAGCCAACAAGAACACAAATTAAGAGAAAAAGCTTCGACTTTGGCACTATCCGCCTCCATTGTTGGCCGGAAACTCCAGAAGAAGTTCCTCTTTTTTGTCATCCATTTTTTCAAAAAGAATCTAGAAGCGTCATCTGTCACAATAAAAAAGTTGGCACTTAAAATACGCCTTATTCTGAAAGGGAAGCTTGATTATGAGACTCAAAAACAGTCACTGAGAATAATAGCAAAAATATATATTAAATTAAACTCAAATGAGTATCTCTGAAGTGTCTCTTTTTTGAAATTCTTTTGTCTTGAATCAAAACTTCGTTTCGCAGGTGGGATAGATTGAAGCGTCGCGGTTGCGTTGCTGTTACTTCCCAATTCAGAGCAGCATTTAAATCAAGAAACCGAACAATATGAGGTCCGCGATCCGATGATGACCGCCACGCAACCGCGACGCTTTGACTCATTCCATTTACGTCTAAGAAATTTAAAATCGAGTTTGAGAAACTTTAGAGTTGTTCGGAATTCCTCCGGAAAGCAGTTTTATTTTACACTTCCTGGTACAAAAAGATGTCTCGAGGGTCCTCTAAACGATACTATTGAAATAAGAACGTTTCATTGGGTTCTCTATGGCTAGTTCTAATAAAAACAACTCTCCCGGGTAGAAAAAGGAACAAAAATTTGTCCGTGCAAGCGAATGAATGGACGTTGGTTGACAGCCAAGAACTTCTGGCGTCGTCCGAAATCATGGATTGACGTTTCGTGTGAAGAAGTCTCTAGAAAAAATCTCCATAGTGAATCAATGGTTAAACTATCACTGGCAAAGAATACGTCCGAATGAATAGGATAGGGTACAAGTCCACAACTACATTTCCGGCAAGAAAAAAATTTGTTTTGTCCTTTTTGGGAGAGAAAAACTACAATTCCTTTAGAAAACATCAAAGATATACATTATTACAAAATGTCTTACTCAGATTATATAGATAAAGTTCATGAACAAGTAGAGAAAGTATATTTTAGGCATAACTGTACTCGTAGAATATTATTTTAACTTACGAAAAAACGGAATAGTTCTAGGAAATAAAATAAAGCGTAGCTGGACTAATTTTAAAACAAAATTCTTGAAAGAGACAACTGAAACTAACTGGCTAACGAACATTTGTTCTTTCAAAAAAATAAAGTTTTCGAAATGACAGTAAAAATTGAAAGATTGATTCTAATTTGATGGCTAAAATTTTTTTCTTTTTTTTTCAAACTTTCTCCATTTTTTCGGATAAATCTTTCTATTTTTTTCTGATCAAAATATATCGCTTACTTTACGATTAATTGTACAAAGAAAACTCCTTTTTACCTTATCGAGTTTCAATTAACGTAAAAGGTAAAATTTACAAAAAAAATAAAAAAATTGGACAGTATGAGTGAAAAAAAATAATCCTCAAGGTACGAAAGTTTTGCGCCCTAAGTTATCACTTTAGGGCATTCCACACTAGCTAGTTTCACAAATGATACTAAAAGTTGTCCTGAAGATACTTTGAGCATGCTGTTTTTTCACAAAAATACTTTCGAAAAGTAGATTTCTCGCATATGCAGATCGAGATTGTCTTTCTTTATTTTATTTACGCATATTTTGTCTTCTTTCTTTTTTTATATTTCTACGAAGATCGTTTGCTTAATTTTACGACCTTTCGTTGTTTTTCAAGGATAGTGTTTTCATCTTGAGCTTTGAACGTAGGAACGAAGCTTTAGGGAGAGAAGAAACTCTGAACATAATTACTGTCTCTGCGCAGCGATCTGGAAGAAAGAAAACACCTCCGGCGCTTTGGCCGAACACCAAAGTAGTCGTTGGTTGTTGGAGTGTACTCTCTGATAGAGCTCCGGTGAGACCACCCATTCGAGTAATTCATTCGGAGCAATCGAGCTGGAAAGAGGTCTATAATTATAATTGCAAATTGAGAGCTAATTAGGATAAGAAGGTGCGTTCCAACTCAGGGGAGAGCTCGGCAATCGTTGTTTCTCACGCAAAGATGCAAGCAACAACAATAAAGTTCCTTGTCAGGGAAACAGACGCCTTTGCAGGGTCGTTCGGTGGAAAATTGAATGTCAAGAAAACAGATAAAGTTAATGAAAGCCGGTTGCTCGGCGACCGAGAAAAACGGGTTGGCTGTCTTGAAACTCCGAAAATTGAGTCTGAGACGCCTTGACAAGTCGAAGAAATGCGTCAAAGCACCGCCACAAAATGATCAAAATTCATGCACCAAAAGAGCATTCTGATGAGGAGATTCAACTTATCTGAAAAAACCAAAAAGCCGCTAGAAGAAAAAAGTATTTTTTATGAGTAAGAGATCATAAAAATGGTTAAAATAGGGCGAAATAGAAGGATCAAAAGCAAGAAAAAAAATTCAGGCCCCCAGAAACTGTTCTTCGACTTGAAAGATCCGAAGAAAAATAAATTTCCATTTTTTCGAACTTTCTTGATCTTTTATGTTGTTACTCAGGCTAGTTTGGAAAGAATGTTTTTAGGAGGTGCCAGTTTTCTTGATCTCTTGAGCTCAATAAGGGAAAGAAACCTAGAATTTTTTTCTTAAACTTCCGCTTCTTAATAAGTTTAACACAAAAAAAATTTGAAAGGAGAAAAGGGAACTTTTTGTCTTGAGATTCTGCGAAACAGCGAAGCTCCGAGGCTTCCTCTCTCTAATAGACAAATTCATTCCGATTCGCTTCATGAAACCTTCAGAGACTCAATATACGAGTCCGGTAGATGATCGCATAAAGATGAGCTAACTTTTTATCTTGAAGCTAATAAAAAATGTTTTTTAAGTCGTTATTTTTTTATCCAATATGCAAATATGGCGCTGAAATTCTGACTCCTTTGAAATTCCAATAAAAAATAACGAGTTCCGACTGCAAATACCATCTAAAAAAATTCATAACTTTTTCTTAAAAAACCTTAGTTCCACTTCATTTTCATTATCATGAAGCCATATGCGAAGTATGAGTTTTCATGTTTTTCAATTCGAATCCAGGTCTTTATGGCGACCTTATCCCCCATTTCACTTACAACTGAGCTTGTGTAAAAGCTTTTCATTCTTTGCCGAGATCGATACGCTTTCTGCCCTCTTGGCAACGACCCAACTACTAGCACCTAGTCTTAAATTGTTTCTTTTCCCCCGAGATTTATAGCTTATCAACATTATTATTTTCACCGCGCATGTAAATCTCCTTCTAAGTTTCTTGTGCAGCGATAACTTGCTGAATTTCGTCTAAACCCGGAAAATTTTCTGTCAAGAAAAAAAAATGTATCAGACGTTTGTGCATGCTTCTTTTGTCACTTCTTTTTCTTATTTGAAGTTCTGATCAAATCTTTCTTCTGCGCTAATAGTTATGGAAAAGCCTTATTTGGCCGAAAATTCGTCAGCGCGCAAACATTCCGCACGTCTTCTGCCCGTCTTGCGTTACTTTTCCATTCTTACCTTTTCAGTACTGTTTTTCGCCTTGGCTCAGTTTTCCCAGCCACTTTTTTAGTTTTTCAAAACATTCATTCTACCTGCAAAACCATTTGCAGAGGGAAGATTAGGTTCAGAGGCCTCGTTTTCACATTTCCATGGAAATATATTTTTGCGTGTTGTGGAGCACAATTATTCTCAGTTTGGCTGGGAAGCACATTTTGCCCTTTGCGTGTGGCCTCGTACATTTCAATACTATAATTTTCACCCCCACTGTTCGAATTTCTTCTTCCTTTTGAATGTTTGCTTTTCTGAAATTTCTTAATTTTCAAGGGACCGACTCTTTAGAAAATAAAGAAGTTAAATTTCCAGCATGTAAATGGATCAATGCCAATGCTTTAAAACCCTTCAAACAAGATCAATTTTCGCAAGCCTAAGACAATTTTAAATTCCATTGATCCTGTTCAATTTCTGGCCAGCCTGATTTATCATTTCAAGCAGATCAAGTTAGTAGTTTGGAGATACAGTTTCGGAAGTCCTTAACTCTTTTGTTTGACCTTTTTTGATGGCAATCGATTGATTGAGTCAGATTGGAACATTGCAGATGTTGGAGAAGAACAGCTAGTGATGTGAAGTCGGAATGAAGTGGCGGCTGGAAAACAGTTTCTACTTTTTCCTGGCCATCCGTTTGCTCTGCGTTCTCAACTGCGTCATCATTTTGTTCTGCGTAGCTCTTTCGCAGTCATGGACAAGTCGAGCGGCGGCCATCTTCGGCATGGTAGGTCTGAAAAGAATTCCCTTTTTCTAAAAGACTCAGATTTTCACTCTGCTCTCGTGTTTGCTCATCGGAAGCTCAATTGCCACGATTTTCGCCTGGGACCTCATCAAAATGGGTTTCCCCAAGGTTATAGTTTTCTAGAGACAATCCATGTATCGTTTCCTTCAGAGGACTCTATTCTCGTTCGTCTTCATTCTGTCGACCTTGGTCTCTGGAGTCATGTTCCTTCTCTCAACGGCGAGTTGCGACGCCTACAACCGCTTCGGATGTCTCGAGCAGTACTCTTCTGGAACATTCCGAGTGGCTGCAGTGTGTTATTTTTTCATCAATATCTTATTCCCAACAGAATAGACGCATGAGTTTGAATAGAAATCAGCAGAAACCTGACCAAAAATGAATACTTCAAGAACTTGTTCCTTCCCAAAAAAAACGAAACTTTTGTTTTGAGGCCTTTTGCTTTATCAACGTCGTATTCGGAGTTGCTGATGTGGCACTCAATTTTGTGTTCTACTTCAAGGAGGAAAAGAAGCCTCCAGATCGAACATACGACGTTCCGCCCATCTCCGTCATCGATAGCGAACAGTTAAACTTTTTCCCTCGTCACTCGCCCCAAAAAAAGGATGAATTTACAGAGCTGCACACGACCTCTACATGTCATATCAGCGAAAAGGCCAGACAACTTACGTTTGACGTAATTTATTCACATTATGTCTATGAAATTCACATTTATGGAAATATAAAGAAAATCACATTCCTATCGATCACAGAGAAAAGAGAATAACCCATACAGTAACAATCGAGTCAACAATAACGGAAGGCCAACAATAAAAATATGAATAGTCTCCGGAATATATAAGTTATTTGCCCGAGAAGTGTAATCCCTAAAAAAACAAAAGAAAACAACCCGATTAACAAAAAGTGAGAAAAAAAAACGTCGTCAACAAACTGTGCTCGTGCAAATCCCGTCTGAACAAAGAATTCGGCCGTAGCAATTATTTTGATTAGGAATAAAGAAACTTGATGATCAAGATGATAGATAAACTAGGTAATAATTTTTCGAAGTAAAAAAAAGAAAAAGAAAGAAACCCTATAAAGAACCAGCCAGTATAGTATTCACCAAGGATCCATCCTTCTCGCAAGATTCCTGCCAGAACTTGCTCCATTCTGAACAAAGATAAAAATGAAAGAAAATCACCAGAAATCCTTACTTTCAATGACGTGATACTGACGAGGTTGCTCCCAAACAAGGCGACAGACCTGGAAAAACAGAATATTCAAGTAGGGAAGTTCAAAACGAAACCTGGCAGAAGCCCCAAGGTCTTTCGAGGACGTCGTGATTGGACCCGTCCAAAAACACGACTTTGTAGTCTTTTTGCCATTCGAAGTACTCCCTTAAAACTGTTTTGTAGTGTACATTCAGCCCTAGGTCGATATGAAAAGAGTGGCTCAAAGAGCGATTCAAAAGGGGATTTGAAAGAATTTATTCCTAGTGTAGCACAGGTCGCGAGTGTACCAAAATGTGTCAAAAGGAAGTTTACCTCTCTAAATGGACTGAGGTATCTTGTATGGGTCCATCGAGATACCTCCAATATATCTTTTATCTCTATCTAGCTCAGGAGCCGTTTAGACTCCAGACCATTTGATTAACCTCCGGGAGATCGCGGTACCATTTCTAGATTAGCCTATGGGGGCATATAGCCAATGTCGCTTAGTGGTCGGGCGCAACTTCAAAGTAGTCGACACCCAATAGGCTATTCTCCTTCCTTTTCAAGTCAATAGAAAGAAACGTTCAACTTACATGTAAGCCGTGTGATTTTTCATGAGATATTGCATGTGTTGGGCCATTTCCTCGACCGTTTTGTAGTCATCGACAGCGAGAAACGAGTTTGGTGGGACAAATGGTTCGGCCAGCGATCTCTGAAAATCTCCAAAAAGGTTGCACTACTTTGAACACCTCGCCACGACTTGGAACAATCTGACTTTTAAAAGCTCTCTGTTCTCTCAGCGACCCCCAAGAAATTAAAACCAGGAACACAGACCGTTTCAAATCGTGGCAACTTTTTTTCCGTTACTCTGAGAGAAGGGAAGAGAAAATCTACAATACCTTCAACACCAAGGGGATGATAGTCCGTTGGAATCCTTGTCTCCAAAGTTTTTCTGTGTTATAATCCTTGCAGATCGAATTCTCGAAGGCCACATAGAAATGATAGCTGCAAGTAGGGCTGTTAACTCTTCACAAAAAAGTAACTAACTCAGTATCAAGCATCGATTCACAGAGAGTATTCCTTTGACATTTGAGCGTCCCGCAGCCTCCGTAGATGTCCACAGGAAAGTGTTTCTGAGAGAACAAAAATAGTACAAGACGAAGGAAATATTCACCTGCAGCTCATGGACGAAGGCTTCTCTGCGGCTGTTTGTCGAGCAGTGACTGACGAACCAAGCGGCCCCTTTGCTTTTCCCTTCTACTACCTTCTTGTCGACAATCTTCAAAGTTCTTTTGATTTTCGTAGTCCTTTCGAGCACACCTCGCCGGTTTTTCTAGACTTGGGACCAAGCTTCACAGTGTAACCGTAGGGCGAACTTGCTGCTGTATCGTGTCGGAAGCCCAAGGACATGTTGAAGTAATCTTGCTGCGGCACATTGAACCCAGAATTTACCGGCGATTCCGAAAAAAATTAATGATAAGTCCAATTTCTATGGAGCTTGAAAATTTTGTCTTACAAATATTATTCATTGAACCTACCTGACTAAAATAAATGACGTATTGGTCGAGGGATTGCCGGATGAACGACGGATCCTGATGAGATAGTAAAACCTGGAAAATTTTTCTTTTCTATGATTGGAGGTTAGAAGTATTCCTACCGCGGCGGCCTCCGCAACTTTGGATCGGTCGTGAGTGTATTCGCAGTTCCAATCTTTGCAGCCGTTGAGATTTTCCTGCGAATGTCCGGCATTCCAAGAGAGAATCACTCGTTTTTCACCTAGAAATTTTTTTTCACCGAAGCTCGGCTGATAAAGAAGATGGTGCGTTACAGAGCAAAAGCTTCAAAAACAGTCAAACAAAAAATGAAAAATCTTTTCCGAACCCTCCACGACTTGCGACAGTATGGCTTGTCTGCGCTCTCTAAATCTCTCCGAAATAGTCTAGTTTTTCCGTCAGCTTTTGAAAGTTTTCCTATGACTAGCAGTAAACCAACCAAGACCGTTCCAAACAGTGGCGTGGGCCTTTTTTGTATTCGATTTCTTTTATCAAAAATTGAAAGAGTTCAAAAATTCTTTACCTTTTTTGACATTGCACTTCATTCTTTCAGCCAATTTGATGGGGCTGTCCGTCATAACTTCTTCTACAAAAAACGGCTCCTTTCCCACAGGATTGAAATTGAATACTTCTGAAAAAAAAAAAATCAAATTCATCAATAATAAACAATAAACCACCTTTTTTGATCAAACTTGGCTCGATGCGTAATGGAATGTTAGTTGTTAGAGCCTTGGGCTCATTAAATTTATTGATTATCTCATCTTCCTGCGATGCCTGAGTTAAAAAAAAACTCATTTTAAGTCAAATTTCAAAAGAATTTTACCATTTCAATGTATACCTTTTCATCCTTTGGGGGTAAATAGAAAACGAGCAAATATGTTACACAGCATCCGAATATTAAAAATTTCCACCTGAAGTTTTCTGGATTCTTTTTTGTTTTTCAATTAATTCTCACCTAGAGAAGAATTGTCGCGATTGTCTGATCATGGCTCATAGCCTGAAAAAACGATGTGAGTAAAAGAGTAAGGAACATTCGATGTCTCATTATGTTGGATTAAGAGCACACAACTGGGTAATAAGGATGTTTGGAAGTCGCTTTCAAGTACGAATTTTTGCAAAAGTATAGGAGAAAAGAAAGTTTAATTCAGTGCTGAGGACAAACAAAACACTTGAATGCGACGGGAAAAGATGAAAGGATTCGAATCAAAGTCTTCACTTGGGCGAGGCCACGTCTCCCTATTTGAAACAATATGAAAAAAAAAAAAAGTCGAAAGTTCGAACTACAACGCGAAGCCCGAGATTGATACCCATGGTAACCGCCGCAAGATACTCTTTTTTTTTATCTTTAATTCCATTTCATTTCAAGTGTAATCCATTTACTGGCTCAAGTTCTTTTTCAAATTTGAAAAGGCGTCAAAAGAAAAATTAGACGAAGAGATCAATAATTTGAAGCTCTAATCTTCAAATCTGCGCATTATTGTCGAAGCTGAAAAATGACTTACTAATCCCTACTTCTAAAGATTGAGAGGAAACCTGCGCATTAATGGAAATGAAAAAAAACGTCTGTCTCTGAATTTTGTAAGCAAACATGCAACTTTTGAGGCGTTAGAGCAGCAATCTGAAAAAGCAGGTGAAGAAAAATGAATTAAGTTTCCAAAAAAAGCTTTCCTGTGAAATTCAAATTGGATTTCAAAAATCACGTGGACTACGGAGAAACTGCGAAAGGCTCGCCGTGCTCCCAGTCGCATTTGCATTTTGGCGTTCCTGGCAGGAAGCGACGAATTATCGCATGAAGAGTGGTAAATTCAAGGCAAATCTCCGATTATTAGACCTCACGAGGAGATTTCATCGCATCTACGTCATTTGTAGCAATCCATTCTCTTTTTTAATAGAGCTGCAAGGTTTCGTGACGAGCTGTGATAACTTGAAATAATTGAGAAATCATCAAGGACTCATCATCAAAAATCTTGGACCAACAAAAAAAACAGCATCTGTATTAGAAAGGATACAAGATTGACATCTCATCTAAGAAGTTAAAAAAGAAGGTTCGATTCGTATCAGTAAATAAGAGGACATTTTTCTGGTTTCGAAGAAAAAAACCCCTTTCAACGAGAAACTTTTCTTGCCTCGAGCAAATTTGACGGGAAAAGTCGAGGCAATTAACCCTCTATTAATCAATTTGCCTCTAATGAAGAATTGGGCGGATTTTCGTGACTTGGAGCTGTTTATCAGTTTTTTGCAGATAGAACTTAAACTTAGTCCCTTAGTCTCAGCCGCTCAGATATCTAAGTTGTTGCTCATCTTACGACCGCTAAAATGACTATTTTTTTAAATTAGTTAAAAAAATGGAACTTTTTTTGTGAAATAATGCAAGAAGGCGATAAAAAAATGCGAAATTAGGCAGGAAAAAAACGTCTGTTTTGATGGAGGAAGCAAGTCTTGTTAACCCCTTCCAAGATTGAAACTCGTAGAAATTGGATTGGAGCGGTTTGAAAAAAAAAAAATCAAAAATCTATAGTTTTCAAGAAAAAAGTTTTATATTGAAAACCTCTTATATTTTTGTTCAACTCAAGCTTTTTTTGAATAGATCTATTTTTCTACGATTAATGATTTAATTAAAATTTGCTACAGCAAAAATTTTTATTGAAAACTCGCAAAAGACTCGAAAATTCAAATACGTTCCGAAAGACGTGTCCATCTTGGGAGCTATAGAAGATGGTCTATATTTTGCATTCTCGCCTTGTTGGCACAGCCGGCAGACACAAAAACGCACGAAAAGTATAATGGAAACGTATGGAATTGAAACGGCGGGAAATGTGGCAATTGTGAATTTCGCACCGGGCCCAAATCAATTCCGCTACGTTATCACCTGTAAAGGAGAGAAGGAAATTGTGCACACAACGTGGCTTGTTTTATGACGTCCTTGTTTTAGATCTATAGCCGAAACAAAACATAAAAACGCGTCACCGATGTCATAACTTGGGGGAAATGAAAGCATTTCTGAACGGATTGTACAAAAGTTTTGAAAAAACAAATATGACCGCACTCCACATAAACAATTCAACTGGACTTGAAATCACTGAGCATTTCAAAAAATTGATGAAAAAATTGCGAAAACCAAGATTAAATAGAAAATGAACAAAAATAACCATTTTCGCCCAACTTTTGCAACGTGGTACACGTTATCGACCCTTATTTCGTCCAACTCTGTACAAAACATTCAAGAAAAGAAATAAGAAATGAATATTGTATCCTTCACTCAAAAACGTGAATAATGTTGCTGAAAAACGACTTTTGTATGACGCACTTGGGAAAAAAGAGCACATCTGGGAATCCAATATCTTTTACGGAAGTTTATATTCCAATGATCTGAACAAAGTAGACAGGAGGATTATTTTACTGCGCTTTTTAGATTTCCGCTCCGATTCGTCACGAAATGTATTATAAATATGATGTGCGTAAAAGTAAGTGACCAACAAAGAGATAGAATTGAAGAGAAAAAATCGGCTGATCCTTTTGGTCGATCTGGTCTCGAACGGAGACCAAATATACGCATCAGAATGAGTTTCCGAACTCTAACGTTCTTTTTTTTGCTAGGATTAGATAATTGGATGCAAGACCCTAGGAGTCACTTTTCGCAAGAAGCAAGTCTGAGGACAACTTTCTGAATAAAGTCGTGTTGTCCTTGAAAATCTTCTTTTGAAGACAGATTAAACGATTCATTCAACAGATTTGAACTGTTCTATGATATTTCAAGTATTTCGCTGAAATTCGTACCCAATGAAGAAACAAAGGAGAAATAAACTTAGAACTGGAAGGTGAACGATTATGTGTTGGAAACAAGCGGCAGAGGTGTTCTTCCGGACTGCATCCAGTTGAGTTTCCAAAAGCATCCTAATAGTGCAAATAAGCTTGAAAACCCAAAACAAGGGGAGAAAATGGATGTTTCAGGACTATAAAGTTGCAGGAAGCTACAAGCAAGGAAAAAATTCCCAAATGCATGGAAGTTTTGGGACAAAAAGCTGGCAGTTTTTGTTCTTCACACACGTCATTTCACGTATTTGGGCTTCTTGTCGTTTGCAGGAAATAATAAAAGCTATAGATGCTTGAAAATTAGAAGAGACAACTTGAGAAGTTAACGCTTTCACCGAGCAACGGTAAAGATATATTTACTTCAAAAAAAAAAAAAATGAAACTAAAATAAGAAACTGTCGGCCACACGATTAAATGGAATCAGATACTGAAAATTTTCAGATTCTGACTTCCTTCTGTCCCAAACATTCTATGAGCTTCGAATGATGAAGTTTCAAGTTTAAAAACTCTGACACAATCGCCACAAGAACTGTCAATATTCCTTCATGCGATCTTCGACTCATTCGGTAGAGACTACAAAGCAGTTGGCGAATTTCCTTCTTGACTTTTCGCATAATAGAAAAAAATACTCAAAAAATTGGTATTAGGAAAAATATAGGAAATTTTCCCAAAGGAGAGTCTTAAGAAAATATACGTTCAATAACTTGTTTTGAAAGCTTGTTTTCTAGCTTTAGCTCACGTGAAGATTCAAGATAACATTAGGCAAAAACAGGTAAAAGTTCTCGCAAATTGAAAATCTGAATTTCGAAAGATGCAGGTGAAGTCAAAAACTCATGTATTCCGATGTTGTTGCCTAGTGGAATCAAAAATATAGATGATGAAATTGGCCGGGCGGTGGGAATCTCCGAAACGTTGCTATGCCGTATCCATTCTCAAGAGTCGAATAATAATTCCTCCCGAAAAAATGTTTGAAAAGAGGAAAAATATAAAATATATGGCAAATTAATGAAATGACCTCGAATCCACGTGCCACAACAAGAACGCTTGGCGAGAATCTCATTTCAACTAGTTCTCGTCATCTTTGCACGCCCTCGCAGACAGAATGTCAACTTCTGAGGTTCCTTTTTTATCCCGTTTGCGGCCTTGTTTTGGCGCTTTCCTTAATTGGCTTTTTGCAACTTGGTGACTTCGAGAAAGAGAATCAATCATTCTAACGATAAAAGAAAAAAGTTGGAAAAAGAGGGTTTCTTTGAAATCTGTCGGCCACAACTCTTTGAAAACTGCTTCAGGGATTTCTTTAATTAAATGGCCTTCCGAAATTGTTCCTATTTTTTCAAAGACGCTGTCTTTGAACGGCCTAGAGTTAATGGAAGAAGCTTGCGAGATCTTTACGGAACTTATCTCTTGTCTTTTCCCCTTATACGAAGATTTTTGAACAGATTTCACTGAATTTTAAATAAAGCTTGAAACAACGGAAGATTTTCCAGCCACTTACTCTGCGTGAAGGTGAGCTGCCGCCGACGGACATGAAGCCGTCGGGAAGCGTGACGAAGGTACAAGAGCTGGTGCACGTCAACGAGTGGACCTCCGACAAATTCATCGCTAAAGCTTCACTTTCCTGTTTCTTTTCTTACAAGGTTCGTTGTTGCCTACTCCATTACTCACCCTTTCCAGAAATTTTTCTGCAAGCGGACTGGCCAAGCTCGAAAACGTCCTGTGATCATGGACTGCCGTGGTCATTTGATCGTCTACGAGACGAATTGTACTGGTGAGACTCGTCTGTTTTGAAGAATAAGTTTCAGCCAAAGATTTCAGGATACGTCTTCGACCTAACTAAAGCGCACAAGGTGATCACAAAAAACGACCACGGAAGCTGCGTTCTGAAAGTCAAGTTCAAGTTTGGCGCTATCAACTTCTTGCTCACCGGGGTTCAAGTCTCCGAATGGAGGTTTTCGCGTTTCAAGATCTCGAATGAGCCGTCTTCTCTTTCAGAAATCTGCTGATGTCGGCCTATGAGAACACTCTGGACTTTGCTGTGACTTTTGCTTCGACGCGCAACACCAGCAAAGTCTCCTCGGAGGAGGACCATCCATGCAGCTTGCTCGACACGACTTTCGTGGAGGAACCTGAAGAGGTGACCGTTTTGAAGAAATCCATTTCAGCTCTTCGCTCAATAGGAAGATAGCGTTATTATGCTCCGCGTCTTCGAACTTATCCAAATTTTTCCAGGCTTCAAAGTCCTTCCTTGACGATATCACAGAGGAAGACTGTTCGGAAAAGTCTTGCATCGAGCCTTTTGAAGAAACTCCGATAAAAACAGCCATAACAACACATCCTAATCGCTCCTGGACTACTTTGAACCAGGTACTCAGTCCACACTGTTTGTATTCGATTATGAATTCAATCCAAGTTGTCCACTGCAACTGCTAAGAGTTCGACTTCACAAGAGGGGTCCGTCAAAAGCGTGAATCTTAGCGAAAAGTACGCCTTTTCAGATATGATAATACAGCGAATCTTCAAAATTTCAGCAAATCCGTTCGTCAAGGAGCCACCCGTGTGGCGACGCTGCGCAAAAAAATTGAGGAGATGAACGAGTCTTTCAACAAAGAGAACTCTTTCCACACTCCCGCCAAAGTCTGGCTATTCTTAAGTTTGAAACAGAAGGCATATTCTTAAGGATGTACAAATGACGACGATGGTACAGGCAGGCGGCAAAAGTTACAAACCTATGCCGCCGGTCCGACCAGTTCCTCACGAGTACACGCCGATCCAACGAGTCAGTATCCACAATTCGGAAGAAAAACAAATTGTTTTATTGCAGCAAAAAGTTGTCTTCAAAGCTCCCCCAGCTACGGCTTTCGCCAGGCAGCCGCTTCCGAGCATGGCGTCCCCGTCGTCGACCTTCAAAATCGTCTCGATGACGTCGACGAGCACTTTCTCTAACACCGAATCCGAAACACCGACTTTGCCTGTCAACGGACCGCCCAGGCCTTCTGGAGTCCGAGTTTTCTTGCACAAGGCTCAGTTGAGCGAGGAACGAGCTGAAGAAGTCAGCCATTGGTCAGATATATTGCTTTCCGTTAAAGTCACACTCCCTTTTTTTTTTACAGATTTCCTTCCTTCACATTATTTTTATTTTTTGTCGTCAACGTCTTGTTCTGCCTTTCAAAGAACACAAACGACACTTGTACAATAAAGGGCAACGGAAAAATGGAAGAATCTCATGATATATACTGTATAATATACACAACGATAAACAACGCTTACAGAGCTTAATCGTAAAGGGAAAACCGCATTGCGCCAGTTGATTTTTCAAATTGAGTTTTTGGAACAATTCTTTGATTGAAAAACCCATTTTCTACAGTCCGAAGGTTATTTCAAAAAATGAAATGTGAAGTTACTCATGTTAGTGTTGGAAGTGTCTGGTTAGTGGAGTCCAGTTGGATCGGTTGCATCGGGGCTTCAGAAGCGGCCTGGGAAACTTGGACCAGCAGTCGACGACTATCCTGTCACACTCGCAGAGCGCCGCCTTGCATCCCGCATTCTTTGCTGGAAAAAGGAAGTCATCCATCGTTTCCCAGCAGAACTGACCTGAGCAAATGGGTTCCGTGCTGGTCGTCGAGTTTCTTTGACACAACCACGAGTAGTCGTCGACGTACTCGATCTCAACATCGTAGCATATCTTAATTATGAAATATTTATCGGGGGTACATAAACATTTGAACTCAACATTTAAAAAAAGATTTATTCTAGAAATTCTAGAAAATCAGAAAAATTATATTCCTGGAAAGATCTAGAAATTAAAAATTATGGATATTTCTGACAAGAAAAAAAGCAAATTCAGCTTGTATTTTTGAAAGAAAATTGCCAGAACAATTTCTAACAAAAAAATTTCTCACAGTGCCTATCTGCACAAACTCTTTTTTTGCATATATAACAGTTGATTCATAAGTTTGAAGCATGATTTTTTTGAATGAAATCTCTGAAAAAAACCTTTAAAGAAAAATTTTTTTAAAAAAATTAAAAAAACTTCAAAGCGTTTTTAGAGCTGATTTTTAGAAAGCTGCGTCACATTCGCAATAAGCAACGTCTTCGAACCTTCATCGCCTTTCAAGTCGAAAAAAATTACTTCATGATCTTTCACATTTTTCAGGGATGTGTAAACTTGAAAGAAGCAAGTTCGAGAATCTTCGCGGTTTGAATGAGCACAAAAAAATTTAATAACTAACTTTAAAAGTCAGTCAAGCACTAGAGTTTATTTTACAAAAAAACTGGATATGCTAAAAAATGTTCAAACGTATCAGCTGAACAGTTTTTAATTTATTATTAAAAACTATAGTGGATCTTTCATAACGCAGAGCGTTCTAAATTTCCTTGAAGGACCCCACTTTGGACATAGTAAAGGAACTAGAACTTTGAAACTTCATTTTCCGAAATTAGAAAATGGTTCAGGTTTCAATTTTTCAACATTTTCTCTTTTCTTCAGAGTCATAAAATTTTCGAGAAGAATGAACTCTATTTTGTCGCAAAACTTCCACTTACCCTTTTATCTACGGCTGCATCATAACATTTGTCGTGGTGCATGCAGCATCTGAAAATAACATTTTCTTCCTTCAAAAGGACCAACTGACTCGTCGATGCCGTCCACAGGAGTGTGGCTGCCGCCGACGCCACACCAGCAGCCGTAGTTGTTGTAAACCTGTAGGACATATGCAAGTCTGAAGGATGAATTGTGGCCCTACCAAAGCGTTGTAGTGTAGTCGGCACTCGGCCATTTCCTCCAGGTTCCACAGCGCCATGATCGTGTCGTTTTTGCGAATGAAGGTTCCGCTGACGACGCCTGCCAAGATCAACAACCAAAGCATCTGAAAAGAAATAACTTATAAATTTTTCGTTAAAAGAAACTATGCAAAACTCAAAAGTCATGAAATGGTCAATCGGCATTAGCTTACGCCGAATGTGTTTGGAGTGGCTACGAAAAAAGCACAAAATTTTAAACCCTCTTTTTTGACCTCGCATGCTTTTCACGCGCATCAAGATCTTGTTCGGTAATTGTCTGAGAACCTTTAACAAAAGTGAGATACGGACAAAAAATAAGCAAAGCATGTGCGTTGAGGCCACGAAAATGGGCATTTTTGTCAAATCCAACGTTAATTTTTTTAACTTTACCTTTAAAAGATCTTTTGTAACTTTTTTTTTGCTCGAAAATTACTTTGAACGCGGTATTCTAATAAGAAGATTCTTATAAAAAAGATGACCAAAAAATCGACGAAAGAACATATTGAGAGCCAAGTGAATGCAATTGGGCAGAAAAGCAACAGACGTTCGTCGGGGTCGCCACCGCCGCGTCACGTGTTACCTCACTTTAAACTCACGTACTTACCAATTTTGATTGATGCTCTTGAGTCACTGGACTTCGTTCACATGACTTTCAAAAATAAGACGTTGATCAAAAAAAGATATCCGGCCGAAAATTAAAACTGTGAAAACATAAATTACTTGACACTGACGTTTAATTTTTTTAACATTTCGAGATGAGAAAAAAATTAAAACTTTCAGCGATGCAAAAAAAGACAATTTTTATATATATATATCCAAACTTGAAACCGAGATGTTTTTTTGCGAATTTTTCTAAATGTACACACCCAATATTGTGGACTATATCGCAGCGAGAGTAATGCTATACCGCGGGGGAGCCGCGAGCGATATCGCTCGCCTCTCGCTGCAACCTCGCAAACGTCTTGCGCTATATCGCTCTTTGAAAAAAATTTTTCAAAAATGTTTTTTCTTGAATTTGATCGATTTCATCGTGTAAGTCAAAAATAAAGCAAAAAAAATGTTTTTCAAATTGAATTTTTGAGAGGGAGCGATATGGCAGCGAGACTTTGACTAGGTCGCAGCGACATGTTGACGATATCGCAGCAAGAAGCCTTGGCTTTATCGCCTGCGGCCTACTGCGATATCGGCAATTATGTTGGGTGCAGATCGACGAAATCTTTTTCTGGGAAACTGTGACTCTCTTCTCTGCAACTGAAGCTGGCAGGTGATTGCAGATTTTCGGTTTTCAAAATAGTTTTCCCGCTTTTTTTCGAACTTTTATTTAAAATTCCATTCGCAAAGTTCAATTGATTTTCTCCTTTAGAATTTTTTAAATTTCATAAGTGTAAAAGTTTTCCAGAAATTCAAAATGTCCGACCGAAGGGGAGGCACTGCTAGAAAACACCCCCGACGTAAGTTTAAATTTTCTAAAATTTACATAGAGAAAATTTTCAGGCGGTTCCTTCAGGAACCCCCGTAAACGATTTCTTCCTGGGGGAACGGCTCAAGATCCGTTGAACCTTGCTAATGTCCAAACTGAAAACTGCGACGACGAAGCTGATAAAGCCTTACGACCGGTAATTTTTTACATGTACGAGTTTTCACTCCGTTACTAGAAGTATAAATTTAGAGTGTATTTCGAAAAAGTGAAGCTGAAAGTTTTCCAAAAAAAAAAATGAATTAAAACATAGAGCAGAGTTATCGATACGTTATATATGGCTCTGATGAATTTTTTTCTTATTTTTATATATGGCTCTGATGAATTTTTTCTTATAATTAAGTGATTTTTTTAACTTTAAAAATGATTCCAATTATTTTAGAAAAGATCACAAGAATTGTAAAGGGAAACCTCAGTATTTTAGTTTTGATTCTAGCTCTTGCGGAACGGTCTTCTTCCAGATTCGAAATGCATCTTTAAATTATTTAAAACTTCTTTTTATCTCAAAATTTCGCTTTTGTTAAAGAATGTCTGCAGTAAAAAGCTCATCAGTTGAACTTGAATTTATTTGCTATTTTTATAGATAAACTGCAGCTCGCCTACGCTGGAACTTCCCAAGAAGAGGTATATTCAGTCGTAAAATGGAAATCGATTGATTATTTTTTACAGGGCAAGGTACTCGGATATCGATAATATAAAGAGTCCGAATCATTCTCCCAAAAAAGCGGTTAGTTGATAGCATTCTTTTTCTAGAAACTGATAAAAATTTGAGAAAAGGAACTCATCCGGTAGTCCAGTTCGCAAGCTTCACGACAAGAAATCGAAAGAGGAGGATGCGGAAACAAAAGAAAAAGCGAAAAATGCCGAAGAATGCAAAAAAGTCAAGAAGGAGTATTTCAACAATAAGTAGGGAATTAGGAAAAAAAACAAACAACCACGATCCCGTGATATTTAGGTATTGCTACGGTAACTTTGATAGATATTATGGGATCCGTTTGAATCCTGGGGAGAAAGATCAGCGGCTGAGTGTTATGAAGAAAGAATGGTTTGAGAAGAAAAGTGTCCTTGACATTGGTGAGATCTATTTTTCTAAATGTTTAATAAAAAGTTTCTTTTCAGGTTGTAATGTTGGTTTTTTGACATTATCAATTGCCAGAGAATTTTGTCCCCGTCGAATTCTTGGCATCGATATTGATGAAGTGCGTATTTTGGTCTTCCGATCTGCTAATTTTATTGAAATTCCAGCATTTGATTGGCGTCGCCCGAAAAAATATTCGGCATTATTGCGATCAAGAAGTCGCGGTACGTTTTTAATTTTTTTAAGTTTTTGAATAATCTTTCAATAAAAAAATTCATTATATTTGATATGTTTCAAGATCTCGATCAAGTATTAAAAACGCATAGACAAAATCTCCTTGCAGTTTGGAGGCGATTTTTTTTTTCTACATTTAGGTCTTGTGACGCTTCTTTCCAACATTTCAAAAAGACTGTTCGAAACAACTAGGAATCGTCGAAGAATAAAATTTTCAAAATTGATCTTTTTTTGAATGCTTTCTCTGTATGTCGTTAACTTTTTTTTCTCGCTTGTCATAAAAGTTCTGGAAACTTTCTTCCTATTATTTTCTCTTGTAGAATTACAAAACCTTCTTGTATTATTTAAACAATTTCTGAGTTTCAGAAAATTAATAACTTTTTACTCTCAATTTTGAAGACATTCAATTCAAGGTATTTTTCAGCTTCTTGGGAAGTATCCCGCCTCCTTCGCCACGACTTTTGGACCAGTTTCACAAAGAAAACCAAGAGATTTTGGGACAAAGTTTCCCGATAATGTGTGGTTTCGTAAAGAAAACTACGTGTTTGAACAAGATGAAATGATTGAAATGGTCAATTTTCCCGAAAATAAATCTTTGAAAACAAAAGGAATTTTGAGGTGGAGGAAGAGTTTGATGTGATTTTGGCTTTGAGTATCACCAAGTGGATCCATCTCAACTGGGGCGACGATGGAATGCGAAGATTCTTCAAACGCGCTTTCAAGCAGCTTTTACCAGGTTCTTCTTATTTCTGTAAAGAAAACTTTTTTCAATGTTGTCAGCCTTTTCACGGATTCTTTCAGGAGGTCGTTTAGTCATTGAACCCCAGCCGTTTGACAGTTACAGGAAGCGATCAAAAATGACTGTAAGTCCTCCGTAACCCTTTTTTCCTTCATGTTGAATCCAGGAAAAACTGAAAGAGAACTACAGCAAGATTCTGTTCAAGCCAGAAGACTTTGAAATGTACCTCATTGAAGAAATCGGGTTCGAATCGGTTGAACACCTTGGCGTTACCTGCGCTAAGTCCAAAGGTTTCTTTTCTGTTTTTTTATTGCTTCATTTGACTTCTCTCAGGTTTCGAACGGAGTATTGACGTTTACCTAAAGCCTCTGAAGCCGAAAGGATCGAGTTCGATTTCTGAACCTGATGATGATTAATTATTTGCGGGTTATATTTTTCACCTCAACTCTAAAACAAGTTGTTCACACTTTTCATGATTGAGCATGCTTCATTGATCAATTTTCTGATTGTTTATAATTCGTTTCACATAATAATAACGATGGAATAAAGTTTTATCCAAACTCTCCGAGACTCGAAGACTGGGGTAAATGCGCTCTACTGCAAATATACGCTTTGGCTTCGATGTACCGATTTTATTTCTCGTTGCACCTTTTAACTGTTTTCTCAGTTTTTTCTAGTTTCATAGCTGTTTCTAAAATCTTTTAACAACGAGGAGCCAAGAAAATCGAAGAATAGCTGAAAAGTAATATAAACTTCTTATACTTTCCTCTTTTTCTTTAATGTGCGTTTGATGCTCAGGTTCTGCTACCGTCCATGATGATGGCGGTATTTTGAAATTCTTTATATTTCAGTTGATGTCCAACGTTGTTGGAGGATGTCGACGGACGCCGAGACTCATTACAAGAAAAGCTAACATTTTAAGGTCAACCAAACAAGGTTGGACTTTATAAAAAATTCACTTCTTGTACACAGCTGTAGTCCTTTTGAAATATTTCGATGATGTGTGTAACGAGCATTCAAAAAATCCCTCGAAACGATGAGACGTTTTCGATGTGACTTTGAGTCATACTACAAACTATAAGGTGAAAGCTGAAAAAACAAATTAAAAAGAACATTTTTTTTAAAACATTTTTTTCTACAGCTTTGTTTATTACAGTTTGTGCTTTAATGTGGTTTTTTTGATGAAAAGTATTCCAAGCTCGTTATTTCAGCGGAGCGCGAAGCAGCTGAACAACGGAGTCGGGAAGAAGGAGAGGAAAACCCTGATGTAAGTAGATTTATTCGAAACAATTATATAAAGATCTGTTTTTTGATGAAATGTATTTGGCATTTTATTTTGGATTTATATCAGTTGGAAAAAAAATATTTTTTCTGTCATTCTATCGTTGCTTTAAAAAAATTACTTTGAGCTGCAGGAAGATGAAGAATCCGACGAAGTTTATCGAGAAAAACCTCTTCCCGGTTCGTTTTAGCTTATTTTTTTTGAGTCAATTTTTTTTTCAGGCGTTGCTGACGAAGTGGAATCCTATCCGTGCAAATTTTGCGTTGAAAGGGTTTTCTTGACGGCACAAGGCTTGGAAAAGCACGGAAAGATGGAACACAAAAGCAAACTTGATGAGGTCTTTTTCAAAATTTTTTAGTCAAACATTTTTCATTGTTCAGCTCGCTACACACATCACGACAATCCGCAACGAGTGGAGGAAACGAGAGGTTTTTCGTTAACTTCTCATTGTTTTGACGCCTGAGTGCTTCTAGTTCGAAAGGTCTCGCGTACGGCAGAGGATCCAGATGGCTCGACTGCGACAAGAAGATCGCGCTCATCAGAACGTTCGTGAAGGACGAGGTTTTTTTGATAAGTTGTCGAATAGAATTTGTTAGCTCAAACTGATTATCAATCTCCGTTTTTTTATAAATTTTGAATTTTTTTCGTGGTTTATACAAAATGTGTTTGAAAAAAACAAGAAAAAAAGTTTTTTTCAATTTTTCACCAACATTAGAACTAATTTGAAAAAAATAAAAAAAGTATTGAAAGTTTACGACGAAAAAAATAGAAAAAAACTTCAATTTAGAATAAATAGTTTGAAAAAAACTAGATAAATTGAAAAATTTGGTTGATAATTTCAAAATATTGCGTTCTTTCTATGTACCTCAGAATGATCGTAAAAGTCTTATTCTGCATAATTATAGTTTTTTTTCTACTGAAGCCCTAATTTGATTTAAAAATGTATTTGTGTGTTGATTACGGCCCTGAAAACGAAATTCTATTTTTTCTTGAAATTTCAAGGTGGCTTTCAAGACCAATATTTTCTATACTGAAGCTTGCTTTGGCAAATTTCAAAGAAAACTTTTCATTGAAAAGATTTTTAGTGATTTTTGTTCAAAATCTGTCGTTTAGACCCTACTGATCATTTCGAATCGTGTACAATATGTCACGTTCTAATCAACATGGCTCATCCAACTGCAATGGAGTCGCATATTCGAGCTCACAAAAAGAACGACGAGCTCCGCGTTCATCTTTTGGATCGATATGGAGCCGAGGTCGGCATTTTCTTTTTTATTACGATATTCGTTTCTCAGTTTGTCGCGACTTTGACCTGCGAAGCTTGTCAACTTGTTTTCACGGAAGACCGAAAACTGCAGATGCACATTGCAACTTGTCATTCCAGGAAGAAAAGGTTCCACTCTTCAAAAAAAGTATTATCCGCAAGTTTATATTTGAGGTTCATTTGTAAGTACTGCGGTACGATCCTCCCTAGTGTCACCGAACTGAATTTGCACAAAACTGACGTCCATGGGATTTCGATCTCGAATCCTCGGATCAGAGTAATTTTTCTCCAAAAATTAGGCTCATTTATACTCTGCGTTCAGGAGTCGCTTCTGGCGTCAAGGAAACGTAAAATTGACGATTATCAGGGCGATAATTTGTACAAAAAGGAAAATGCGACGAACTACGGGAAAAGTCAACCTTGTGGAACGGTGACTGCAGGGGACGCTCCTTGTCGGTTCGTTCTATTTTTTTTTGATCCATGAAAGTTTTATGTTTTGATCATTGATCAAGGTGGAATCTCAATAATACATATATCAATCAAAAAATATGCACTTTCGACAGTTTCATCAGTTTGAAAGTTGGACATTTCAGAAGTTACTGAACTAAGAAAGAACTTCTAAGCTCTTTTCTCAAGAAATATTTTTGATTCAATGAAAAAAAGTTGAGGTCTCTGAGCCCTTTTCCAAGAGCCCTTTTCCAGTATTTTCTGCCCGGATTGTGGATTGCTTCTAAATCGGCCGGCGTTGCTCGTCCGCCACATGTTCCGCGTGCATTCCAAGCACAATTTCTCTTGCATCGCAGAATCTGGCGGACTGCCTTCTTTCAAGTTTCGTCTCCTTTTTTTGCCCTGGAAAAAAATGAATTTCTTGTAGAATTGACGTGGAACGAGCACACATCACCTGGACTTGTTGTGGCATGAAATTCGACGATAGGTTTCCTTGAATTTTTAGAATCTATTTGGATATATCTCTGATTTCAGGCGATCTTTCATTGGACACAGAAGAGAGGAACATGTTATGTCTATCGAAGGCAATCAAGTGAACTCGGCTCTAGGTTTTCTTTTTGGTTTTTTTTTATTTCACCTGGCGAAATTTAAGAAATGGAACAACTTCCGATCGAAAGTCCCGACGGCAATTTCGAAGGTCAGCTTGTCACCGGCCCTGATGGAACCATGCAGGTTTTTTTTTCTCGTGTTCCTCAAAAGTTGTCCGATTTTTCCAGGTCATTATTCCGGATGGGGTCGATCTTTCGAGTGAAATATTTGTTATGATGGATCCTGGCGAAACATTCGATCCAAAGCAGTCTAAAGTGGGTTTTTCTTTTAATATATGATTTCTTACCATTTTAAAGGTTCAATTGGTTCAAGCACCGAGAATGATTGGCCAGGAAGAGCATTTGATGCAGGAAGAAATTCATGCCATGTATCCGGAGGTCATTCATTTGGTTTTGAACGTTTTTGACAAATCCTGCTGTTTTCAGGAAGAAGGCGAAGTGATTACGTTGACCGAGGAGCAGTTCCAACAGCTCCAGATGCAAATGGGAGACGAATGGGGCAATATGGTGAGCGAGTTATTTAGATTCTTCATATCCTTAAATCATCAAAAGTTCGAAGTTTCTCTTCTTTTTTTGAATCTTTCCCAAGAAACTTCCATGAAATTTTCCCCACGAATTCTTGGCATCGGAACTTTGGGAAGTGGGTCAGTTAAAGATACATTTTTTGGTGAATTTTTTTAATTGAAAATCAGAGGTTGGGCAAACTAAAAGTAATTTCAATAGATAGCAGAGTTTTAGAAATTTTAAAGACTATTTTTTTTTTACTTTTTCTGTGAAACCCAAGCAATTAAAGGAAGTCGTGTTCGTGAACGAAGGGGGTATAATCGACGACAAGGGGATGATTCCCGACGACGGGACGATGGAAGGGCCGATGACGATGTTCAAGAAAGAGTTGGTGGACGGCGACTACGAAGAGGTCATCGAGGAAGGCGTCGTCCACATCGAGGAGCACCTCGACGAGATCGACGGCAACCCTCTTTTCGACTAAAACTCCCTTCTTCTGTACAATAGCTCTGTGAATCAATTCCTATCAATCGTAAATAATCTATCAAGTCAACTTTTTCTATTTTCGTTCTCTATATCAAGTTCAAGGTGGTTTTGTCAAATTTTGAATCCTGGATGATTTTATTGTAGAAAAATGTTTCTTTTTCTCACTTTCAATAGTTCTCCTATCAATAACTTTTGTACATTCTTTTCGATTTGTCAAATCAAAAATACCGGTATATTGCAGTGGAAACGTTCAGAAATTTCTATTAGATCAAATGAAAGTGTTTATTTTACTCTTGAGTCATCGGAATGTTCGTTGAGATCACAGGGAAATGAATGCTGGAAGATGGAGAGTGTGAGAAACGATACAGTTTTAAAGCTTTCTGAGAGGACCTCGTCATGTTTTGTCGTGAAACTAGAATTTCTGCTGATTACCCGCTTTTTGGGATTTGGTGAGGAAAGTTTGTAGGATAGTCAAGAAGGGGATGAGTGCGAGCAAATGTCAATTACGTAAGTAGTGCTCCTCAAGGGAGATTTTTTTCAAGTTGAGGGGCAAAGGCGACCTTCGGCTCAGGTTGAGCTGGAGACTGAGCGAACGCCGCTTCGTCGAAGCGAGGCTGACCTCCTCAGGCGATGAGCTGGAGCATCTCATCTGCAGAGCACGAGGTCTTTGCGTGAACTCTTTTGAACTGGGAACCTCCGAGGTGCAGCTCGCCGTCATCCCGTCGCACCGTCACGCGTAGTCTCCGTCGTCGTCGTCCTTCGACGTCGTCTTCATGGTCGCCAATCTATTTTCTTGTCGGTAGAAGTGCTTGAAGTTCGCTACCTAGAAATAGGGGATTTCCAATCGATTTGTTCAAAGTGATAGTAGAGTCTGTGTATTATAATGATTGGCTGGTTTTTCAAAAGTTTAAAGGTCGGGATTAGCTTGAAAGGCTTTTGCTCTTTAAGTGAGATAAATATTCGAATGCTCGAGGCTAACGCTGGGAAAATATCCAACGAAGATTAGTTAGAGTCTGAACACGATCAGCAAAATATTGTGCGAAACGAAGACATTTAGACGTTTTAGGAGTTTTTTAAAGCTCAAACGGTAAATAGAGTATGTGCCTGAATAGCCTCAGGTATTATAAAGTTTAAAATAAATTTTCTTGATGCTTTCTGAATTGTGTCGTGTTTTTGTATCCAAAATTTCCAAAATCCTTGGACAAATCCAAAAATGAACTGACAATGATGGGGACGGGCAGAGCGAGGGTCAGGACGCCAATTAAGGCGCACATGCCGCCGACGACTTTTCCGAAAGGACTCAGAGGCACCAAATCCCCGTAGCTGCAAGTCGACGTCTGCGTCTCTCACTTATCCGCGAACACTCACCCGACCGTCGTCATCGTCACCAGAACGAACCAGAAACTCGCCGGGATCGACGTGAACTTGGAGTTGGGCTCTCCTTGCTCAGCAAAGTACATACCTAAAAGATTGTTTCATGAAGTTAGCTTATCTATCAGCAGCACTTCAAGTGAACCTATCTCTCGGACCTCGGTAACGAAAATCGGGCGGGACATTTCTGCTCAATTCCAAGAATCACTTAACAGTGCTGACGCTACTAAAGGGGTCACTGGAAACGTTCGATTCACGTTATCAAGGTCCGAGTCTAATCAGACATCTATTAGAAAACCTTCAAGAGTGCACATTTTGTATCAAAAAACTCCATAAGCTTTTCACGGCCATAGAAACACGGGGACATCCATCTATCATCCAAAAATAAATTAAACTAGAGAAGTTGATGTTTTTTTTTGACAAATAACTGTGAAAAAAAAACCTGAAGCAAACAGGACCAAAGCGATCGCCATGAAGAAGATGAGAAGACAAAACTCTTGGATCGACGATCGAAAAGTTTTTCCCAAAATTTGAAGGCCCACAGAATGTCTGAAAACACAACTTTGAAAAAAAAAAGAACAACTTCTGAAAAAGCACCTGCTAAGCTTGAAAACCCGAAAGACTCGGACGAGACGCAGAACTCGAAGCACGGCAAACGACATGGACGAGTTGGACTTGCTTGAGGAACTGTCCGATCTGAAAACCATCGCGTTATCGATTCCGGCTCCAGAATTAATTTTGGATTTTTTTTTATTTTTGATTTTTTTTATTCTACTGCCCTTTATATGTTGATCACTTATACTTTTTCTATACTACCTAATATGGCAGTGAATAAACTATTATTATTTTCGGAAAAGTAACTAACAGGAAGAAGTTGACAAAGAAGGGCGCGATGGCGACAAAATCGATGATGTTGAGGATGGAAGTCATGAAAAGCCATTTCGATGGGCACGAGATAAATCGGAGAGTTAGTTCTGAAACGAAGAAAATAGTTCTGAAAAGGCTGATATCGAGACTGACCGAGAGTGAACCAGAGGATACAGGCGAGTTCGAGCCAGAAAAATGGACTGTTGTAGTGACTTTTCTCTTCTTCTTTCGCTGCGTCGAAAAAGGAGGAATTGTTGAGGAGAAGCGGCTTTTCGTCGCTCGAAGGAACTGTTTCCCAGCAAAACGAGATGATCGAACTGAAATATTCCGGTTGAATCAAAAGCCATTATTATTAAATTTTCAATGGTTATTCCACCGTTGACTAGTGATCAAAAAATATGCCTTTGCGAGACCCAATAAAATGAAGTAGTTCAGAAAGAACTTAAAACAATTTTTTTATTGATTTTTCAGTTTTTGTAGGAGACAAAAATATTTTCCGAATGATTTATTCAGACACATTTTTCATGTGGCTACGAAAAAAAAAAGAAAGAAAAGTTGGAAAATCGCAAAAATTTGAAAGAGCGACATTTTCCTCAATGCAAACTTTATAACCTTGGAGCCGAAAATCAAGAGATCGATTCAAGAAAAACGAAACAAACATGGCGATGACGGCGATGGAGATAAAGGCGATGATCCGAGCCGCCAAAGAACTGTCTGGATATTCCATCAACTCCCAAATTCTTCTTTGAGTCTGAAATTCTTGGCTTTTCCCGTCAGAAATCGTTCCAACGACTCACTTTATTTTCTGGCATCAACGCTTCTTTTGGTTTCTCGTAACCTTCGGCCATCCAGAATTCTTCCAGGATTTCGTCGCCCATCTTTAAAGTTTCACTATTTCAATACGTTCAAACATATTTCTGGATTAATTATGCTCAACTGAACTCACTTGGAAAAATCGCATTTCTCTCAAAAAGACGTCAATCGGCACGATTTCCGGTCTTTTGACGCGGCCGCCACTTTGGTAGATGTACAGTATCGATTCGAAACTGAAAAAAGACCGTAAAATCAAAAATCAAGAAGACGGCAACGGATGGCAGTACGGTCACACAAGAAGCGTGGAGAAAGCTTAAAAATAGGGTGATGAGCTTTATTTCAGAACTTCTCGGCCTGTGTTAAATAAGTTGGAAATATTTCTTTAATAAAGAAGAATTTAGTGGAAAGTAAATAGCTGATGGAAAAATTGTCGAACGTTACAAAAATGGCAATGAAAAAGATGAAGTCGAGAATGACGCAGACTTGCACTTGCTTTTAGCACGGAAAAATGGAGGTATTAGTCGAGTTCGCAGGAAAGTTCAAGCCACGTCATTCAACTTGCGTTTGCAAACCGATATCTTCCTTTTTGAGCAAGCAAATTTTTATTTCAAAAAGACAAAGTAGAAGCTGAAGCCAGTCTGCCTAGTTAAAGCTGGCCGCATGTGAAAAGTCTCAAAGTATAGTCTGTGTGCCACGACTTGAAATTTCATGGAACGACACTCCGCTGTTCCGCTTCGTGCGTACGCGAAGCGTCCTTCGAATCTAGGTCACGCTTTCAATTGATTGTTATTGCTGTGGAAGCATATGAAAGTAGAGTACCTTAATAAAAGAAAATAAATTAAAAGCGCGACCAAGATTCGCAAAGGCGCGCAGCGGCACAGCGGAATGTCGTTCCGTGAAATTCCAAATCGCGGAACACATGCTATATCTTTCCTTTGAATCAGTTTAGCGTCCAAATTTAGCGGCTGGCTCCGATGCTTTCTGAAGCCTTTGTGCGCAAATCTTCGGAAGTCGGACCGGCCTCATTGCAGCCGTTGGACGAAAAGTTGAAATCAATCGAGTAAACCATACCGAAGACTTCAGGTATTGGAAATTTTCTACTAAATCTAAGAAAGTAAACTTTGCCCAAAGTTACAAGAGTCAATTTGCAAACACTGTAATACACTTTGATATAACGGGTAGGGGAGAAAGCCACGTAAAAAGGTACGAATACGCCTTACAGTTGGTTGCGCTGATCGAAGCTGAAGTTCTCATCTCTAAAAGGCAAAAAACAGTGAGAATCGGAGCTCCGATAGAGATTCCAAAGTATTTGAGTACGAGAAGCAACGAGGTGCTGGAAAACCCAAAGAAGAGCTTACGTTGTCCGATGTCGGTCGAAGAAGTACTCGTTGATTTCCGAGATGAAGTATTTCTGCCGCTTCAGTTTGTCGCCAAGTAAGGAGTTTGGGTATCTGAAAATTGAGTCATTACAATGTTAAATTGTATCATGACCCGTTTATCACAAAAAAAATTAACCTGGCAAGGGTGCTTTCAAAAGTTTGAAACCGCAGTCCTGAGACGTTGATAGTCACAAGGGGATCATGATAATCTCTGAAATCGTTTCTGCTTTCTGTGATGTGGAAAGAAGGGACTTACGGCGATCCGCTGGAGGAGTTGGGCGTGCCTCGCTGCGGACTCGACTGCCTGAAGTCGTCGGACAGCAGAACTCCGGAGGCGTCGTCGCCGTCCATAACCGGAGACCTGAACCGCTTTTCATAATCATGCAATAACGGTTTTAAACAAACTTCCAAAAACCTTTTATTTTCTATCAATAATCGTATTTTTAATTATGCTCACAATTTTTCTTTACCACTACTAGTTTTTTTTCAAAAAGGCTTTTCGAGATGTTCAAGAGCGCAGAAATCGTGCATGACTTAAAATAAAAGGGAACAGCTCGATTAACTCTCAACACCCCAACAGAGCTCTCTAACAGACTAAAATAATCAGCGCAGTCAGAGTGCTCAAAAAAAGAATATTGCGTTGATCTTTCGCTGAGCTCGGAAAAAAGTCTAATAAAACGTGGCCTCAACTTTTTTGTGTCTTGCCTAGGTTTTACAGCGGCAGTTTGACCACATGTCGGAAAGTCACAACTTTTCGTTTTTCTTGTGTTTGGAACTGAGCTGTTCGGCGTTATGGGAAGGAAAAGTGAAGCAGAGAGTGAAATTCCATTGTGAACTCGAATTTGAAGATGAATGAATGAAGCTTGAAAATGGTACGCTACTAGAGTTTTTTTCGAAATGTTATGCTGAAGTACATGAATGCGCAGAGGGAGTACATGATAGAACAATGCAAATGAATATCGCCTCAAAACCTTTTTATAAGGCACCAATTCTTGTACAAATCGGAACTAAACGAAAACCGAAAATTCCTGAACACAAGAACGCTTGACTTTGCATCGAAAAATAACATCAACTGTGAAAGAAAATTTTGAGACGAGAATCTGACGAGAAGCGAAGAATAACACTAGTTTACAGCCGGATTTATTAGTTCTCAAAACTTCAATTGAAAGAAGAGAAATTTCAGTCTTCATAAATCTTTTCGCAGTTTGGATTTCCCAGATGATAAATGGCAGAAATAAGACGTCTTATTTTTTCGGATTTCCCGCAATTCAAGAAAGGAATTGGCGAACGAGCGCTAACTGGAACGATTCGAAATTTGTGAAAAAATCAAGTTTTTTAGTATTCCAGAAGCAAAGCCGGCTAGATGTTACATGGAAATAAGATAGTCAAGTGAAATACGAGATCTGGAGAAGGCAGGAAGAAAAAAAAACAATGTAAAATGGAGAGAAGCTTAGCGACTTCTGATTGTTAGACAATGTTTAAGTAAGAATTCCTAATTGGAAATTTCCGGTTTACAATTTTTTCCATAATATTTCTCTACTAGCAACACCGATGCTGATTAATCACGAAATTTCGTTCTAATCTTTCTCATTACTTAAATTAAAAACTGGATTATATTTCTTCTTTATTAATTGACATTTTTTTTTTTTTTTTTTCTTCATGTATAAATTTCACATTTGAAGAAGGTACTGCTGAAAAACAAGGAAGTGACAGAAGAGAAGATGAGCGAAAAAAAAAAATGGAATTACGTGTAAGTCTTCTTCAAAGCTCTCATCGATCAGTCTAGGCTTTTTAACTTCATGAAAGAAGTTCGCTGCGATTTTGAAGCCAAAATCATGAAATTTATGAACTTTATGGAATTTATGGTTCAAAAAAGTTTTGACAACAGAAACAATTTTTTTCCTAATGTATTTCGTTAAGTTTGTCTGTCGAATAAGAATAAAAATTGAAAGTTTTTCTGCAGTATTTCGTATTTCACCAAGGCTTACTTTCCAGAACAAAATCCATACTTCCCACAGGCTTCAAATTAACTTTTTGAGGCTCTTCACAGCTTTACCAAAAAGTTTTTATACCATCTCTGTAAAATGTATGCCTCAAACTAGCAATAAATGGATTATAGTTCATTTGGATGAATCTTTGAGCACAGTTTGAATTATTTCATCATTTAACAAGAGAAAAGAAAATCAAAAAATATAGAAGGTCAGTTTTGTGCCCAACGGAAGTTATTCAAAGATTTGATAAATCAGCAAAGGAAAAGGTGTGGGAGGGCCTGGACCTGGGCGGTTTGACGGCAGTTTAACGAATTGAACGCTGATGATAGCTGAGCAGCTGCTCTGCGGATTTGACATGGGCTCGCGGAGCCCCATTTTCATTTTTCCCGCCTTTTGTTATATGTTCTTCTTGTTGTTTTTAGGTCTTTCGTCTGGTCGATTTTTAGAGAAAAATGAGTTCAAAAACATTGAGTACTATTTTTAGAAGAGAAAAGAGTTTCTGATCCAAAAAACGAAGAAAAAAAAAAAGGCAATTTTACCTTTTGAACTTCCTGAACTTCCACATGCTGCATCACGTCGGTTCCAATCGGCAACTTTTCATTTTCTCAAACAAGAACGTTTTGAATCACATTCAACGACATTCTCAATACACGAAAAAGACACCGAAATTGAAAAGACACAAAAAAGTGAGAAAATAAGAGGCTGGGTTTATTTGAACAAATATTTTCGTTGGGCATCTATTCACGCTATAATAGCGACCGGAACACCTCTAAAAACACGTCCATATGTTTCTTACTATCTCACAAAAAAAGGAGCAAAATGAAGAATTCTAAATTCCTAATTCAATATACCTGAGCTTAGGGAACCGGTAACTAGAGAATAATAACAAAGATGGGTTAGGAAAAACGGGAGGCCAAATGAGGAAAACAAACGAAATGAGAAAAAGGCAAGCCAAAAAGAAGACGCTCGTGGCATACATTATTGATGAACAGTTTGGCCTGGAATTTGTCTCAAATCAATGGAAAATCTGCCCATTTTTCGCATGTTTCATCTCAAACAGCTGGTTCGAAAATCTTAAACTTTTAAACAATAGCTTTCCAGAAAGAAAAATCTTTTAAAGTGAAGATAATAATAAAATTCAGAGATTTTCGATTATCCCCAGTGAATATAATTGGAAGTTTTTCTTTTCGTTTTGACCTGGGATATTATGAAACCACTTACTCAGAGGTTATTGAAAAACATTCGGAAAGCGTATATGCGAAAAATCGGACACGGATGAATGAAGCTGCCAGAAAATGATAGACAAAGCTCACGTGACATTTCCATAGGAAGTCATAGGAAAGGGTTTTTTCTTTGGAATAACCTTCGAATGAGGCTGACACTAGCAGAGGAGCTTCATCTATAAAGGGAAGTGCAGGAAGATGGGAAGGGGCAGTGAACAATAGAGGCTCGGAGAAGAATTGCCGGAAGACACGGGAGGAAAATAGGGCAAAAAAGTGGGAGATTAGAAGTCACCACGGTCAATTGGTCGATTGTCTCGTGGGACGCGATGTTTTTTCTATTTTACGAGGGGACAACTCGAAGAATTCATCCTTTGCTGGTAATTGAATGACAGATTTGGCTTGTTGCCGAGCAACCCCGGTTGGAAGCCTCGAAACGCTTTGGAAGAACACCAATTCAAAGATGATTTACGGTGGCTTCCGTCTCTTTTTTTTTCAAAAAAAAAAGAAAATGATCGAGGTTTTGCAAGTGAGAAATGAATGATTTGGTACTCGGCTCATGTTTGTTTTTATCAAGTTTGCGATACTCCCAGCGGGATTTGAAATATTCGGAGATCAAGAAAAAAATAAATAAAATATTCTGTTCGGAAAAGAAAAAAATAATAAATCACGACAAGGTTTCAAATCTAAAGCTATTAGGTGACAAATTGGCGTAGGATTTGACCGAAAATTTTGATTTTTAAATTTACTCATACATTCGTTTGAGAATTTTTTTCTTTCACAACTTTCCAACATCAGAAGTTAGCTTGAACTCTCGCAAAAATATTTCCCAAAATTGTAAAAAAATTTAAATTTATTCAAGAGCTGTTAAGAGAAAAAAATTAATCCTTTTACTTATTTTTCCAACTTGTCTCAAGCTTTGAAAAAAACTTTGCGCTTTATAGATTTTTGGCAAATCGTGCACATGTTCAAAAATTCTTGATGATATCTGAACTCAACTAAAAAGGGAAATTTTCAGGTAGAAAATTTCTTCAATTTTTCTCCTTGGGACCTTATATTCTGCCGTATACAAGCTATCGAAAGTTTTGCAGGCTGACAAAATAATCAATGAAGGAAGTTCCTTCCTTGTGAGAAGCTAGACGATACACTTTCTCAACCAAAAGTCTTTTTCGACAAGATCAAAGAACTGACTGGATCTCGACGCTGCGGGACCGGACATTCGGCACGACGAGACCTTCCGAGTGCTGTCGACTGTGCTTCTGACTGTTGCAGATTCGGACGCCGGCGCCGCCATTCTGATACTTCTCCGGGTGGACGTGAAGCACTTGTTCCAGTCGCCTGAAAGTTCGTTCCCTATTGAATCAAACTTTTCAATAACTAAGGCCTATTTTTATGGTAATTTCTTCAAGCGGGGTTGTTTTTGAATCGAATTTCATCACCCAAAAAGCCATAAATCAGGTTATTTTCAAGTAAATATTTTCCCATCTAACGCATGAATTCCTATTTTGAGCTTTCGAAATTGCCGCGGGGCACATTTGATTGGTTAAGGTCGTATTAAGTCTGAAGTGTCCTACAAGGAATATGCGCCTTTTTTGTTTATCTCTTAACCAACTTTCCAGATTTCTCCGCTCAGGACAATTATCCGTTTCAGGAGTCGCTGGAAAGCTTTCAGATTGAACTTCCTTTTGAGACTCAATAAAAGAGAGAAAAGAGAACGATATAAAAAGTTGATTGGGACGTTTTTTTTTCCTTCTTGCTGAAAAGCAAACGGATGACGCATATCATCGAGTTCCGACGAGTTGTCGGCATAAAATTGAAATGTTCGGCCGACTTCATTCAATTCGTCTGGTCTGGAATCCAGACTCTGGATCATGACCGCTCAGTTGGTATTACTTTTTCTCAGATGTCATTCCCGAGACCATTCAAAGAATGACTCAAAAAACTTCAGATCCTACGGTAGCGAATCTTTTTTGTTTAACATGAACCGAAATCCTCTATCACGGCCCATAAATCGCTTCCAGAGGCGTTTATTTTGGCAAGCCATTACTTGAATGAATGGCCGCATATCGGATTACGAGCAAAAACGAAGCGAACACGAAGATTTCGCGCTCCATGGCAAAATCGGCGGTTGTAACGCGGCATGTGGCGGGTGTGTGTCACGAATTCATGCCGATATGTATAAATTTTTCACAAAGTTTTCATTTCACAGGAAGAAAAAGAGACTACCGTAAGAAGATGGCGTCTCATTGATTATGGAAGCTGCAGGTCGGGGAGCATCTACGGAGAAATCTCATGAAAAAAGAAATTCCCCAGGGCATAAATTATTCAATCCAAAAATATTTGGGAAGAAGATTTTATTACACTTACAAACCTCATCAGTATAATGGAGGTATATCCAGCCACACTAAAGCGTGATAGAAATTGAGCAGATTATTTCAATACTCTTTTGAAAATCCCAAACTGGAATTTGAATGGGCGGCTAAAAAGTCCTATTAAAAAGCATAATCGAATTTTTTTCTGATTTTCTTTGTTACGAAAATGAGAAAAGATTCTTTTTGAGTGAAAAATAGATCGATTTAATCTCGGAAGACAAAGAAATCCTTCAAAATTCAGTAATCTGCCAAATTCAAACACAAAGAAGCTCTTGGAGAGCTGAAGAACATAAAATTTTCGACGCGAATTTTCAAAAAGGATCTTCGAACTGCGGTCATCTGAGTGAACTAAAAAAAAGATACTTACGAAATAAAGATAACTTTGTGATGAAGTTAATTTTTAAACTGTCAGTTCAAAAGGCTGTTTTTGAGAAATCAGCAGCCAGTTGAGTTTATTTTTCTATAAATCACAATGACGCGACAAAAAGGCTTGACTGTAAGACATTTTGCGGTTTCTCAAAAAAAATTTTTTTCTTCCAGAAATTTGGCACTGTTGTTGTTTATAACTCATGATTAAAATGAAGGAAGTTTTGGAGGAGCAAAGTGGAAAAAAATTCATGGTCAAGTTCTCTTCAAATCAAATCGAAATCAAAAATTTTTTTAACTTTTTGAAAACATTTCAACCTAAAAATTATTCAGGAAAGCTGTGAACTGAACTCTTGAATTTTTTTGAAATTAACATCCAAAGTGTTTATCAAAAGTTCACAGTCTCCAAGCTTTTACCATCTTCATGACCAAGCCTATCAACGCTTTTGATTCAGATACACCCTACAGAAAATTTAGTAAGACTTTGAACCGACTCTTTCAATTTTCCTACTATAAAGACTGGACTTCAAGAACTTATTCGCAAGAAACTGCAGCCTAGTTGAAGACAAGTATTACTAAATAAAACGATATTTTCCAGTCAATCAGAAGGTACAAAACGAGACCTGACAAAGGCATCGAGCATCTGAGAGAGGGTTTTCGAGTCGTAGGCCTGACCGTGACCACAAGGACAGCGAGGGAGATGATCGCAGGCCGCGGCGTTTATATCCGGAGGCTTGGCTTATCGCCCCGCCCACTTCTCTCACTCCCAAGCTGCCGTAGTCAAAAATGGTCGCGCTTCAATTATCTTGATTAGAAAGTCGCGGCATCACGTCAACTATGTTTGGATGTTATTACGAGTTGCTCCAAATGACGCGTTTCGAAACATCGCAGCTTGTTCTCGGTTTTGAATTTTTCGAAATGAGCAATCAGCTTTTTCGCAGTAAAAAATCAGAAAAACTTTTTGATAAAATCTGAGCTAACAGTCAAAGTTTTCCAATCTTTGAGAGATTAAGAAAACATTTTAAAAATTTGTTTTACTTCCATGAGAATTTTTTGTTAGTCTCTTCCGTTTAGTGCTCAACGTGGAATCTGTCGAAAGATGCGAAAAGAAGTTGCAAAAAAAAATGAAAATATTTAAATACCAGTTTGGTAAGTTGAAAAACTTCCCGGTAACTCCTGATTTCTGTTCAATAGAGTATTGAGTTAAAGATTCAGAATGCCTATAAATAAATCCAAAAATGGCGAATTAGCCCGGGAAAATTCCATCTTCGAAACTCTTCCTCAAGAAATAAGTCAACAACTTTAACAAAAGGTGTTTCTTCCAATTTTGCAGAACTGTGGTCAGACTTGAGTTATTATCAACGTCACACCTGCCTCATAGAAAGTGGAAAAATCCGTGACTTCACATAAAATCTGGCGATTTGAGATTAGCCGCTGGGGCATAATATTCAAATCGATCAAGAACCAGCTATTGCCGTGTGATGGACGGATTTCCCCGAGTGAGCTCTGCTCAGTCCAATTCCTATGCAAGCAAAGAGCGATTTGCAGATAAGTTGAAGGTGAAATCGTGAATTTGAAACCGAGTCCTGCTTAATAATAAAAGCGAACACTCTTAAAAATTCCCGAAAGCAGAAAGAAAATTCCAGATATTTCGGATATAAATCCACGCAAACCTTTTGGGTAACTCTTTTTTTGCAGGAATTCCGGAAGAAAATAACGAAGTCAAAAAATGGTCAAAAAATAAAAACCATTGAGAAGGCGATTGCTGTTTTTCCTTTGCTTGGCTTTAAATTTTTGAAATTCTCGATTTTTTGCTGTTACTAGGTTTCGAGTCTAAAAAATGAAAATGATGGCAGTAAATTGAGTGTGAAAGAACTGACTTTCATTAGCTCTGGACTTCGAAAATTCCCATTCCAGATATTCGAAATGTTCCTCCTATCGTCCGTAAATCTCTCGAGCTTGTCTAATTTACCTTACCTCAGAGATTCAAAAAATGAACAGAAAGGGCCACCTGGCGAGCCTCTGAGCCCACTCGAACTCGTTGCTCGGCTTGCTGCTCATGCTCATCACGCTCACGCTCGTCTTGTTCCTCCGCATTTCCGCTCATTCACACCTTTTCCGCCTTCTCTTCGTTTTTGAGCGTGCCTCTTGAGAACAAAGCGGAAATAAGAAGAGAAAAAACGTCATAAAGTTTGACAAGAGAATAAGAAAATGAAAAATAATAAAAATTTATGAGTAAACGAAGTCCCAATTATGCTTTTCTATCAAAAACTTCCTCATGAGAGCTCTTCCGAGAAGAATGATTTTTTTGATATTTTTTTCTGTAATATAAGAATCGTATTATGCCTAACTTTCGATATGAAAAATATGATTCGAAATATGCCGTGTTTCTTTGATGAAGCTTGGAAAAAATTCAAATGAGGTTGAAAGACCGGAGGAAACAGGCAAATTATAACAGGACTTTGAATTGCATTTTGATCCTTCATCATTTTTCGCGGGTTCAAAATTTACGCTTTTTGAAGGATAAGCAAACTTTTTTTTTCGGAAATAAAACTGGAAATAAAATGAAGCTGCGAAAAAGCTGGATACTTTGAAGAAAGCATGAATCATGGTTTCGAAATACTTTTTGAGCTGAGTTTAAGAACAAAAAATTCAGAAGATTTTAGATAATCAGAATATTTTTGATGCGTGGCCCTGTACTTTATTTGCACACATTTGAGGATTGAAGCTATGAAGTCTTTGGATTTTCTTTCTATTCTCTAAATTTCTGATAAGTCTCATAAACTTGTCGCGAAAATCCACGCTAAACAGAAGATTCAAAGTACTAAGACCTACGCAACGACTTCAGAATAGATTATGCGATGCGAGAAAAAAGGATCAAACTGAGATTCCTGGGATCCGCGGGCAACGGATAGATCACGTAGACAATAAAATAAAAAAGAAAGATCGAGAACGACGCAGAAAAATGAAACGTTTGGCAGGGGCGTCGAGGCGGACCGACAGCTGTGCGGCGCCGTCCCTTCAGGTCATGCCAAAGGTTCTTCGCTGATTTGGAAGCTAATCTCTATCAATCGCGTGAAGAACAGTTAAAAGCTGTCTTTGTTGCTGCTCAATAATTCAATGAAAAAAATTGTTCGAAAAAGGATTGATGAGTCACAAGCCTCCGTTGGCTGTTTCACGTTCTAGACTCGCATTTACTCAAGTCCTTTTCATTTTCATTCCCTGACAAAGAAGGTTATTTTACTTTATGGTTGAAGATGTCGTGATAATTGGACAAAACACTCCTTGGTGTGCCAGATAGAGGTCCTGAAACTCAACCTACAGTACCCGCTCAAAAGTATATTAAGTTTTTTGTTTTTTGAGAATATCTCAGCGAGTACTTATCCGATTTATATATAACTTTCTGGGATAATGTAAAAAATACTTTGAAACATATACGGCATACAAAGACATGTCCGCAATCACTGTGACGCGTTTTAAGAATTTTTTATTGAATTCAATTTTTTTTGTTTTTTATGCTTTTATTTTTATTTATTTTTATTAAATTTTTTAAGAGTAATAATGTTGCCATATGATTTTTTTCATGTTTTCAGACATGGGAAGAATCTCTGGAAAAAAGGATTTGACTGATAACGACAAAAGAGCCATCGTTGTGGGTCGTCAAAATGGACTGACCATGATGACGTTGGCAGGAATGTTCGGCGTGACAGAGGCGTGCATTTCTCAGTTCCTAAAGCGTTGGAAAGCTCAAGATGGCTCTACTAAGAGCCAACACACTGGCAGACCACGTGTCACTGATCGTAATGACGATAGAAACATTTTGAAGACGTCTAGAACCGATCCAAGACTCACCGCCCCTGCGATCAGACGGGAAGTTTGCTTGAATTCGCCATCTCCGCCATCCTTCTCGACCGTGAAACGACGTCTGAATGCTGCTGGAATCATGGGAAGACGTTCAGTGAAGAAACCGCTGATTTCTGAAAAGAATCGAGCCGCCAGGGTAAAGTGGGCGAAGGAGCATCTCAACTGGACCCGTCAAGACTGGAACGAGATTCTGTGGTTCGACGAAAGCAAGCTCCTCCTCTTCGGGAGTGACGGAATTCAGTGGGTTCGTAGACCAATTGGGTCCAGATATCATCCAAAATACCAATTACCCACTGTGAAACATGGTGGAGGACCGTTTCGTCGAACCACAGAATCTCGTTCCAGTCTTGACGGGTCCAGTTGAGATGCTCCTTCGCTTACTTCACCCTGGCGGCTCGATTCTTTTCAGAAATCAGCGGTTTCTTCACTGGACGTCTTCCTATGATTCCAGCAGCATTCAGACGTCGTTTCACGGTCGAGAAGGATGGCGGAGATGGCGAATTCAAGCAAACTTCCCGTCTGATCGCAAGGACGGTGAGTCTTGGATCGGTTCTAGACGTCTTCAAAATGTTTCTATCGTCATTACGATCAGTGACACGTGGTCTGCCAGTGTGTTGGCTCTTAGTAGAGCCATCTTGAGCTTTCCAACGCTTTAGGAACTGAGAAATGCCCGCCTCTGTCACGCCGAACATTCCTGCCAACGTCATCATGGTCAGTCCATTTTGACGACCCACAACGATGGCTCTTTTGTCGTTATCAGTCAAATCCTTTTTTTCCAGAGATTCTTCCCATGTCTGAAAAACATGAAAAAAATCATATGGCAACATTATTACTCTTAAAAAAATTTAATAAAAAAATAAATAAAAAAATAAAAAGCATAAAAAAACAAAAATTGAATTCAATAAAAAAATTCTTAAAACGCGTCACAGTGATTGCGGACATGTCTTTATATGCCGTATATGTTTCAAAGTATTTTTTACATTATCCCTGAAAGTTATATATAAATCGGATAAGTACTCGCTGAGATATTCTCAAAAAACCAAAACTTAATATACTTTTGAGCGGTACTGTACATATCTTTCTAGTTTTAAAGGGAGATGACACTTGAAACTAGTTGAGAAATGCTGTTATGGGAATTAAAGCCCTAATTTCTTGGAAATTTGACAGTTGTGCATGCTGAGACTCTCAGGATCAACTTTTAATACATCAATTAGTGTTCTGACCAACTTTTTGCTACGTTTCGAGACAGAAGAAGACGAGTCGAACCGTTTTTTCTTTGAAAGTTGAAGCGGAATTTTCTTTTCTAATGCTTTGGCCATCTTCTATTTTAGACTCACCATTATCTGGAAATCTGAGAAAATTGGAAAAAAAATGTTTCTCTAAGTTTCAAGGCAGAATCCGTAGATGAGCCAGCAAAACATCTTATCAAAACTCTCATAAAATCTTCCCCAATGATTTTCACTTGAAAAAACATCTTCCGATCTGCTCCTCACATTTAAAAAACGACTTGGGAACCGCTTTTTTCCCTTCAGAGGGCAAAAAGCCAGGTGTTTCCGTGGTAGACGAAAAACAAGAGGCCATGAGAACACGGAAAGTCATTTTTTTTCAACGATGGAGCAATTTCTGATAAGATCAACCTGAGGACAGGGCATTAAGATTAACCCATTCGAATAGCCCAGAGCGAGTCTTTGCAGATAAAAAACTCTTAAACTAATTTTTACAGGGAAAGTATTAACGTTTTCTCGTAGTATTCGTTTCCAACAAAGAAAAAACGGATAAAACGTACTTTTCAGGCCGCGTGAAGCTGAACATTGACGCTCATCAGTTTTTCGGCTGAAAATAACAAAGAAATGAAAAAAAAAGGAAAAAAGAGTTAGGAGCAAAGAAAAAACCTGGGAAATCTGGCTGAATCAAGTTTTATGTGGCTCAAACCCCGTATCTATGGCGTTTCGCAAAAATAACAAATGCGGCATATTTGAACGGAATTTGTACGCTTCTGGGCGCTTTCTCGAATGGCTCCTTTTCGAAAAACCTCATGCTTTTTAAAGAAAAAAACCCTCTTTTGGACCTAACGTCAGAATTTCTTAGAAAAGAAAGCGTGTTTTCGGAGGTTCGTCATAAAAATTTAGATGAACTTTGAGAAGGTGAAGGTCTATGTTTTTCATTAGAAGCCGCAGAATTTTAATTAAAAGTCGGATAGTGGAAATAATTGCGGCTTCGTTAGGGAAATTAAAGCTGAGAGAAGAAGAAGGTCCAAAAATGTGAAATTTTTGGAACTCGAGTTTACATCTCTTTGAAATGAAAACCTGTGAAAGAAATCCCCTATTTTCATCAAAATAAGTTGAAAGGAAATGTTTGTTATGGGCGACATATAGCAGAAAGTTAATATTGAAGATATTGGTCTAAATCCTAAGATAAAGCCTTCCAAGCAATGATTAAATTGTGACATCTTTTGATTGTCTCTTCTCATGTCATGCAGATTTTGTAAAAACCAAACAAGAATATCAGAAAAGTGCGAAAAACTGTGGATAGAGTTTTGAAACCTCCAGTCAAAATTTTCAAGCACCAAAAAGACAAAGCATGTAGAAAAAATGAGAGAAACAAAAAAAAGTGGCGGAAAACGAGAAAAATTGACGAAAAGGGCGGCTCACCAATTTGCATAAGCTGCATCTGAAATGGAATTACCACGTTTTTGTCTCAATTTTGTTTCTTTTTTCATGAGGGGGAACGATCTGGATGACAATACAGTTGGAATTCTCACAAAATCTGTGCAAAACCATCAAAATATCTACAAATACTCCGAGAGAGGGAAAACTAAAGAGAAAAAAAAATGAATCGGCCATTTTTATAGCCCATCGCGGATACAATTTCTATCGCAGGACATAATGTGCAGGTCTCACGAAAGCATGCTCCTTATTAATTAGCTGTTCTCATCATCGTGCACCGGAGATCCTCATTTATTTGTCGTTTGGAAATATTTCAAGAAGAAATGTTCATTCAACACGCAACTTATCACACTGACGTCAGGAGAAGAAAGATAATACACGCAAAGGAACAAGCAAAAGGCGGATCATAGAGCTTTCATATATCCGTATATATGGAGGGCAGTTATTATATTCTATCTGGTTTCTTTTTAGTTTCTCTTTTTCTTCCCGGACGATTTTGGCTTGACAGAAAGATTCCCATCGGCGCGGAACAACGCCGCGCCCAGCATCCAGCCGACGATTGGGCAGATCTCAAATCCTTCTCTTTATTCGAGAGAAAACTCTGTTTTTGTGGAAATTTTCGATTCGGTGGGTTTTAAACTGTACGATTCAGAGCACACAACCACTCTGGACGACTTTTTCCCGATTGACGAAAAATCTAGATTGAGAGGGAAACTTTCCTTTAAACACCTGTTTTTTACTAAACAGCCATATTTAATTTCCAGGTTTTTGTTAAAATTTTTTTAAGAAGAGAAATTTGAATTATCTCCGCTGAGAATTCGAGGCAATTTACTTCTTAAAAAGAATTTTTGATAGACTCAACTTTCCGCGCCGCACTTGATCCTACAAAAAAATCATCAGATAATATAAACTTTTTAAAAACTGTCATACTCCCTATTATTCTGCCGATTGAAATGGAAAAATAATATCAAATACTTCTACATGATCTTCTAAACTTTCAAATAATGTCTTGAGGTTTCAAGATAATAGAGCTTATTGGAGACACTTGAGACTGAAAAAAAGCTTTTTGTCAAGGAACCCACCCAATAAAGCAGGAAGAAAGATTGATTGTCGATTCCTTGGCAGCCGAAAAGTCTCGAAGTGGCCACTATAGGGTTCAGTCCAGGGACGCCAATCACGTACAGCGCTGAAAAATAAAAATTAAGAAAGAATTTGATGTAAAAAAGTGTTTTACGGCAAAAAAGAATGATTTTGATGGAGACTATGAAATCACCACCATTTTTCCTCTATTTTTATTTTCAAAGAATGTTGTCAAACGCTCAGCATTTAAAAAAAAGATGGAAGTATTTGAAATTCATTAGTTTTTTAAAGAAGTTTGCTGATAGCAACTTTCGAAAAATTAAATCTTAATAACTTTCAATCATCTTTTTCAATCAAGTGTTCTCTTACTCTCTCTCTCTATCTATCATTTCTAACCCGATTTCTGAGCTTAAAACTTTATAAAACTAATGTTTTCTGCTTTTTCTGCTTAAATTGAAAAAATTTAAGCCAAACAGCTCCGTTTCTCCGGATGAGAATATTCAACCCCAAATCTTACCCAGAGTCAGATACAACGACACAGCGAAAGGAATCAATTTGCGGAGCTTCGGCGATGACGCAAGATATCCGCAGACGAAACGCATCGTCGCCGCTCCGATCACTTCGAAGGCGATCACGGTACCTGCTGGTTGCTGAAATCAAAAAGTAACGATTTTCAGACAGAGAATCGGCGAACATGGTAATTGAGAATGCATTGAGTGTTCCGCGCGTTCTCCAAATGAGCATTGGAGTACTGGCTGGTGTTGTTCCAGATGGTGTAGGCGACTTTCGACGCGAAGGTCGCGCCAATCAGTTGCGCCGAAATCAGCGTGAGCAGCCTTGATGAACTGGAAATTCCGAAATTGTGTTTATCCCTCTGATTTCCCGGATCCATCAGTTCAAATATAAAGCCAACCTTATTCTGTTGTACCAAAACTCTTCAATGATTGGAAGGCAATTGGTGAAAGCTCCTCGATTGAAAACCCCACCGGCGGTGAGCAAAAGACCGACCACCACGAAAAATCCATTGAGACCGTAGTGTTTCACGATGATTCCTTGAAAAAACAAGCGTGGGAATTTGAAACTATCACGAACCATTCTCATAAACGCAAGTGCACATTTGAATGGTGCCGATCAACTCGATCAAGAAATCATGGGAACTTCCCCTGCGAGTGATAAATTTATCCACTAGCTGAAAACGGTTTGATGTGAGAAAAAATTCTGTTTGACAGAAAAAATGACCAGTGTGAGTGTAAATTCAGAAATAAATGAAAACAGACACAAAAAAGCGTACCACTCGTGAAATCTCGCCGATCACAAAAACAGCAGCGTAGAAACTGATTGCGGTATAAAGCGGATACAAATGAGGTTGATCCAAAGTACCATGAAAAACGTCCATACTCTGCAAACAGTTGAATAAGAAAAGATTTCCCTCAGAAAAATTCAAAACACATAAACTTAAAGGTGATTTACAAGCTAGTTGAGGTTTATTTCAAAACGCGTTCATGAGCCTAAAACGCAAACATTTATTCGATAATGTATTATAAATGAAAACAACGAATTAAGTAAGTATTTGCAAAAATTCTTTTTTCGAAAAAAAAAAATTGAATTTGAAAATTAAAAATTTATGTGGAGAATGTTGTTTTTATCGTGAGTGTGTACACTCTAAACACTTACTTGCTACAAAATTAAAGTTTACAACATAAAGAAAAATAGAAAAAAAGAAAGCTAGACTGAAAAATTCTTGATTGTGCTGTTGCCACATAGCAAAAAGATGATCAATAAAATAGTAAATGAGACTGCACCACCCTCCAGCTATCTCACTTGAGTCGGCGGAGAACGATTGACCCAGAAAAAGAGATATGTAGTTCCTACAATGCTAAATCGGAAGTGGCCTCCCAGATAATTTTTTTCTAGATAAAAATAAATAAATTCTCACAAATAATGTTTTAACTGTAATATGAAGTAAGGCTTGAGAAGAAAGGGCGAATTTTGGACGCAACTCGGCGATTCCTTATCTTTTTATACAGGTCTCAATCAAAAGCGCATATGTGTTTGCTGAGACAACTTCTTTTATTTGTTCTTATTTTGTAGCTTTGCATGAATATAGCAAAACTTTCTGCCACGGACCGAAATTTTTGAATGCTGTCCATTTCGTTTTTAATAATGCCGATTCACGCTAAAATTAGCGACTTTAGAAAAAAAAAGGAAAATTGACCTTGAATGTACTCAAGCGTTCGCGTGAATGGAGTATAGTGCGTTCCGCGCGAGACTCTTTTCAAAGAACAGAGCTTTAAAAAAAGAGCTATCGCTCGGGCAAAGTCAAAAAATGATGCAGAAAGGAAGTAAAAAGGCGGCAAAAGAGCAGCAAAGAAAGTCCCTTTATCGAGCCTTCCATTTTTCTAGAATTTCAAAGGCTCAAGAAATGGTGAAAAAGGGAGAGGCAGCAAAAATGGTGCATAAGTGCCAAGAAAATGGCGCAAAAAGGCAGCAAAAAGGAGCCTTTTTCGCCCTAAAAGAAACATTTCTATGTAGCCTTTTTCCACCCTTTCCGACTTTGCCTATGTAGAAACGGATTTTTTTGCACCTTTTCTCTACAAAACTGCGGAAAGAGAACAAAAACAAAGGTTTTGAAGTGAAGTTTAGTCGAATTTGAGGTATTTTTGACAAAACACGCTGGGGCGGAAGGGTCTAATAAAAAAAAATTGATTTCTGATCTTCAGCTGTTCTGGAGTAAATGGCTTCCTAGTTTCGAAGCAATCTCGACCACCTGAACGCCAACTTTGTATATATTTCCTCAAAGTTCGATAACTTCTAGTTTTCCAGACGGCTGAAGCTTGTAAAGTCCAAAACACAAAACTTCACTGAAGGATTTATAGAAAAGTATGAATGTACATAATAGGACTCTCAAAAGTGCCTCAAAGAACTTGATGAGATCAGAGGTATGAAGACACGTTTCATGAATTATGATCCGTTTTTGGCGCCGAGTTCCTGTTTCCGGCGCTCCGAATAGCCTTCTCGCATGTGATGAACGATCGCGTTGACAACTCTGAACTTTGTTTTTGATTTTTTTTTTTCTAAATGAAAGAAAAGAACCTTTGCCAAGCGATGATCATCTCGTTCCTTTTCTCGTCGTCGTGCATGTAGGAAGACAGCGTTTCGTCTATCGTTTCGGCCATGCAGACCTGTGGAAAAGTTTTCTTTGAATTCTTCACTCATAATGACTTCATAGAGCTATACTACCGTTATTAAATGTTTTTTATCTTCAGTTCGAGTTCTGAAAGCTTTTTCTGTGAAGCTAACGAACGCGTTTTTGGAAGAACGATTCCAACTTTCAAGCCACAAGGTCGGACTTCCACAATCGAGAGCTTTCGATTTCAAAATCTCCTCTTACAATCTTGTCGATTTAATTTTACTGAGCTTAAAATAAAGGCTCATTTTATGATGAAAGGAGATACCATGAAGATGTCCCAGAAGTGCGAGTGAAAGCCTCGGGAGATGAAGTCGACGTGTCGAGCTCCCAGTTGCTCACATGACGTCACCACGAGCTCATCGTCCAGTTCATACGTTACAATCTGCAGATACATACAATAGTTGGTGGAAGCATCCAAAAAAACAAAATGAGGCAGAAATACTCACAAGTTTGTGGAAAAAGGACTGTATCGTTGATGAAAAGGCCACGAAAGCTTCGTTGTTTTCTGGATTCTCATCCAGCGAAATTCCAAACGCTAACTGAACATTTTCGAACCTTTTCATAGTATGCTTTTCCATGTCTTACCTTTATTGAAGTGCTTCTCTGTGCTGAGCGGAGCCAAATGACTGTGAAAAGGTCTGGCTTTTCTGCGAGCATCCTGAAATGTTTGGATTGTGTCAAAGGAATTCGATATTTTATGTCCTTAGACTAGTCAAACTCTAAAAATTTTCTTGGAAAAAGACTGTTTGAGTTAACTTCAAAACTTGGAAATGTGATAAAACAGACTATAGATTTTGTCGAACCTTCTCGTGAAAATTGAAAACTGACTTTGGAAGCTCGGCTATAACGAGTTTTTTAGTTTTGCTTGCGATGGGACCGATTTGAGCGGCGCCGAGAGCCTGACCATCTTTGTCCTTTTTCCCTCGGATTGTCGACAAAAGACCCATCATCACTGTAATTCAATCTAGCTGAACGTCCAACCGACTTCTCACGATCTTTGAAACTCGCGAAGCTGTGAATCTAGAATGTTCCAGAACCACAAAGACCAGAAGATAGATTGAGCTCCCAAAAAAAGAAAGAGAGAGAGCGAGCAATTTTTTGAGCCAGCTCTAGTGTGACGGCATTTTTGTCCATTTAACGCGATATCCAAAGGTTTTTTTCATTTTCTTATTCATCCTCCCGGACTCTCTGTTGATCGAGCCGAAAGTTTGGGAAAGAAAATGATGTTGACTCTTCGTTTTTCTCGCTTCTGATTAGGGTAATCAAAAAAAATTGGGGTATTATCTGACTCGAAAATTTGTTTTGAAAGATATGAAAAATCTCTAATATTCCTGAGAACTCGAGAAATAGCAAGGGCCTGGCCTTATTGGAATTAAGAATTAAGATTTTTCTGGCAGAAATAAAACTGAAGAGTTTTTTTCACAGAAAGAAATGGAGAAAAAATAATCAGATTATTGAAAAAAAAAATGTATTAATCCTTTAAGAATCGCAGAGACAGGATGTTAGTTAACATCGATATGAGACCGAATAATCAAAAATCAAGGCGTGTCCTTGAAGTAAGTATTCCACTGAAAATTATAGAAAGCCCTTTTTCAGAGTTTGCGAGCAGTCGTAACACTAAAGGGGCGGAGATCGCAAGAGATGGAAGAAGAAACATTTGAATAAAAAAAGAAGCCGTTCGTGTTGGCCGCCAATTTCGAACATTTGCATTTAGAGTAAGGAAATAATGACTGGCCCTGCTGATGAGCTCAGCCATACGTATTCCAAAGTGAGAAATTAGCACAGAAAGAACTTTGTACTTACATTTTCCGCAACACTGAACTCAACTTGAAAAAATTTATTTCTATCTGACTTTTTTTTTTCAAATCGAACTTTGGAAGCCAACAAAATTTGGGAAAAGATTCAAGTGGCGACACTGACGCGAAATCCGATAGCGGTCGCACTTGAATTGCTTCCTCTTCGGATGTTTGTCTTTTTTTGGATGGTACAAGTTGACGTACTACTTAATGAATCTTTCAAAAGAAAACCTCTGGCATTATTTCGAGACGCTCCTCATTCACAATTTCAAAAAAAAGAAGTAGGTACACCGTAGTAATCGCAGCGCTTGCGGCAGGAGCGACGGAAAACTCATTATATTGAGCCTCACTAAAGCTGCCCAAAAATGCCGAGGACCGGAAAGAAGCAGGCAAATATTTTGGAATAAGCAGGCTTTAATAGACAGCGGAAAAGGAGTGGAAGAATTAAGAACGTTTGACTGACGACACGCCAAAAAAAAACATCTCGAGAAACAAAGACGCCAAAACAGCGATTAAGTAAACTGGAACTCGGGAGAAAAACCATTCGGAAGAGGTCAAATTGAGCAAAAACTGAGAATGGAAGTCGTCCCTCGGTGGCGATGGGCGGCCCCATGATTTTGTTAGGATTCTCAGGCGGTTTGTATCCGTCTATTGCTCAGAAAAATATCTTGCAACTTTTTTTTTTGAATTTCAATCACACCTATTAGACTGAAAAAAAGAACTGAAAAAAAAAATAATTTTCTTGGAGAGCTTCCTTTTGCAAAAAGACCTGCTAGTGACATCAGCTCCTGTTTTTGAGAGCGCACCGTTCAATTTAACCAAAAATAAATCTCAGAAAATTCCAATAACCTAGGAAAGGCTTCAGATTGGAGATTGTACTCCACGTTGAGCTTCGAAACTTTGGCGCACTTTTTTGGGCTCTCAATTTCCTGGGAAAGAAAACGTGAAGATTCTCACGACTCAAGGCGTTTATTTTCATCTGCCCAACTAATTTCCTGACCTCAGTTTGTTGTTGTTTTTCGTGCCTTTTTTGGAGAATCGTGTCATTTCATTTTGTCAAACCACTTGATTAAATTTTTTGGTTAGAAGACGCAAATTATCCTCTGTAGTTATTCCCTGTGAGGCCTTCAGTCTAAAAATAGGCCCTTGATAAAAAAAAATTTGATTTTGAGTCGTTTTCACGTTTTTATTTATTTTTTCTGAGGAAGTCTCAATTTTGATGAGCTTATTCAGGCTACAAGTTCAGCTAAATGCAAAAAGAAAACCGATTTTTTGCCAATGGAGAGCTTTTTCTCGGAATATTTTAAGAGTTGAAGCGCTTCTCAGGAAAAGAAAAAGATACATGCGGAATAGTTTATATGTTTTGTTTTTGACAGCCGCAAAAAAAATATCGACATTGGCTTCAAATTTTCGGAAAGAAAAAGAGAAGAAAGTTGAAGAGCTGTTAAGGGTCAAAGATTTCAGCTTTTGAAAATATTTGTGATGAAGTGGAAAACTGTTAAATTGGAATTATTGGTCAAAAAAGAAAAAAATGTTCCTTTACACTTCGAGTAGGGCTCCTTGAGAAATTCATGAGAACTCAAGAGAGTTTCGCGTCTTTTAGAACAAAGAGTGAAGTTCAATATTACATCGAGAGTCAGTTTCAGTTGAAAAGGATTTGAAAAGGATTTCCCAGACTTGAAATTTCTGACCTGTCTGTGCCCTCTGTTCTCTCAGCGAAGTCTTCGGAAAAACGTGAAAATAACAAGTAAACGGAAGAGACGTCAGACAGTTTCCAGCTCCGGGGGATGAATTGTGTCTATTTCCTCTGGGCGTATATCTTGAAATCGAAATGCTTGTGAATGGAAGGAATGAAATATCTAGGTTGGTCGAAAATAGATGCCTTGGAGAGATTTGTATAAATTACAGGGTTTGAAAAACCAAATCATGAGGAACAAACATTATTCCGCTACGAAGAAGAAGGCTCAAAGAGGGAACCGCAGACCGACCGAAATCTTTTGTTAATTTGAAATCTATACAAGAGCTGCATAGCTGCATTCTTCTTTTTGAAATTTCAAAACTTTGAAACTTTCATTCAGTCTTCAGAGAAGGTTCGCCGCTGAATCATGGAATAAATGAAGAGTTCTTGTCGGTCCGCAAAGCTTTCGTTGATCAAGAACGGCGCGTAGAGCATCTCGCCTTTCTTGTGATAGTAGTAGACGATTTTCGAGCGTTCGAGTTATGAGCAAAAATAGAGAGCGCCGTCGACCACATTTTTTTAAATGAATATTTCTTTCTTCAATTTTTTTCTGATAAAAAAAATTGATAATTGCAATCATAAAAATAGAAAAGAAACGCGAGAAATACTCAAAATTCTATTTTATTTTTTGAATACAAAAAACGAATTGGCCGAAAAAACGTTCAGTTCTGAAAGTCACATGGAAAACTACCAGCGCCAAGCCGACCTCGAGCGAAGTGAAATTCTCATTTGTCTCTATTTAAAAGATCCCGGTCGCAGCTGAAATTGCTCAGAGAGTGGCGGTCGCGTTGCGGCTTGAGCACTACTGCCGACTATGAAGACGGAAATATACAATGGCGCAAGTCATTTCGTGTCGGGCGCGCCTTGGGGAAAAATCTTTTTCGTGACTTCCAACCTGCATCGAAAGGTTACAACGACAAAAAAAAATTGAAAAAGATTTTTTTGAAAACAACGAGTTGAGTGTCCGGAATGGTGGAATAACAGGAAGGAGGGGGGCGTCGGATTTCATTAGTCGTTGAGGAGCACAAGTTGCATTCAGATTGCAATTAGCCGAGACTTGCAGCACGCAACTTCTTCAGTCACTTAGTCGCGTCTATTTTGTTCTTTGCGACGTTCCGGTCTGCCCGAATCTCCGATCTTTTCCGACATCCGTGCCCATATATCTGAACTCTGAGCCACACACAAATAATTTTATTCGTGGGAAAGTTTTTTTTTGTCCGTGAGAAGAACTTTTCGTGTGAATGTGACCTACTAACAGCCGTTGAGTCACGTTAAAATTCAAGTCTGAGTAACTTGAATTAATTTTGGAAATTTGGTTCACAAGCAGCGTTGAAAAAAAATTTTCTGGTCTCTCATCCGACCATAAAAAAAAACCTTCAAAATCGCGTAAAAATTATTTCTTCTGCTCAATAATCCAGTGATACCAAGAGGACGGCCGAAACAACGGAAAAGATGAGAGAATCCAGGCTGAGATGATACGGACACACTCTCAGAGCTAACAAAAAATCTGTTGCTATACATTGCCTTTTGATGGAAGTCACTGGAAAAAGACCAAGAGGACACTCTCCAAAACGACATGAAGAACACCCGGCTACACCCAGACCATGCAACCGATTGAATAAAATGGCGCCAACGATCCAGAGAAGCGGACCCCGAAACCGAGCGGGACAAAAGCTGAAGCAGAATAAGAATAGTCCAGGGATAAAAGAAAATGAGCTCAGTAGAAAAAAAGCTAGTTGAACAAAGTTCATCAGTGAAAGTTTTCTCTAAAATTCCCAGTTAGGTCATGAATCTAAAAAAAAGGAGCAATCGGAGCAATCAGTCGGAACTTTTACCCAACAAGACGAAAAAAGCAAAACGTCCGACTTCTTTCTGTTCCTAACGTTAGGCTAACGAGCTTCCGAACATTTCCTGCGACCTCTTATTGGGTCTTGCCAGAAGTTTTCCTCGTTTGTCTCATATGAAAAAATAAAAGAAAGAATGCACTCGAAGTAGAAATGAAAGAAGTGTGTTGTACAGTGTTATACTAACTTCTTCGTCGCGTCAAATCAAACATTTGGATGCACACACCTGGAGACTTTACGGTAGACGAAAGAACCATTTCACCTGTAATTGAAGCGCCTCATTCGAACAGAACTCTTAACAACTCGTTGCTAATCAATAGATAAACCATATATGAGAGAGCTACGGGTTCTAAATCCACACGAAAGCTTCGAAAACGGCAGGGTTCAATGTGTGCAACGGAAAACGCTCATTTAGAAAGTGAATAATTTATGCTAATCTTTTGCCTCATACTGGGAATTTTCGTTTTTTTTTTCAATCTAATTTTTAATGGAGCACCTTTCAAAAACGTAAATAATTTGGAATTCTGTGCATTATTGCTGACAAAAAATAACCGGGAGAGGAAGGCGATTGGAAAAAATATGAGTTCAAGACTCGTCTGAAGCGTTCCATCTTTGGAAGAATTTCTGTCTTGCAACGAGGAAGGTCGTTAAAAAGAAACTTTGGGATACTCTGAAAAATTGATAGAAAGCTTTTTTTTGTGTACCTGAGAAAAGTCTCCATTTTTCATCATCTTTTGAAGAACAAGAAGAAGCTTTTGACTATTTCGAGACGATTCCAACTTTGAGATGAATGTGTCCTCCATTTTTTCAAGCTAATGAAACTTCAGACATTTTACCAAAAAATATAATGCAGGGTCAAAGGAAATGAGAGGATTTTATTGTTCAAAGGAAGGATTGTTAGAAAAAATGAAAGAAATGTGAAAAGGAGAAGTTGAGGACGAAAGTCCTTGTCCGAAACTTTTTTCTTCTCCATCCTAAATGCCCTAATATTTTCCTCGTCTAAAGAGCCCTTTTCCGCGTTCTCATATTCGTTTAGTGATGTCATTTAGTCCATAGAAATCTCATTCGAGTTACGAATAGTGCATTAGGTCTTTCAGAATGAAATTGAAGTGAAAAATTGAAATGAAAAGATTTCAATAATCACGCCGACTATTTTCCCAATGCTCGTTTTCGATGCGACAAAAGATCGAGAATTCAAAGATCTAATCAAAGATGTGGAATTTTTTTTTTTGGTATTTTTTTTTCCAATCGGTCAAAAAATAAGAGCTTCAAGTCTCCGGACCAAGTCCATAATCCTATAATTCTGCGAAACGGCGAAATTTACTTCTAAAGAGTGCTTGCAGCTGTTCTTCCCACAAACCTTCCTGCTAATACTTGATGTCCTCGCGTTGGAATCATCCTTTTTTTAAAGTCGTTTTTCTTTTAATCTCGAATCTAACTTGAGAGTGGATAAAAAAATCAAGGGTGCAAGGGCGTTCACGGTCTTTCATACAACAATAGTTTCATCATCAATAACCTCTGTTTCAAGTTCTGAGTGTTCTGTGAATACAAAAGTAAAGTTTGAAAGATTTATCTTCAGAATCCGGTTCGATTTGAAATTTCGTTACTCGTAAAAATGTACAAAGAGATCGAGTCTACAATCAAGGAAGATGGGTTCAAGGGTAGGAGGATCGCGAGAAGATGAGCAGCTTGGCATTGTCGTCGCCGTACCAGTGGTTGCCCTTGTCGTCGTGCTGCGCTGCTCCCCAGGGATTAGATGGAGCCGGAGCCGCAGTGGCTGGCGGAGCCGTCGCCTGCTGCTGCTGCTGTCGCTGGAGCTGCTGTTGCTGGTAGTACCACTGGTAGTACTGCTGGCGGTAGGCCTCCATCTGCTGAGGCGTCATCTGCCACTGAGCCAGCGTCGCCGAGAAAAGGCAGCACAGAAGGATGAGAAGAACTGTATTGGACATGACTGATGAACCGTCGTAGTTCGTGCCTTCTTTTATACGACGCCAAAACGAAGAGTTTCGTCACATCCGCCCACGCGTCTCCGAGGCGTTCGACAAACTGAGCGGCGACGAATCAGATGTTTCCGATTGACCCGCCGCCACTGGTCAAGAAGGAAAATCAAGGTGATTGTTGTGTCGCGGGATTCCCCTTATATATTTAGAATCCATGCAAAAATGATTGTCCAAAAATTTTTTTTTTAAGGGACTCAGAAGCATACGGCTTTTTAGTGGACTCAGAAGCATACGGCGAACCAGATTTACAACTTGGAAAAAGCGGCAGTTAGCTGAAAAACTCTTTTTTTAAAGACAAATTCTCCTTCTTTTTTTTTCGCAATTATGATAACAATTTCGACATCTACTTATGTTTTACTGTGTTAGCACATTCTTTCATACGCAAATAAGCTTTTCAGAAGAGCGTAATCAAATACCAAAATTTCAATTTAACAAGCAAAAAAAAAATATCTGCAGCCAGTGGGCGGTGCCCGCGATTCTCAACCTACCTTTTTCAGATTTTTTCTCCTCACACTTTTTCTCAAATTCTTCTCAAAAGCTCGAAAATTTTGCTCCATATCGTCTCTGTTTAGAGTTTTCGAAAACTTAATTTTTTTTTAAATTAATTTTTCAAACGCATCTTTTATCCCATTATTTTTTCCACTATACCATTTTGGATTGTTTTTTTTTTCTTCTGCACGTCCTTGAACTTCCGAACTGCAAAAGTGGTTAACTCATTTTCTGCAGAAACTTGTGTGATGATAGTGAAGATCTTTCACCGGTCAGCGATTTGAAAAACTTTGCGACGGACACTATCGTTCTCTGTTGTCTGTTACGATTTTGTACTTCTTTTCTTTGCGTTCTTCCCAGCCGCGCAAACTGGTTCCTGTAATCAAAAGAATGAAGTTATTTTTTTGAAAACATCGAATTATCAAAAAAAGCTTGAATTTTATACTCTTACAAATGGAAAAATTTAATTTTTCAGTTTTGAAAAAAAGATAGATTCAGTTCACATTATCAGGTTTGTATAACCGCAGTTTTTTTGATTATGATGATTAATTTTTAAAAACCTGCTTAAAAATTTTCTTCTATTCTCACTAGTAACATCTGTGAAATTTCAGTTTTCGGAAGCTCGAAAAAAAAAAGTTAAAAAAGTTAACGCAGAACGAATTTGTGACTGCAAAATGCACGCGAAAAACTTGCATCTCGCGCTCAAATTTTCGGAGATGCGTTCAAAAAATTAATTTCTATTTCATTTCAAATCAACTGCTTTTTAATGTCTCCTCGCTAATATTGTCTATTTCGATGACTGAGAATACTTTTAGTCAACCACAGACGTGGACACGGTCTCGGGTAATAAATTTATCACTACATGTAAATTAATAGTAGCTTTTTAGATTTTGTTCAGTGCTCTAGCCGCTAGGATAACTTTGGTTCTTTATTCGCATATTCACGATTATATTTTCAAGGTAGTAGGTGCATTCAAATTTTTTGAAATGTCAAAATTCAGGTCAATTTCACGGATATCGACTATCACGTTTTTTCTGATGCTGCTCGTCATGTTTGGAAAGGCGGAAGCCCATACGACAGGCCAACTTACAGGTATGGTCATTATAGAAAAAAGTTCCCTGAAAACACTCGAAAGCGGCAATTCTATAGGTACACTCCGGCATTAGCATGGATTCTTCTTCCTGTGGTGAATTTCCCAGACTTCGGTAGTGATATCGAAAGTTTTCAATTTTATCAAATGCTTAAGGCAAACTTCTCTTTTGTTTTTGCGATATCTTCGTAGCGTGGATTATGCTTCAAGTTCTGGACCGGCAGGAGCTTCAACATAAGAAAGAATCAACGAAAGTGTGTTCCCATTCTTTTCAATAAATTTTTCCTAGGGCGGCTCTCTCGCTTAATTATGTAGTGGTAACGTTTACCCAGTTTGCATTTTCAGAATACAACATCTGAAAATAATAAAAAAATTTGTTTACTTGACGATCAAGTAAAACTAGTGGTCCTTTTCTGGCTGGCGAATCCACTAACTGCCATAATTTCCGCGAGGTTTCTTTTTCAATAATTTTTTGTTTTTTGCAATGGTTATTTAGAGGGAATGCTGAGGCGATTGTGGCTGCAGCTGTTCTTCTCACGATTCTGCTACTTCAGACGGGATATGTGAGATAAAGGGTATTTTTTTCCTTCTAAACAACGGTTGCAGTGGAAAACAGCGGCTTTAGTACACGGAGCTCTCGCAATTCACTTGAAAATCTATCCGTTGATTTATTTACCTTCAGTTTTCTTGCAGTTGTCGTCTTACGGTAAACAGAAAGGTAGGAATATAGTTTTAATTTTGCCTTTTCTTTTGTAAATCCTAACTCTTTCAGACTTTTCGTCTAAGTTCAAAGCCTTGTTGTTTAACTGGAAAGGGCATGTCTACCTGATTGTAAGCTGATATTACCAATTTTTTCCACTACTTTTTAATTTGAAGATAACATTGTCTTCTTTCGCTGCAATCGTTCTTTTTTTCTATCAAATTTATGGAGATACGTTTCTCGAAGAATTTCTGCTTTATCATGTCAAAAGACGGGATATAAAGCACAATTTTTCGCCTTATTTCTATCCTCTATACTTGGTGGAAGGTGAGTGTTTGTTACATCCGATTAATTATGAACTCAATCAAAAAATATTTTTCTCAGGAATTGAATGTTGTTTTCAGGAAACGAGTTCTTGTCCAAATTGATCGGTTTCTGTGCTTTTCTTCCTCAAGTTTTCCACGTCATGTTCTATGCTTTTTGGTGAGGTTTCGCGTCTTCCTTTTTTTATAGGAACATTTTTTTACAATTTAATTTCAAGGTATTTCAACGATTTGCCGTTCTGCTGGTTCATGTCGACCTTCGCTTTTTGTTGCCTATAACAAAGTGAGTTTTTGTGAATTTAAAATATAAACTTGAAGAGATTTTTTTAGGTTTGCACCAGCCAGTACTTTGTTTGGTACATTGTTCTGCTGCCTCTTGTTGCCAGTAGAATAAATGTTCGTTTTTTTTTTAAATTTCTCTCTCAAATTATGATGAAACTGTAGTAAATACTTCCTTGCAGATGGAAACTTGGCGAGCAGTGAAGTTGACCTCAGCGTGGCTGGGAGCACAAGGAATTTGGCTTTTGGTGGCGTATCTCTACGAGTTCCGCGGCTGGAACACCTTCCTCCACATGTTCCTCGCCTCCTTGCTTTTCTTGTTCGTCAATGCCTTCATCCTGCGCGATCTACTTGCCAAATATAAACATGAAGATTTTAAGCTCAAAGCTGAATAAGTTATTTATTGTGATCTCTTACTTGTTTCACGGGTGCATATGCAAGTCTTAGATGTAATAAATTTTCTATTTGTTCGCTGTCGAACCCTCTTCGCTTCGTTTCCATCGTCCTTGTGTATTTTTGGAAATGTATATAAGTTTTTGACCTTGGTAACATTCAGATGGTGTTTTATCTGATCGGCTTAGGGTTAGGCGACGTTGAGGATATCACTGTCAAAGGCCTGAACATTGTCAAGTTTGGAGTAGATCAGAAATCAAGAAAATAAGAATTTTCGAGGAAATGTTCCCGCGTACATTTGGAAGCTTACACGAGTATTTTGTGTTATGGATTGGACAAATCGAAATTGGAAGAGTTTTACGGGCGGCCTGTCATTGAGGCGGACAGAACAGCCGTCGAACAGAACTCTGGTTAGTCGTTTTTTTTTGAATCAGGAAAAATAAGTTCAGAAAAGAGAAGAAATAGCATGTGACCAAGATGGTCCAGTTTAGAGCAGCCACAAATTTTTAAAAGAAATTTTCTTTTTTGTTCTGAATTAATATCGTCTGAACCTGAGAGCGTTGAAGAAACCAGCAAAATATTTGGATGAAAAAAGAAATTCTTGAATAGGCAGTAAAATAATTGAAAGAAAGTTAAAATAATACAGAAAAAATTAGTAATTGAATTCTTGGAGATCAAATGCCATCGAGAGACGGTATTCGACAAGTTTTTGTAGCTTGCCAGGGATAACCGATATGAAAAATTCTTACAGAAGAAATCCTCAAAGGAGCCGACGTGGAAGACGTCGCGCTTCTGGTCGTCGGAGATCCTTTTGGCGCCACGACACACGCCGATTTAGTCCTTCGAGCCAAGCAATCTGGAATCCAAGTGATTTCTCTCAGAGGTGGAGAAATGAGAAGGCAGCCCTTGGCTTGGCGGCCAAGCCAAGCCAAAAAGCCAAACGATAGAAATGAGCCATTAATTTACGTGGTCTTTGGCAACTAGGTCAAGTACGTGCCGATAACGCCCTGAACTAATCATTATCAATTTTGTAAATTTTTTTAATTGTTTTTTTCGCAACTTTGTGTTAACGTTTTTTTAATCTACTGTAACAGTTATTTCAGCAGGGAATTGTCACGGAAACGGGTCAAAAGGCTACCTTTTCAATCTCACTAGAGAACTATTTCGACAAAAAAATTTTGAGATGCTATGAAATTGATGCAAAAAAAAAAATTCATTTGGTTTCCAAAAAAGTCAAATGACTGAAAAATCCTATTACGCCAGGCCACCTCGTTAAGAGTGGAAGGCTTACAGTTCTCTACCTGGATTTTTTTCCGGTGGTATGAAAAATCAGCGAATTTTCGAAATGCGACTTTTTTCCGATTTGTTCAAATCGCTAAGGAACTTTCCGACGGCCACCTTTCCGACGGACCACTTCCCGACTTTTTTTCCCTTTTTATTTTTTTCGGTTCCTAAAACATTTTTTTGTCTACTTTTTTTGTGTTTTAATCATGAATCAACTACCTACTTTATATGGGGGGATTCAAAACGAAGAGTTTATTTAGCAAAAAAGTTGAAAAGGATTAGTCGGAAAGTTCTCCGTCGGAAAGCTCTCTAGCGATTTGAAAAAATCAGAAAAATCGCCGTTCGAGTTTTCGCTGATCTTTTTTTCATACCACCATTTTTTCGTGTTTTTGTGTTTTTGTAAAAAAGTTTCATACATCGCTCAAAACAAGCGCTTCTAGATGTTAGGGCGATTTCGCTTTACAAATGACCGTCGCGCCACGCTGACTTTTGAAAAAGTCATTTCTGCCTTTTGGGCGTTTATGGCTTGGCAGGCAGGGCGGCCAGAGGGCAGCCATCCTCCACCTCTGATTTCTCTCATTTTTTCTGTGTTTTATCATACGAAGTCTTAGGTTCGTGTGATACACAATGCTTCTATTATGAATGCGGTTGGATGCTGTGGTTTACAGGTGGGCTTTCGATTCTAGTGAGAAAATGGAGTTAGAGGTCGACTTCTATTGCTTTTTTGAAACTGATTAAGAAAATCTTTTTCTTCGAAATTCACCAATCTCTGCTGGACTGGGGGGTGAAAGGAAAAGCGGAAAGCGCATAGAAAGGCAGAAAAAATGTTCGATTTCGATTTTGCAGCTGTACAATTTTGGAGAAACAGTTTCGATTGTTATGTGGCTGGACGGCTGGGAACCGGACAGTTATTACGACAAGATTGCCGGCAACAAAAATAGCGGAATGCACACTCTTTGCCTTCTCGGTCAGTCTTTCGAAAAGAATCGGCCCAACTATCGTTTTTCAGACATCAAAACGAAGGAGCAGACCGTCGAAAACATGATGAGGTTTGAACTGAAATCTACAGTGTCTCATGAAATTTAATAAAAAGCTATTTGTGCCATCTTCATTTTTGAATCGGCGTGATTGAAATAACTTTGATAAAAACGCATACATATGGGGTCCTTTTTTTAAATTTCCAGTGATGTTTTGTTGGAAGTTGTCTAAATAGGTCGGAAAACATGTATGACGAGAAAGGTTATTGGATTCTTGCGCTATCTTAATTTTTGAAATTATCCCAGAGGCCGCAAGATCTACGAGCCGCCACGATACCTGACGTGTTCGGAGGCCGCGCAGCAGTTGCTCACGATCTGCGAGCGACGGAGCGAGAAAGGCGAAGCCCCAGGTTCCATTTACGCAGTTTTTATTATTGCAAAGTGTGTGTTAATTTCAGTTTTGAACGAAAATACGATGGTTGTCGGATTGGCTCGCGTCGGATGGGACGATCAAAAGGTTTTTTTTTCTTCCCCACTCCCGGTAGTTTAGCTGAAGGTTCCACGAAGGTGCATCGAAAATGGTCTTAAAGAGACGTTAGCCTTTGGTTTAAAACTTGAGTATTTGAAAGAAAATAAGTTATTTGAGAAGATATCTCCCGTTAATATTCATGTTTAATTCTTAAGTTTCCAACTTTTGTAACTTGATCCATGAGGGAAGAGTTGAATCGAAAAATACAGTTTTTTATTCTCCGTTTTTAGCGTTGTTAGCTTTTGCGAGTTTTTTTTTTGGTGTTTTATGTTCTTTTCGGATTTCGGCAGATCAGTTCAGCTGGTCCGTTTTGGCACACTGGTGGTTCAAACTGTGCATACACCGATCTCAGTTTTTTTGTGCGGTATTCGTTAATAACAAGTTTTTTTGTACGAAGAATAGACAAATTTGAAGAAGAAAAAAAATTAGAATATTCAAAGATGGAAGTTTAGTTTCATAAAAAAAGTTTCTGCGAACGCTAGCAAGTCTTATGAAACGGCCTAATTTGAGAAATTTGATTAAAAAAGCATATTTGAGAAGGCTAATAATAATAATAATAATAAGATCTCTTCTGCTTTTCCCAAAAAATTGAAATGATTAGCGGAAATTTAGAGCATCTTTGTGGTCTTGTTCAATTCGAAAAACTTTCATTTTGAAAAGAAAAAAGTTGCCTAGTATAAACTAGAGAAATAGCACAGTGAAGATTCCTTCGGGCTTGAAGCAATCCTATGCCAGGTCAGTGAAAGCCTTGGTTTCTGCTGAAAGTGCGGAAGAAAATGGCAACTTTTCGAGTTATGCAAGGGTTCTGCAGACGGTCTACTGCACTCTGAAAGAAATGGCCTCGCTGGACATGGGGTCGCCGCTGCACTCCCTGATCATTCCCGGCCAGACTCATCCGCTCGAAGTCGATTTGCTCGACACCTTCCGGTTGCCGGAGAAATCTGTCAATTGAATCCTTCCCTAGCAAAAAACATCTGCGTCACGCCTATTTTCTTACAAAAACACTAATTTTCATCCGTGTCCGGCTTCCTGTTTCTCATGAGATGTTATGGCTCCTTTCCTCGGATTTGCCAAAAAACCAGTAGTCTACCGAAAATCAGTTTAATCGGTTGTTTGGCCCAAACTAATTTTTCGGTTGGAAAGATGGACTGTTTGTTGAAGTTTCTTGTTCAAGTTGTTGAGATTTTCTTCTTGTTATACTTTTTTAAACAATAAATGTCTGAAAACCGCCTTCAAGCTCTCTGAACAAATCATTCATCTAGTTGACTTTTTTTTAGGAAAAGGGAATTTTTCTGTGTTTTGATGGTAATTTATGTCGTGTGGCTTGGGCGAAATGTAAATGAGCCGGCTAAGATTGGGGATTTTCAGTGGCTTCTTTTTTCGCCTAGCCACTTTTTTTTGGCAGAGGTCAGCTCAAGCGTATCGCATGTCGTTGGGATTACGTCTGACGTCTTCAATTTTTAGTTTTTCTTCTTTATTTCAGTCTCTGGTTTTGTTTTGAGAGCGTTTCTTTTTGCTGGAGGATATTCAGTATTTTTTGGGTTGTTTTGAATTAATAGCTTTCCGCGTTCCTCCTCATCGACACAGCTATCCTCAATTAAATATTCAGGAGGAATAAGGACCGATTTTCAGTCTTCTCGACAACATTTCCTACTCTTCCTACCCTTCCTACTTCCACTTGTCGACCCAAAAAACACTTGAAGTTCAACGAACGTTTTTCTGGATTCAGGTTGAACCCAGGCGACGCAGGAGTTCCGATTTGATTTACTTTCGACGCAGGAAGCTCTTTCAAAGGTGTGTTATTCAATCAGAAATTCGTGTGACCACGTTTTTTTCTCATTCAAAAGGGAGAGCAGTTTGAGGAGCTTTGTCTCGATTTTCCTTCACTTATTTGAAACATGTTTTTGATGACTAATTGTCGGTTTTTTTAGGATCAGGAATGTCGGAAAATAGAGTAGCTTGTTCTCGACATAATACTTAGATTTGAAAGAGAATCAAACTAAATCAAAAAGTACAAAAAATTGATATCAATGCAAAATGGAAAAAAAAAGTTGCGATGAACAGCTCAAGCCTTCAAAAATTGATGTCTTAAGCGTGGATAAGCCACAGGGAAGAGATTAGAAGAGAGTCCTTTTTTCGGAAACTCATTCTCATTTACTCTGCTCTTTCCCCTTTGGTCTCAATTCGTGTGAATTGGAACTGTTTCTACACATTTTGGCGCTCTGTGAAGATCAATCGTCCACTTCCCTCATAAAATTTGTTAGTAGGCCATTTATTCGATTCATAAAATGCGGTCATTCCATTCGAAGAATCATAAAAGCTATTTCGACGTCGAGCGAAAAAAGAAAACAAAAAAAGAACAATGGACTCCACAAAAAATTTTAGGGAAGTGCCGTCTTTTTTGAATCGGCGTCATCATGGGCCATCGAAGATTCAAATTTTATTGTTTCAATTATTCACATGTTTGATGGCTTTTTTAATGTGGTTTTTTTTGAAGAGAAACGAGGAGGTTTTCCCAAGATGCTTCATCCTGAACAGAACCGACGGCCCTTCGAGATTGCGGTCATCGGCGACGGGTCGCTGTAAGTGTTTTGAGCTTCTATTTGAAAATTCGCAAGATACAGAAGAAAAAGAACTCTCGTGAAGGTCCAAAAGTACTATTTGATGGCTTCAAGTCATTGATTGAACGTACATTATCTCAAGAACTTGTACTTCCACGCTGGAACACAGGAAGTAAAGCTGACTTGCCGAGGGAGTCGTTTGCATTTGATTTGAATTGGTTATAAGTTTTTTTTTCTCGGAAGCCGGGCTAGGAAGGGTTTAAGCAAGAGAGTATTCAAAATAAATATCGTTTTTTGTTATTTAGATTGTGCGTTTATTTTTCTGAGGCTCTCACAAGGCTGAAGCTTGGCGGCAATCAGGAAAGCTTCAAACCATAATACGGGCAAAATACGGCGATTGCTTTTTCCCACTGACAAATTAGGCGTGGAAGCCAAAAGGAGAAGTCAACAATTAGCACTTGGGGCCCATCAAGCTGAAAGTTTGGCGCCAAGCCAGAAGGCCCAACTGTTCATTGTATCCTCTCAATGTTGCCGTGGACAGATTTCCACATAACGAGTAGGTTTCTATGTTAATCTCTCTCATACAAAACATAAAAGAAGAGACTCAAAGACATAATCTTCATCTCACAATTCTTTATTCATCAAAAATAAACACTCCATCCACTTTATTCACGCCTCAGTTTTTGTCTAGAAATTTTTCTCGCTCAAAATCCTCCTTTCTCTATGCGAAAAACCTCGGTGAAATTAGCTAGAGCTTTGAAAGTCGTCAGAAAAATTGCCCAGTGCGAACTTCAAACCAGAGCAAACAGCTGTGTTTTCCTTGTGCCGAGAGAAAAGAGCACCTTGGAAAACAGATTTGGGGAGTCCTGTGCCCATCGAAGGTATGTAATGCCAATTTGCGAGTCCGGAGGCCTCCAGAGTCGAGAAAAGTCCGTTCTTCTTCGTCCCATTCAAGCCCATCCTTTGCGGTTCACCGGCTCTCCTTCCATTCTTTTTCCTCTTCTTTTGGCCTTTCCTCCCAGACTTCCTACAGGTCGAAGTTTCCTCATTGTTCCCGAAGCCTTCAGGTCGTTTGACTTGAATAGCCGTTGTTTGCGACGCAAAAAGCCGAAAAATGTAGCTCCAAGAAAAACTTGTGCGCTTCATGGGAAATTTCTGAATGAGTTTAGACAAACATAAACTTTCTAAAATCATCGTCTTAATCCATGAAACTGTGACAGGAAGCTCTAAATAATCAGTAAGGGGCTTGAATGCGCCCCCTCCTGCATTTTGCCAGAATAATCCAAAGTTTATGAAATTACTTTCGCTGTTTTAGAGTATTTTTTCGTTAAGACAACACTTCGTAGTTTTCATTAAGCTTCCTCGTGGTCACATTTCTCCTAACTGATCTATTTCCAATCAACTTTACTCCCCATAATGGGCGAAGCGACGCGTTTCGTGTTGCGATTTTGTGATTGAGACTGCGCGAAAAAAAAAAACCAACTCCTGCGCTCCTCCTCCATTATTCCTTTTTCATCCTTGTTTTTTTTCGCTTCCTTGTTTCGGAATACGTCTTATTTGCAATACCAAGACAACCGAGAATGCGGCGGAAAGTCGAATTCGCCGACGACGTCCAGGTCTTCCCCGCCACAAAGTTGGTTTTTCAGTTTGTTGCTCAGGCTATCGTGAACTCACTTGTCTTCAACTTTTGTGCCGTGAAAAAGAATGGAACTTTTGAATGACGGAACCTTTTTTCCTGCCAGATCATTGTTCGTACAAGTTACTTTCTTAATTAGCTAACCTATTTAATTTTTCTGTTATGAGAATCGAGGACGACTAGTAAAATTTTTGAAAATATCGAAAAAAAAATGTTGATGAGCTTCAGAGGCTTAAAAATCTCGCATGGAATTAAAAAAACCTGAAAAACTACTATTCACTTTCAAAAAAATTATTGAGGAGGTCAGATTGGTCAAAATTTCAGATTTTTATTATGTATTTGATAGAAAAAAATGTTCAGTTGAAGTTTTTTTGAACCTCGGTATTTTTCATTTGATCATTTGATAAAATTCATCAAGAAAAATCTGAAGTTTAGGTGTAGCGTATTACCTTCACCAATTACTGAGGCTCGCTTTTCTTTTAGCTTTTAAGCTCAAGAAAAATAATTATTCTTCTGGCGCAAAAATATCAAGTTAGTAGAAGGTTATCAAGAATTCCTAATTAACGGTTTTAATGTTTTTTCCTGAGTGATTGGCGATTTTCGAGAAAAGTGCACTTTTTCCCTTTCTGAAAAAAAGCCTCCTCGACATTGTAGCGCCGGATAAAAACAGTAATTTGAAATGCAACGATATTTAAGCTGGATGAGGCTAACTGCTGAAGAATTTTTCTTCCGCAAGCAAGAACAAAAGTTTGCTTATTTTTTTTTCTTTTGTCTTTTTCTTCTGTAATAGATATCGTGGGAGCTTCTGGGGCCACTTCCTGCAACCGTTTTCCGATTCTTCTTATCGCAAAAGCTCACCATTAAACCCTGTCTCGTGAGAATTTCTTCCAGAAAAAAAGATTATTCTCAGGTTCGCCTCTGTGAAATCGATATTCACAAAGAAAAAGTAGTTATGAACTCCCCGTCGAGTCTTTCTCGGAATAGACGTCGCTTAAAAAAGTCGTTTTCTCCAAAAAAAAACCTTTTATTGCATGTAGTTATAGGTGTCCTGCTCGGTTATCTTTATGAAAATATTTTTCGACTGAATATCAAATATCTTCAGAGTTGCACAACTTTTTGAGAAGAAGCGTGAATAAAAAAAGTTTGAGTAGAAATATTTAAATACTTTATTCGAATTATTAGAATAGTTGGAACACGTAGAATTTCTTCTAGCGCGTGATTTCTTTTTTTGAAAGTCGAATAGAGTCGGCTGAAATTAAATATCCTAGATTTAGTTCGAACAATTCCGCCGCTTCTTTTCAGCCGATCTCATTCAATTTTTGAAACTTTGCTCTAGTTTTTACTCACGCCATTTCAGAATTCCTAGGAGAAATTTATTTTTAATTGGAAATAAAAAGTTGAAAAATAAAGAAAGTTGCGTTGAAATATTTATACTAAACCACCTATAGAGATTTTTATAGAAAAATATTATCATTGGTTTCGCAGGAAGTTTTTTTCTTGGAAAATCCCTTTCTGAAATTGAAAATTTTCAAAAATCTTCATTTATGAGAAACGACTTGGAGGATATAGAAAATTCGACAAAAGATAATAACTTCTCACTGATGTATGTATAAAATCTTTCTTTACACGCTGTTTAATTTTTTTTTACTTCTGTGAATTTTTAAAAGAGTTTTGTAACTGTTGTGTGTGTGGGTGTGCGTTTTCACAAAATCCCTAGAAACTTCATAATTTTTCTATAAAAATTTCCAAAAAAATTTTTTTATTAGTGTTATTAGCGCCGAACCTATCGTGGAATTTTCATCTTTCCCACCAAATTATTCAAAGCCTCGTGTTAGACCTCAAAGCATTATTAGGTCGTAAATATTATTAGGCGTGCAATTTCTTCCAAATTTCATTTGTCAGAAAAAAAGCAAGAAAAGAGCCGTTGTTCTTGAAGTTGACAAACTTGAAATTTTTGAAAAAGGTCCCAAAAACCAAGAAGAGCTTCTCCTTGTTGAATTATTCAAAATCCAACGGCGTCGTCCTTTTTCTTTATGGTTGAAGGGCAGACTTGCCAAAGAAGAAAAAAGTTCCCGGTTGGATTCAATTAGGAAAAAAAGTGTCGAAAAAGTGACACAGTGGTGGTTCCGCCCATTTCGGATACTGACATTGAGAAGCCGAAGAAAAAAATCGGCAATTTGGGTGGCTTTTGCCCTGAAGGAAAAAAGGCGACGCCGCCCCTTTTCTGGAGAGAACCGCTCGCAGTCGGGCGCGTTTTTTCCTTCTTTTCGCTGGAAGAATCACTCTGAAACTCCCATGAGAACTGACCAGTTACGTCTCAATTAGTTCTACCTCGTCAACCTATTTTCCAAAAAAAAATTTTCGCCCTCCTCCGAAGAGAATGGACCCATTGACGAAAGTCTCGATCCTCTCGCCGCTCGCCATGCTCCAGATGCATCATCACGAGCCTAAGAAATCTTGGATTCGCAGGTTTTTTTTTTGCTTCTTGTTTTTTCTCTGTTTATTTGGAATACCCATACTCATGAATGCTTTCTGATCAGATTGTTCATCAATTTTGAACTAGTTTACTCACTTTCGCTCATTAAAAAGAATGAAAAATCAAAAAACTCATCAGCTTGATTTAACTTATATTTTTGAATAATGAGGAAAACATACATAATTTGGTCGATTCACTTCAGCTTGATAACATCCAATTTGATAGCGGTTTTGATTGGCCTCACTTTTTTTCTTTTCCCTTTGAATGGATATTCGAAATTTCCCATTTTCGCAAAACTTTTCGAGTTCTGCTTCAAACTAATAGAAAATAGTTGTAGCTCTGAACGTGAAGATAACGAGAGATTTTCTTACTTGAACCCGAAAATGTTTGCTTTCGGTTTCTTTTTCTTCTAAGTATGTTTGAACTAGCTACTAGAAGATCTGAAGTACCAAGAATACAAAATTTCACGGTTCTTCAAAAGCTGTGAAGTTCTATACAGCAAATAAAAAGCTATTTTTTTTTCAAAACTTTTGGAAGTTTCTTTGCGTCCTAACTATCTTTCGAATCATTTTTCTTCTTTTTTTACAGTTTTTTTCAACTTTTGTGATTCACGAAAATTATTGACGAATAAGGAAAAATATCGAGAAAAGGTTGAACCAACAAATTTGGTGTCTGTTTTCACAATATTTCATCATTGAGACACTTTTTTCATCAGTTTTCGCATTTCTCAAGTTTTCAGGATGCTATGAATTCTCTGCTTTTCATCTTCCATGAGAATCCATCTCCATTTTTCAAACTCCAAAAAACTTGTTTGATATGTGTTGTGGTGGCGGTTTTCAGCGCTTGTTTTTGGCTCCCACGCGTATTTTCGTTACCATGAAATGAATGGATTTCTCCCAGTGGAGGAGCATTTTATCTCCAGTGAAATAGCACCTTTTTATCCAGTTCAAACAAAGGAGGACTCCTAGAACTTCATTGTCTTCGGGGAAAATGTTTTTTTCGGTTGAAAACTCACCAAGATATGAAAACTTGAAGGAAATTGAACGATTTCACTTTGGGGATCCAATTTTTCTTCTTTTCTTTTTTGGTTAACGCCAAGAAGAAGAAGTTGACGGCGCGAAGACAAATGACAGCTCCCTCAAGAATTATGCACCTGTTTTTGGGTTTTCAAAATTTTTTTGGATGACTCGAAGCTCTTTCAAAGAAGGAACTCAATTTTTGAGGTACTTTGTTCACATATTAATCCAAAGTGAATAAAATAGTGAAACTTTTCAGTTCCTGGGAATTCAGTGACTAACCTAAGCTAATTGAGCGGACGCGCCAACTTTTTTTGGTTTTTTTTTCTTGAAGAGACGTGAGACCATAGGCCTCTGGTTTATCAAGAGCTGACAAGTCAAATGATGAAGAAAAGGAAAAGAATAAAAAACTTTACGGCTGATTTGCAATGATCTCAAGGGTTCAACTTTCCCATTCTCATAATGAAAAGTGCACGAGACAACTTTTTTCTTGTCTACGACATCCTCGTTTCTACTGAAACCATTTTAATTAGTAAATGAGGTGATTCTAATAAATGAATATCACCGCAAAAAGATTGAAATAATTAGAGATGTGGAAAAAGCTAAGGTTGGGAACGAGGTTTTCTAGGAAACAAAACTGCGACTGTCACGATCTCAAAAAACCTTTTAGTAGCACCTCGATTTCTCGTTAGATCTAAAATAGCACCGTAAACAGTTCTTATGCTACCTAATCAAGATTTCCTATGCAACTTCTAACTTCTCAGCGAAAATATTTGAATAAATAAAAGCTAAAGTCTATCAGTTTCTTTTTTCTTATCATTTTTCCTATTTCACTTTCAATGCTTTTGACCCCAGGAAAAGGTTCAAAAGATAAAAGGGCTGAACGGTTTAATAGGCTTTCTTGTTATTTTTTTTTTTCGATTCATTATTCTATATGATTTTCTGAAGTTTCTTCTGAGTTATCAGCGTTTCCCGCCGCAAATCTTCGACATTGGCGACGCCTTTGTCCACACATACTGACTTATTCATCTCGTTCACTTGTTTGTCGACGTTCCATTGGACGGAAGGATATCCAATCGAAGGAAACGTAGCCTCGGGCAGCTTCTCGAAGATTCCTTTGCAGGATGCGAACCTCTGTTTCCGATAATATTAAATGTGGCTTCAGGAAGAACTTCCTTGAACGCCTTTTGAACCGAAGGACAGCTGGCGCGGCGAAAACTAAATTAACACTTTCAGTTCCTTTTTTCTACAAAACGCAATCTGATTATTTCAAAATTGTGTCAGCACGTGAGGGGGATGAAAAAGATTTTGTGCTGAAAAAAGAAAGAAATCTGTAGAACGTGATATATTCGGAATGAGGGGTTAAAACGTTTTTAGTGTCAAACAATTTTTCATTTTTTTTTTCAAACTGGTTAATCTTGGTAGAAACGATTGTTACTGCGGGGTGAATTATTCACAAAAATTCAGAAAATGACTTGAAATAAATCTATACTCTGACTTGAAACGACCTGGCTTGTTTGTGCTCTTCTTTACGAATCATTATTTATTTTTATATTGAGACAAAAAATGAACCGACCCTAAATCCACATGGAAAATTTTTCTCTACGATCAAAATTCATAATTTTCCCGATTACATTCTAGTATTTCAAATCTTTCTGAGAGGGAAAAAAGCTGAAAAGCAAATTCATTGAGAACAAAATTCTTATTGTGGAACATCTGGCGCTTCTCAGTTTTTCTTTGCCTCGCAGCTTTTTCGCTAAAACTTTGCTGTCCCTTTTGTGATCCGATTTTCTTTCTGGAGCCAAAGGAAGTCGCCAAGTCAAACCCGTTTCCACCAATTAGTTCCCGAAAGCTCGAGAAAAATCTCGTGTTAGTCATCCTAATCACAGAGTTACGTTGCCTTTTTTTAAAAGTTGCATTCTTAGAAAAGAGGTGAAACTTGTTCATGAAGAGGTTCGGAAAAAAAGGCGCAATTGATGTTCGAGCTTTACTTCTTAGGGCTCTCGTGTATCTGTCAACTTTTTTTATTATTTTTTTTCTTTGTAGTTTTCGAAAGTTTGTCCACTTCTTTTTATTGAAAAGATTGTTTTGACAAAATATGTTTTACTCATTTATTCCATTCCATGGCCCAATTATATTGAACCAGCTATTCATTATTTCGCTAACACTTTTTCTACAAAGTGAGAAACTGAAATTTGTGTAGTGTTAAAAAAAACGACAAACTCAGTTGCGAGCAGAGAAAAAAAAAGACAAAAAAAAGACAAAAGCTGCCAAATCGAGGAGTAGGATGAAAGATCGCGTCTAATACAATTCTCACGCTGCATAACATGCGAAAACCGGCCACAAAATGCACTGAAAAAGGCGTGGTTCTCGAGATTTCTGCCTCTTTCAGTTATTTGGCTCTAAAATTGTTCTGAAAAGGCTGAGGATGTACCGCCGACCGGCTCACAATTACCGGTAATCGTTTTATTTATTTTCTTGTGTGGACTTTTCAATTTATTGAGCGTTTAAAGCTGTCAGGAGCTTTTCTTTTTTCGGGAAATAATTATGACTAGCACTCAAAATGGCTCGACTCGTTCTGAATTTCATTCCAGCTCTTTATTTCTTGTGACAGATTTTTTCTGCCAACATCATCCATTAGTTGGAGAAAATGTGACCTGAGAACCTCGACAATCAGATTATATTATTATCGTGCTCAAAGTGATGAACTTCTCTGTGGTAAAATCTTGAGTTGCCAAGGAGATTTAATGAAATTAAATCATTTTTTCTTCTGAGAACTCACATTCTTATGGAAACTTCCCAGTAACCTGTGCTTATTTTTTTAGATCCTGGAATTTTTATTCTTTTGCACCTGTTCCTCCTAAATTCGCCAGTTTTCTTTCTGGCCATAATTATCTTCCGTGGTTTTGAAATACTCTCGATGAAAACAGTGATTTAATTATTTTTCAGCCCTCAGACCTAATTATTTTGAAAAATTCAGTCTTCATATTCTCATTTTCTTGTCTCCAAAATACTTCCCGGATCCATGTTTGAAATAATGTCTCATCGAAGAAACTCGTGCTGAAAAACCCCTTGGGGCGCCATTTGGATCCTTTTTGCTCCGACGACACCTTCTATGGGATTTCCTGTCCTTTTTTCTCTTTGCAGGAACAAATAGGTGCCACCAAAGGCACATCTTCGTCTCTCTTTCAGTCGGGCTACTTTTGGCTGTTTCCAAAAATAAACTCTTCTTTCCAGACTCGCTCCCTCACTCGAAAAGTTCGTGAATAAGTGGTCTCTAACCCTAGAAACACGCCATTTAAGGAAGTTGACTCCGCTTTTTTGTTTTCGGTCAGACCTAAAATTTAACTTTTTTGAAATTTTATGCCTTCATTCAATGCAATTTCGATTTCGTTCCAATTTAATCTAATCTCCGCCTTGCTCGAGTTTTTACAGCAAGAATTCGATTGATTTGACATCTTAGTCGAATTTCCAGAAGCTTGTAATTTGCGCACTTTTCATAACTAGTTTCTTCAAGCTGGTGTCAAAAGCGGAACTATGCTTTCAATGTGATGAAAAAATTGATTTTCGGTAGTAATTTTGTTCAGAATAAACTTTTTTCGAGTTCTACTTGAAATTTCTGTGAATTCCAGCCACTTTTTGACCTCTTGGGAACAGATAACTGCGAGTTTCGATAATCGCAAACGATCAACATGTGTTTTACTTCTTTTCCGTTTACAGTCAATAAGATTTTATCTTTGAAAGTCGTCATTCTTTATCAGTTTTGCTCAAATTAGGAGGAGAACGTTCTCAGCGACGTCATTGTTATTTAGAGAGGATTAGCAAGCAGATGAGTAAAAAAGATTGTTATTCCAATACGAGTCATGTGGAAATCCCTGATTCGAAAATAAAGTTGGCACACAATGAAAAACTCAAAAATAAAATAAATTTTGACAAAAATTGAAAATTTTCCTGTTTGTATTTTTTGCTACTTTTGACAAAAAATAAAAAACTCATTTTTCAATAGTTTTTATCCGCAAACTCAAAGAATTTTTTTTTTCTTCTTACTCCTTCTGGTTTTTTATCTTGCATACATGACTTACTGCTTTTTTTTTATAATTTTCCAGTTCCTCGTTCAAATTCATTGTGAGAAGAAGAATAGATCACTTTCACACGGTTTGGAAAAAAAAAACAAAAGATCAAGTGATTCACGTTTGGGAGCAAGTCTCGAGGGGCGGGCCTTCTTGGCATTGCTAATGTTTCGCGACAAAACCATGGCGATAATTCAGCTTTCAGTTTCTAAATTTTTTGGGTTCTAATCTATGTTTATCTTGCTTAACTAGTTGCTGGAAGATGCTTCATTTTTGAAAAAATGCGAATGTTTTGACATTTTTGGACTAAAAGTTCAAAAATTGAGCAAGTTCTCATATTTCATTCACTTTTCATTTACTATCAGATAAATGATATTAATTCCAAGACCTTTTCAGACCAGAAGTTGGAAGGTCTAAAATATTTTCTAGGATTCGTCTCCAAAATTTTTTTAAAAAATGAATTGAAGCAATTTCTCAAAGCCTTGGGGGTTTTCTTGAATTTTTTTTACAAATCGAAGGTTAGATTTTTTACATTTGTTTTAATTAGTTCTACCGAAAAAAAGCTAACTCGTTGGCCCTGGCTATCATTTTGTACAGTTTGATATTCCATTGGACTGTTTTTTCATGCTATCAGAGCTAGGCTGCAAAAATGTGAACAATGAAAATTAGACTTTTCATTTGAAGGATGTCTCAGTTCACAATCTGAAAATCTTCTGAATATTAATTAATTGCATTTTTCTTACAGTGTGATGAGCGACGTGAAGCGGTCGCTGCTGGACATTGGCGGCAAGGCGGCCGACGACGTCGACGAGGAGATCGACGAGTTGCCGGAAAGCAACGAGACTTTCTCCGAGTTTTGCACCAGTCAGTCTTTTATGCTCTTCAAAAAAAAAAAAGCAGTTTGGCATGAGGATAAAGTTAGAAGATTTTAGACAATTCGCCCAGAAACTTTGTAAAAGTCTAGATGCACATACTAATAGTCGCATTTTTAAAATATTTGTCTTACTCTATTGATTGAAAATTCATGTATGTTTGCGATTTATTTTTCGGGAGAAGTCTGGGCGGGCCCGGGCTAGGAATGAAATTTTTGAATTTAATCGAATATTTTTTCATTGTAATTCAAGAATTCCTCCGAAAAACGCTTTTTACTTGTTGAATCGTAGTTTTTGTTGATTTTTGAATGAAAAAATAACCGATAACGTGATTTTTGTCGTAGAAAAGTCTGATATTTGATTTTGAGAAAATTTGCGCTTTTGCTCGAGGCCCCCTAAGAAAGGGCCGGGTCGGACTTGAGAATGGATGGGCCCAGATCTGGCCTTCGCGCAAACCTGCCTCTGGTAGACGCCTTGTTATGATGAATGTGTTTGAAGGACAAGCGCAGAATGTGGTGCACTTCCTGGTGGAGGACTGGTGCATGTCGGCCTTGCTCGGAATCATCACCGCCGTCCTTTCCGTCGGAATGGACGTCGCCATCGAAGTCCTGCAGCACGGTAAGTCTCCAAAAAAGGAGGGAATGAAACAAATTTTGGTTCCAGCACACGTTGTGATGTACGACAAGATGCGGGAAATCTCGGCCTACCTCGCTTTTTCGCAGTGGATCGCCCACATCACCATTCTCACGGCCCTGTCCGCCGTTTTCTGCCAAATCATTTCCAAACAGGCCGTCGGTGCGTTGAGGATACACTTTTCAGAATTTCCCAAGTTTTCTTTCTACTAGATGAAGCTCAGAGATCCAACTTGTCAACGAAAAGACGAAAAATAAGTTATAGAAAAATAGAAATTTCGAAAATTTCTCTAGTTTCAGGCAACAAAAGATAAAGTCATGAAGAATTTTAGAAAGCCAAGAAACGAAAAAATTACCATTCGAAGTAATTGAGAAGTTCATTTCAGTTCTTCAAAATAAGTCTGATATCTTCAGGTTCCGGGATCCCAGAAGTGAAGGTCATAATGCACGGCTTCAAAATGGACAACTATCTGACCCTCCGAACTTTGGTCGCCAAAATGTTCGGACTGACGCTTGCGATGGGCGGCGGACTACCTATTGGAAAAGAAGTGAGAGGACCTTGATTCATACTAGTTGAAAGCTTCTAAAGACCAAAGGATCATTCTTTTGCTGAAGTCAAAAATTTGGAGGGAGACTTTATTTTTGCAATATTTCACGACTTTTTTCTTTCAAAAAAAGGCGCTTTTTTGCAGGGACCATTTGTGCACATGGGCGCGATTGTCGCCACGTTGCTGTCCAAATTGACGGCCACTTGCCAATATTCGGCTTTCTTTTCCAATGAAGGTGCGTCTTCTGATTATGAGATATCTGAAAAATTTCATTAGGAATCCTTTCTTTTAGTAAGATTTAATTTTTAAAAGTCTTTCTGACAATTGAAAGATTTAAAAGTGAAATAACGTGCTTTGAGAAACTTATAATGATCATCAAGCATTTTTCATCCTTTCACATTTTCAACGAAAAGAAATAAGTAAATAAATAAAACGAGTCGGAACAGTATGACGCGTCTGGGCTCTCTTTTCTCTAAACTCTTCAAGAATGAAGGCATGAAAATAGCAGGTAAAAATGAGAGAAAAGTGAGAAGCAGATAAGTCGTGGAGGACGGATTAAACTAGCAGCATACAAGATTTTGGGAATGAATAATTCAAGATTTTTGAGCTATTCAAAAAAGTCGAATTGCTGTATTTAACAGTGGTGCCCTCTTTTCGTTTCATTGCAATTTACAGGAAGAGAAATGGAAATGCTGTCGAGCGGATGTGCCGTTGGTATCGCCTGTACATTCTCAGCGCCGATCGGAGGTTGATTTGAAGAAAAATTTTCATTTTTCTTGAGGATACCCTAACTGGGACAGGAATATTTCTCAAACGGCCCAAAGTGATGGGAATTTGTTTTAAAAAGCTTATTTGCACATCGGATCGCTTTATTCGTTTTTTTCCTCAATTTGAAGATTTTTTTAATCTGTTAATTCCATTTTTTTTTTGTTCAAAATTCAATCCATTCCTTTGCAGCCGTACTTTATGCGATCGAATCGACCTCGAAATATTTCGCGGTGAAGAATTATTGGCGCGGATTTCTCGCTGCTACCTGCTCGGCCATTATTTTCCGATTCGCGAATTTTTTCGTCACAGCGGCTCAATCTGGTGATTATTACATGTTCATGATCTCTGGTATAATCTCAACAAGTTGAAAGTTTAATTCAATCAATAGTTATCAGTGTTTTTTTAATAAAATGAATTTTCAGGCACAATCACAGCATTCTACCAGACGCGATTCCCGACGGATCCATTTCTCATCGAAGAACTTCCAGTTTTTCTTCTTCTTGGGTTCGGATTCTGTCCGAATCTGCATCAAGTATATTCTCTGATTATTTCAGACTCCTCAGTGGATTCATGGGAGCTCTTTTCATTTTCATGCACCGCAAAATATCCCATTTTCGATCCAAAAACAAAATCTTCAAACTGATTTTCCGCAACAAGTAAGTTCTTTCAATGACTGTCCTAACTAATCGATATTTTTTTCAGTTTTCTCAGTTTCACTGTTTTCATGGCCATCGTAGTCGGCCTGTTGACGTATCCCGAGGGAATGGGCCGCTATTTTGCCGGAAGGGTTTGTTTTTTTTTTTTTCGAATATGCTTGACCAACTCAAATTCGATTTTGGACACTACAAGGAGAATTCTTTCGCTATTTTTGGAATCCCCTTCGTAGATTCCAGGCACGTGGAGTAGAGATAAAGATAGCGGGACCTCCAAGAATTGCAAAAACTTCCTTTCAAAAAGTCCTTTGAGACGGAATCTGACTGATTGGGTTGACGCTTGAGAAAAGTTCCGGTCGGGGTAACAAAGCGGAAAAATCTCTTCAAAAAAACCGTTGGTGACGAAGAGCAAGAGAAATTAAAAGAGAATTTGATCACAGTTAAGTGAATATTCGTTTAATTTAGCTGACTTTCCGTGAGACGATGGCCGATTTCTTCAACAACTGCACTTGGATCACTAACGATTCCAGAAGGTTTCAAATTTCCCTATTGAGTTCGAAAACTGTCGCTAATAAACCAAATACTAACGCCGCGATAACGTCTTCTCGTATCAGCCCGTAAATTGTCATTGACCCGGAGAAGTTCCGAGGTGTAAAAGACCTTTACTCGAACATTTTCATTGGTTCATATGCGCAAAAACTGAAAATTGAGAAAAAAAAATCAATTTGCATCGAAAAAATGTTAAGGTGCCCCGAATCGACACTGCAGCATTGGACAGGCGGTCCGGACGGCGGCGTTTCCATTTTCCTCAGTTTGATCCTCTACTATTTCGTATATGTCAGTCTAGTTCTTGTGAATCTTTCCATGAATGCCGTCTTCAGTTCTTCCTCGTGGCGATTTGCATTTCGATTAACGTTCCGGCCGGAGTTTTCGTTCCATCTTTCATCATTGGCGCGTGTGGCGGACGTCTAGGTCAGACATTTTTTTCCGAATATTATCGCTCTACATTTGTTTTGGCACAAAGATTTAGCGAATTCAGAAAATATTTTTGTTTTCTCTATAAATGATGCCATTTGTAGTCGGCGAACTGATGCTCGTCCTGTTTCCGGAAGGAATGCGCGGTCCTGGAGGTCCCCCAATCCATCCTGGGCTCTACGCCGTCGTAGGTTGGTCCGCAGCCGTTGTCCCTTCCGAAGTTCTGATCTTGAGGAGCCGCCGCCTACACAGCGGCCGTCACTCATACTTTATCCGTCGCTGTGATTATCTGCGAGTTGACCGGCCAGTTGGCGCCAATTCTTCCTGTTTTGGTGGGTTTTTGGGTACAGAACAGACTTACTAGTTAGTTAGAAAGGAGAATCTAGTGGAATTGGAAACCGAAAAAGTTCATTTAGTTGAAAGGGACGAAGATCACTTATAACACAGAAGGATTTAGTTGAGAAGACATTTCTTTCCATATTTTTGGGCATGTTTTTACGGTATAGAAATAAAAGTAGAACTTCTTTTTCGAAATAGTCAACTTTCGAAAATCCACTTTGAAGATCGCCATGTTGATGGGCAACGCCGTGTGCAAATTCCTGCAGCCTTCCATTTATGAAAGCATCATTCGGATCAAAAAATACCCATATTTGCCTGATCTTCCTCCTTCTCGAGTCAGGCGAGTCTCTCATTATTTTTCTTTTCATAAGTGCGCCTTTTAGTGTTCACACAGTGAAAGTCGAACAAATCATGATTACTGACGTCGTCTATATCACGAAAGACATGACCTACAGGTTTGTAGTTTCGTTGGAGATGGAAGTTGAGATTGGAGATTACAGAGAGATGAAGGAAATCTTGCAATTGGCGCCACACCTTCGTAGTTTTCCGATTGTGACTGACCATGGTTTTTTCAATGAAGTTTTCGAGAAAACATAGATAGTTGTAGAAAACAAAATTCTGCTCGGGTCGGTGGCCAAAAGGTACCTGACGATGTTGCTCCGACGCCACGTCCTCGTGTCTCAACAGGACAGCCGCGCAAGTGCTCGCATGACTCCCACCGAGATCTTCAACACGATCCGCCGGACCAGCATGAGGTTACCATCTCCTTTTCTTCTGCCTCTAACAAATCGGAGAAGGTATTCTAGACTGTCGAAACGGTCGCCGTCCAGAAGATCAACGACGTCGCAGCCCCGAGAAGCGTCGGAAAGCGCCAGAAGCGACGTCGACGTCGAGCTCCTTTCCGAACGGACCATCTCCGGAAACACTTATCTCTCCATCTCTCCACTCCACGCACCCAACAACGTCCCTCTCCAAGCCGTTTTCACGCGGCCTTCAGGACTGGACTCTGATTCCGTGGTGAGGCTAAGAATACTCCTACGGAGCGGAAGAAGAAGGAAACAGAATAATAATTTTGAAAACACAGAAAAAGGATTTTTCAAAGTTTGAACTTCGAATTTTCAGGCGCTTTTGTCGTTTCGAAGGCAAAAATGGCCTGGAAACTTTGAAATAATTTAGTTTCTCAGGGAGAGAAGAACACGGAGGTGTTGCTCGATCGGAACATCGACCTGGACGAGGTCGCCATCGACGCGGCGCCTTTTCAACTCGTCCTCGGCTCCTCCCTCTACAAGGTCCACACCTTGTTCTCTCTTCTTGGCCTTTCCCACGCCTACGTCACTGACTGCGGGAAACTTGTTGGCGTCGTCGGCTTGAAGGAGGTTTTGCAAGTTGTGAAAATCTCCAACATCTTCTTGGATTACAGTTGCGTGACGCTTTGGCCAATATCTACGTCCGAGGTGTCGTCGCACCGCCGAAACCTGACCGGAAACTCACTTCTGGAACCATGCTTTTCCCGGTTTGGCTATTCTATCCCATTTTTTTATACTTTCCAACTTTTTCAGAGAAAAGACTCAAGAACCGACGAAACTTCAAACGGCGCTTCAATTGTCGCACCTGACCTTCCCAAATTCGGAAACTCTTTAACTGTCCCTCTCTAACCTTTCTTCAACATTACTAACCATTGTTCAAACCATCATGTATAGCCAATTTTCTAAAAAGTTTTTAACTTTCATAATTAATTAATCTCTGAGCGGGTTCACAAAGTAATCTGGTTTTACAGCTTTACTAATCTCTTTTAACGTTGAAGTTTGTTTCAAGATTGTATAAAAAGTGAATTTTAGTGATAAGGGATCTCAAAATTTCTAGTCAAACCGAGGAAAACTCCTAGTTACGGTAAACATACAGGTTCAGTTTCTGATAGAAGCCCTCAATATATTGCCATGTAGACATCAAATTGCAGGTTTTGTTGTTTTCAAAGTGTTTTTTTTGTAGAAATGAAGATTTTATCGTTCAATTTTTGAGTTTTTGACTTTCATGCATAATAATTTAATAAAAACGTGTTGGAACGAACGTGACGCTTTTCATTTGAGCATAATGGCGCTTCTCACGAGGTTCTCTCACATTTTGTCTAACGAAGACCTTTTCGATTAAGAATTCTCTTTGCTGCTTGCGTCGGCGTCGCCGCTTATGCAGTAGGCCTTTGGTACTTTTCAAGAAAGGACAAGCAAAAACACAAACAAATTAGTCGGGTTCTCAGGTTGACTTCAAAGATGTTGGATGAATTCAGAACTGAAGATTGAAAACGTGGAGAAAGGCATAGAAACCCCTGAAAAGACCGCGAAAATAGAAGAAAGGGTGAATGAAGAAATCAAGCCGCTGAATGAAGGCGAAACCAACAAAAAGGAAGAAAAAGTAAGTTATAACGAAGACTTTTTATTGCTTGATGAGAAAGTGAATTCATCAATTTTATAGAATTTTCCCGAAAGTGCGAGCCTCATATGGTTTCAGTGTTAGTTAAAAATTGAAAGAATTTCTTCTCAAAACGAGAAAAGAAAACTCAAAAATGTCTTCGCTAGATAAAATTATTTTTGGAGGTATTTCTTTGAAAAAAATCTTTTTAAAAATCTTTTTTTAAAACATTTTTTTGCAAGCTTTGAAAAAGTCGCAGTTTTTTTCGCACCTGGGACGACTCGAAACGTCGTGATTGGGACCATCTATCCTAGCTAAAAACGCAACTATCCTTTCACAGTCTAATCATTCCATTTGACAAGAATTCGTAATCTGAACGAACTTACATCGATTTCTCATACCCTTATATCTTGTAGGTTCCAAACCGGCCTCCCCAGGAAACCCTTCCGAGTTTGACGTCAGATCCTCCGACGTCGTCGACGTCTTCAAGTTTCGACGGCGCCAGCACAATCATCAGTGCGAGCACGGCGACGGAGACTTCGTCGAGGAGCGCCTTAATGGCGCCAGATCCGTTCAAAATCGGCTTTCGCCATGAGCCCGTCTCATTTTTCTCATTCTTTCTTAAATCTAGAGCTTTTATTTTTAGAAAAAAGAAGCGACTCCGGAAGTGTTGAGCCTCTCATCGCCGGCAAACAATATTCCGGTTTGATTTTTTCCACAGTTTTTCTTAAATATTTTTTGTTTCAGGACAACAGATCCCCAGTAGCGTTACCTAGCATTCAAGACGTGCTCCGGGACGGATTTTCTCAAAAAAATCCAAGAGCAAGTCGCTCTTCTTCTTGTGAAACGGCAAAGTCGGTTAGCCTCGCAACTGCCATGGTTTTCTGTGTAAAGTTGTTTTTTTAATACTCTTTTTTCAGGAGTTTAGATCAAAAATCACTAGCAGCAGCAGCTCCGAAAGGTTCTTTTTGTTGTTTCTATTGTAAGAATGGTCCTTGAAAATTGAAATTCGAATGAATATCTACGTAACAATCAACAGCCTGCAGAACGTCTCAGTTCTGATAGCTTGCTCAGCTTTCGAAGCAGTGGCCTATAAATATGAGGTTCTTCAAGTTGAGATTTTTGTTTTTGGCTGGAAAAGAGGATGTAAAGGGATTTCAGCCGGTGTTCAAATGAAATAATCGAATTTCGACTTTGCAGCACAATCAGCCCAGAAGGAAAGTCGCTGTACGCCGTCTGCTACTGCCGGTGAGGCCGGAAAAGAATGGAAATTTGAGTTTCTTCGCAGGGAAAAGGAAAGAAGCGTGCCTCTGAGAGACGAAAACTGCTTGTTCGACCCGAATCTGAAGCATACATTGTACCCTACTGATGTGAATTTTGAAGGTGCACCTTTTGAAGAATGATCTGTTTAAGATTCTGCCGCTGTCTTACTCACGACCGGCGTGCGTCAACCTACTCGATCCCACTCCCGAGGACAACGAGGAGCTCTCGGCTGCCGTTTTCGAACGACCCGAGGCCTTAGACCACGTCGACGTTGGTTTCAGAACTGTTATACAGTGTTCAACAAGTTTTCGTGTTTCTTATCCCCGTTGACCTTCCGTTTTGCAACCAAAACATCGCTATTGAATCACAGACGGACGACTGCACATTTCCCTCATAAGTGCCTTTTCAGGACTTTGTTTCGCCTTTCGAGCAAATTCTCAGCGGCATCACGTATGCTCACGCTCACGCAGCGCTCATCAACAATCTTCTCGAAAACTACGCTTTTCTCGACTGTTCGCAATAAACATGGATTTTTTCAAACCTGGCCTGCTTTTGTTTCTCAAGCTAGCGGAAAAAGGGAGGGTCAATCGTTCAAGAAAAATTGAACACATCGATAAACGAAAACTTTTAAATCAGAAAGTTGAAATGTTCATTCCTTCGTATGAGTTTTTTCAGGTTGATTGATTTTGGTATGGGAAAACTGTCATAACAATGCAATTTATGGGCATTTCATTTCTGTTGACAAGTGCAGTTGCCGACACAATTGCGTCTGCAGGATTTATGATAATACTGGTAGGCCAAGCCGCAGCTCTGAAAACTCGAAAATAGTCGGGTGTTCCTCCTTTTCAGAGCAAAACTTCGATAAGAAACGCTACTAATCGATATTTGAACGTAGTCTTGGATTCTAGGAAAAAAAGTCTCACCAGACAGGTTGACTCGCAGTACCACTGTCCGAAAAAACAAGCGAGGCTGGCGATAACGGCCGACGACATCGCCAAGATTGAGAAAAACCGGAGAAAAACGGCACAAAACGACATTTTGCGCCGCTTCAATCTTACAGAAGGGTCATGAGAACAAGAAAAAAAAGAAGCGACTGCGATAAAAATTTATGATTCGATTCGATTCGAATTATTTCAACGTTCCTAATGCACCAGAATTCAAATTATTAAGAACGCCAATCCCACGGTTTGTCTCAAGATTCCCAGCAAAAAAAAACGCTTTTTTTCTGTTCTGCCAGCTGCTCATTCAAAATCGAATGAAAAACGAGAAAACGCTTCATTTTGAACAGGAAAGATCAGCAGGAGAGGTGCTTGGAAGACTCGGCCTTGTACTTTTCGACCTCCTTCTTCTTCTTACTGTCGTACTCTTTCTTGTCCTTTTCTGGGTCCGCCGGCGTCAGTTTGAAGTCTTCAGCACCACTATCCAGAGTTTCGCTACCGGCTGCCTGTGAAAATCGTGTTGTTTTTTCAAACAGGTGTGGTTCAACCTTTGAAGCTGCTTCCATTTCTTTGTTCATTTGCATCGCCTTCTGGTACATGTTCTCATAATGCTGAAGAAGTAGTCCTCGAGATAAAATAAATAATGAAAATAGAGAAGACCGAATCGCGGGCGTTGGTGAACGCAGTTCTCTCTTTCGACTGCTCGTGGTTCTCGGTTCCTTCGGCGATGGTGACACACGGAGTCGGTGGATCCGGCTGAAAAGAAGCGATTTCAAGAATAAGCTGAACGAACGATGAAGAGGTGTCCGTGAGTGCGAGCGCGAGGCTGGTACGTCTCCAGGACGTTGGCGACGTCGAAACAGGCTCGACGAGTCCTTGTCATGCTCATGAAGTGCACGTTGAACCACTGACAATTTATCCTCGGGAAAGTGAACCAGGAAACACCTACCTCGTACATAAAAACGGCAATGAGGAGACTAAGTACTGATCCAACGGTATGCAAGGAAGTTCCGACGAGAAGAGCGGCGATTTGAAGCAACGACGCAACCGTCAGAATCACCAGAAGACACGTCTCGAAAGGGCCTCTGCAACGGCGTCTTCGGGGTCTTGCAGGACTTGAACGAACCCGCCGACTGGACCTCTCTCTAGGTGACGCTTAGAAGTCATCGCCGAGCGAACAGGGGTTGCTTGTGTTTCTTGATCCTCTGAACAGGAAATGCACCAGAGCAGTAGGACTCAAAAGTTTTGGAAAATAAAGAACCTTCCGTTCTTTGATTCCTGACGCTTTCCCCACTAACCTGAAGAATCGGCCATTTCTTTAAAACTATTTGCAAGAAATAATCTCAAATTCCGTTGACACGTTAGCGAATGTCACGTTTTTAATACAGCATGATTCTATTCGGATTTCCGACTCTTCTTTTCATTTCTAGTTTGTTGTCCTTGCAAAGATCGAAAAAGAATTTTATAACGAACTCCAAAAGGAAAAAAAACACCATCAAGAGACCGGTAATTGCACGGGGTAATGTACACTATTTTGATACGGGAAACTGAAACCGAATAAAAAAATAAAAATGAAAAAAATATCTGTTGACTAAGAAATAAAAAAATTAAGAAATATGGGAATGGCCGACAAATTTAACAATGCGAATCATCACATTGTTTTGAAATGGGCCTCAAATGCAAGGATTCAAAGCTCAATGATTGTTGGGAGAACTTATAAAAAATCTAAACATTGAAATCAGCTGTTGGAAAGGCGAAAGCCGGGATCGATCGGCTCACTTTTTCTTGAGCCTCGGACTTGCTCGTGGGCTGACTCGAGGCGACTTTGAAGGCGATTTGCGGCCTTTTTCCTTGGGGGACTCTGAAAAAAGCTCATGAGATTATATATTAGTCCAAATCCGAGATGCTAAGCTGTGTTCGGAGCCAGGTTTGCGTATAAAGGAACAGATGAAGCTGACGTCGGGGAAAAAAAGTCTGACGTTACTTGAGAATATTCGATGGGTGCTTATTCAGGCTTTCAAGCCTCAGACTTTTTTTTTCATTTCGAAAGTTATAATTTGAATTTTCGAAAAACAAATATCAACATTTCGAATTATTATTCGGAAAACTTGGAGAAAACAGTTTTTCTTTGTTTTCAAAATATTATTTTTGTTTAATAATAATAGAGTTATTGTACAGAGTCTTTCTCAAAAAAGGAAAAGGTGAAAAGTTTAAAATCTTAAAAAAAGGGGAAAAAGAGAAAGTTCAAAAAAATAATTTAGCCTCAACTCAGATAGCTCAAATCGACTTTTCAAATTATTTCTAAACTTCGAATCAGTAGTTTTCCCCTTCGATTTGACGCAAAATTCAATTTTTCACTCCAGTATTTTCAGAGATGTGCTAACGATTCATTTCCAATTTTGAAAGTTGTCCTCGTCTACTTGAAACCTTTGTTAGCTTGTTCTGATAAAGACAAATCCAAGCGAAAGTCGTTTCAGATCGGTCGCGTGTTCACGTATCGGCTTTCAATTGATCATGAGTTGAGAGTTGATAAAATCATCATCAAACTAATTGTTCAGCTATAGACCGATCGATTGAAGATATTTTTGAGTTAAAAAATGAATTAAAAACCTACTTGGCCGGACGAAGTTGCTGAGAGAGATGGAGATGAGGCCCTTACAGTCGGCCTGGACGGCCCCGTCGGCCGGATGCTGAGGCCGAGGCGTGTCGACGACCACTTGAGGCGGCACCAGGTTCGAGCTCATCTCCAATATCGCTTCTGAAACTTGGTTGCCCTTCGAAAAGTCCTCGAAAAAGCCGCTGGCGATGCGCAGAAAGAGAATTCGAACAAACTGGAATATAATGTTATGAAAATTCATGAAATTATTGAGAAGAATACTCGAAAACAGAACAAAGGCCACCTCTCCGTGAGTTATCGAGAGGAAATCGAAAAAGGAGGCGTGGCCGAAAGAAGTCGTGGGCGGGGATTTGTGCCGGGAAAAAAGACCCATCATAATCCTGGGTGACATTTCGGCTTATTGTACAGAATGAATGAGTAGACATGATGACTCTTCCTGAGAATCAGTCCTTCTACAATCACCGTCTGTCCGATTTTCGAGAGGAGTTTCGGACTTTATACAGCCAGAACCTCACCTTTTCACGCTTCGTCGAATAATTTCTGTCGAAGATTGCCTCATGTCTCATTATAACGTGCCTAATAAATCAACTCACCGTAAAGTGCACGAGAACTTTGGATAATTAGAAGGAAGACTAAACAAAATATTCTGATACAACTGTTGAAAAAAATTATCAGACTCATCGTTTTCTCATGAACTACCTTTTCAGGGAATCGTAGACTACAGCGTCGGGAAAACAAAATATAATAAAAAGAATATAGAAAACAAATGAAAAAAAAAAAGTGAAAAGCTAAAAAGTTTGGTAGAAGAAAGGAGGCTAACCTTGGAATAACAAAAATAAAACAATGAGAAAGTATTTATATATTGAAAAGCCTTGGAAAACTTTCTTTTATCGGCGGTCACAGCGAACTGTTATTAATTTATATTTCTCGAACTTGTTTTCTATTTTTTTTTCCATTTGAGAGCGGCAGACTTTAGAATATTCTAGCAAATTGCTTTTTGGGGAGTCGACAAAGACCATCTGTCTTTCTGAATATTTTATGTTCGTCCAAAACGATTAGCCTTTTTTATGTGAAGAAAAAAACTTTTTCAATGTTTCGAAATAGTCGTCATGAGCTTTCGTGTTCGGGAATCCGTTAGAAAGTGCCGGAAATTATTCATCAACACTTTGATTCGAGGAAATGAACGAAAATGGATGGCCGAAGGGCCGTAAAAACGGAGCAAAAGCTGAAAAGAAGAAGTTTTGGAAAATTTAGGATCAGGAAAAAAAAGCCTGGATAATGTGAAGATCAATTTGACCAACAAGCGTTTCATCGGAAGTTCGATCTAATCCGCCGCGGATTATAGGGCACTTTGGATATTGACGATGAATTCGCACACATTAGGCTTATCCTTTCCTGACACATGGCCTAATCTTCTAAAAAACCACTTTACAATTTTCCATGGCATTTCGAATAATACAAGCATCCACATCATCCAAAAGATGTGCAAGGCCAATTTCCCGCATCAAATTTCCTCTAAAAGAAGCGATATTATATTAAAAGGAAGGATTTTTCAAAGAAACTTCAGAGATCGGGCCTTTAATATTTCGAACATTGGAAAAAAAATTGAGCACCTGTAAGATATATACAATATCAGGGTGTCTTTTATTCTAAAGACTGAGGAATTCGAAATTTTACTTAGGCTCAAAGCCTCAATTTTTATTCTCTCTTTCTTTTAAAAAACTTCATCCAAAGCCAGAAGAACACGGTGATGAAGGTTTAAAAAATCTGGAACGTTTGATATTTACTGGCGGATCGGAATGCCAAGCTCTGATTGAATGGAAAGACACAAAAGAGCCGACATCGCCCCGGGCAACCGCTTGCTCAATTGTTCCTCGAAAAATGGAGCACCTGTGCTCGAGCTCGAGTTCACTGTCTGCTTCAGAGCAACCATAGAAAATATTCATACTAAATTTCATTTAACAACATTTCCGAACTATTCATCAAAAAAAGTTTCGATCAATCCGGGAAAATTCCATTGAAAAAAAGCCCTCTGTTTAAATGTGAAATTTTGAATATTTCACTCAAAATCAGATCGCTGTGTTTTGAAATCACTATCAATAAACCTCTCAAATCACCCACAAACTCACCAAAAAGCGATGATTGTCTGAAAATATAAAACTTTTTTCCAGAAAATTTCTTTGGATTCATGCTTCACCTAAAGAAACAATACATGCTTGAAATAAAGGGAGAATAATTGATGCAAAAAAGATGGTGAATTAAAGATTTATTTTGGAGATCGAGAAAACACAAGCGGCAGGAAACACCTCAGGAACCAAAGCTCAGAAAAAGGTTTCCTCTAATCGCGAGTCAAACAAACGGAGAAATGAATCAAACCAATGTGATCTACTTTTTCTAGGATTGAAACTTCCGAGTTTTCGAGTCAGTACTTGATTAAATTCCAGTCAAGGTCTTCTTTCCAGTTGTTTTTCATCAATATATTTAAATTCGGCAGGTTTTTGTGAGTCTAGGCTGTGTATGAAAAATGATTACTCACTGGGAAATTTTTCTCAGTTTCCTTTTTGGAAAAAAAGAGCGACTGACTAAACATTTGACTTTATTTTCACTCTCTGTTGGACATTTTGGAAGATTCGTCATCATCGCTCGAGGACGATTCCTGCTCGAGTGCAGCACTTTCTGGAGTCGCCAAAATCGGTGTCGCCTCTTCGGTTTTGACCGGCGGCATTTTTATCGAGTTATCGTTCGCCTGAGTACGGATTTCGGGAAGATATCCGGAATCGTGGTACCGTCGTGACTTTGGAAGGTTTGCGGAGGAGGAACTGGGCGAGCTCGTACAACTCGTCATGGATAGTGGCGACGTAAATCTGAGAACAGAAAACTTGAAACAAAAATGAACTAGGCTTACCTCCGTTTCCCACAAAACTTGCAGGATCTTGTGGAGGTCAGTATCATCCAACGCGATTCCCTGCGTTAGCTGAGGGGAAAATCTACAAAAAAGTTGAGAAACTGAACGTTTCAGATTTTCCTTGCCGGTAGTACGGCACATTCAGTGAGTGGCACCACTCGCGGGCGTACTTCACCGGTTGGCCGTTCGAGGCCGTGCACTAAATCTTTCCATGAACCAGAAGACGAAAACGTGGAAAGGAACCTCCTTGACCAGCATGTTGAACATGTTCTTCGTGTTTGCTATGGCTCGGTAGAAGGACTTGGCCATGTGGAAGGGATTTTTCTGAAAGAACTTCTTTTTTGTGCCAAAATTCAAAGCGTAAGGTTTCATGTAACATGATGAAAATTTCTAACAGGGGATTTTTTGCTGGCATCTCCTATTGGCTCCTTTTTTGAGAATTGAGATATTTTCATTATTTTTATAAAAATCGATCGCGTCGAAATTCCTGAATTTTTGAGTTTTTTTTCAATTGGCACTCAATTTTGGCGCCTCTGAGAGCTTGGCCAAAGATCATGGAAAATTTAAAAAAATTCCAAGATCCATAGTTGTTCTCAACGGTTACGTGGATCCATAACCTCATTTTCCTCATCTCTAACTTTCTTCAGAAGCAGAACTCACTCCATAGTTCAAATTGACGTCGATTCCGTCGATTTTCTCGATAGGGAAGATTCCGGTACCCAGTGAGACGACGCAACCCATTCGTGTGTTGCCGCGGCTCTTTTTCTCCTTTTCAGTTTCCTGAAATAAATATTCTTTCTAGATCTTCCTTCAGAATTGAGGATACGGCGTAGTCCTTCTCCAGCTTGTTGGTGAGCATGAAGTCGGACATAAGGGCCAAGGTCGGATTGTTGGCGATGAGTCCGCCGTCGGAAAGGCCGTTGAACGACTCGAAAAAGTAGGGAGCGGCACTGGAACAAACGATATTTATTGCGTATCTTTTCAGAAAAAAAAATTACATGACTTTGTATCAAAAGGAAGAAAGGTTTTTGTACATTTTTTTTACATTTCAGAGCTGTTATGGATTGTTAATTCATGATAAATGAAACGAAATTGAGAGATGGTAAGACATTTTGAAAAAGTCTATTATTCGTGTGGTTTTCATGTTGTTTTCAGACTCACGTCGTGCACCGAAGAGCTTTCCAGAGCTCGACTTTGTTCGGATTGAAAAAATTATGTTCTTCCATGGCCTGAAAGCAACTCGAAACTGTATACTCGGACCATTTCGAAAACCTTCTCTGGAATATTTGGCGCGAAAGATCGGAAAAGTAATAGTTTCGGTGGCACAGTACGCGAATCAGCAACCGTCACCATCACCCTTAAAATTATCTATTTATTGATTGAATTTCTTATGATACACCTATGTGAAGTGATTTTTGACATGGGCGAGTCTTCCCAAGATGTCATATGCCGAGCGATGTACTGAATACCGCTCGAATTGTGTTTGGGCCACTTGGCCTGAAAAATCGGTGATTGTTGGGGCGATTAGAAGAAGCTTGCCGTATTTTTGCAGAAAACTCGGTCTTTCATTTCAATGATGAATTTTCGACAATCTTCTATAGATCTATCTGGAAACAAGGCGTGTGGAAGACACTGATTGAAGGAGAGCTCAAACTGTTGGTGGTAAGAAGCAACGCGATAACGCCGCCGCAACTCGTGCCTGCGATCTCGTCGACCTTGTCCATCAGACAGCCGCCCATCTCGTCGTTCAGATGCAGCAGCAACTGCAAAGAAGGTCGTCGTCGTTGAGTCCTTCGGAAGAGCGACCTGGATGGTGATGCTGGCGCGGATTCCGCCGCCGTCGAGAGCCAGAAGCACTCGATCCTCTTCGTGCCACGTCTTCTCTTTGGCGACCATCGTGTTGTGTCGAGAATTGGCGTCTTGCAACCGTTCTGGCACGTTCACCAGGTGCATCAGATCGTGTTGTATTCTGATGGAATCGAAAATTATTACGAGATTATCAATGAAACATTACCAGTAAAAATGGCTTTCGGAGCAAAAAAAAAAAGATAAAACCCACTTCGGGTCGGGACAAACTTCAATCGGCGTGAGGCCAGACTTGTTTTTCATCATCCAAACTTTTCTTGGCGCACAGAGCACCACGATCATCCGACACATGACCTGTTGGCAGTTCTGAACAGCTTTTTCCTCTTTCTCTTTTGATGGGGTTCTCTCAAACCATGGCGGCGACGTGCAGGGCATTGTTGCCAGCGTCGTCGAGGGTGAACAAGTCGACATGGTTCAGAAAAATCTGAACGAAATCCATAACTGCACACTAGAAAAGACTAAGAAAAAGACTTTGAACATGAGTTCGATGAGCCCGAACCGAGCTGCGTGCATCAGAGCCTCGCCGTGGTTGCACACATTCTGAAGTACGTTCTTGGATCGAGAAAGGGGCGGAGAGTTCTCACGGAGAGGTCGAATTCTTTCTCCGGCGGCTTCTTGTTCCGATCCCGGGACCTGGAGCGGGAGTTGCGACCCTTGAACATTCTAACGTGTTCGATCAGAAATAAGCCTCAACCACGTGTTTCCCTTTACTTTATCAAACTTTTTTTCAACGTTTTATTTTTCACTAGAAGTTAATTTCTCAGCTTTTTTTAAACTTTCTCTTTTATTTTACTGTCCCAATTCAACTTTCTTCATGTTGAAGTTTTTACCAACTTTTAACCTTAAGCTTGAAAAAGTCTTACTCAGAAAAAAATATTATCCACTTAAAAAAATTAAATTTAAAAAAAAAAGACAAAAATTTCCCATATTCTACAGGTCCTTGAAAGTTTTTTTCATTCATTTTTCGGTGGAATTTTTATTTCATTTAAATTTTTTTCGAAATATGAAAAAAATTGCTTCAGCTTCTATGAAACTTTGTTTCACCAAAAAAATAGTGAAATTTAATTTTTGAAGGATTAATAGAACTAGCACGAAAAAAATGTTTCCCAAAATAAATTAACACAAAAAAAGGCTTTAATATACCTTTTAATAATAATAAATTGCTCATACTTTTGACTTTCCGGATCACGTTATCGCCCGAAAAATTTTCAGATATTTAAATGTGAATCCTAAATTTATTGGAAAGTTATGAAATTTCAAAAGGAAAAAAAAGTTTCCAAATCCAATATCAAGGTTCTCAAATTATTGTAAGCTTTCTAATGTTCATAGAGAAACTATATCAGGTTTTTTCTTCGCTGTTTCTTCGGCGGAACGTCTTCGCGCCGATGGCAACATCTGCCAACGTGTTCCAGCCGCGTTTTGAGATCACTTTTCCAGAAACAGTCGGAAGGAGAAGTCGTAACTGGTTGCTTTTCGTCGGCATATCAAATAATCGCACGTTCTGGCGTCGTGCCAACTGGTTCCGCCCCGCCTACGTGAATCCAACACAGATAACACTGAAATACACACGGCAAAGATTTTGGAAGAAATGTTGCTGAGGCTGACGCTGTTGCTCCTGACGTCTCCGTGGCTCAGCGACACTTTCGTCGCCTACGACCGTCGGAATCGGGTCGACGAGCTCGTGACGCCTCCTCCAGATGACGTCACCAGACACGCTAGCTTCTACAGGCCCTCCGTCAAGGTCGCGTTCGTCAACTCCGAGGCTCGTCACAGGATGTAGGTGACATTACTCATGCATCGAAGCAGAGCAAAAATTGAAAATTAAATATAAAAAAAGCTTTCCCGTTTAAATTTTCAATTTTTACGTTTTTTGTTTGGTGAACTCAAAAAGTCAGAAAAAATTGTAGGGCGACCCGACTTGCAGGAGGCAAAGTTCGGATAGTCCAAACGCCTTCCAAAGTCGTTCCGGTTCTAGTTGAAGATGAAAAAATCCAGGTAAATTTCAATTAAATTCTTTGAAACTTAGTTCTAAAAATAGATTCGGTTTGGCGGCGGCCCGAAAATGCATCTACCGTATCCCCGCGTCGCCGTCTATCAGGTTGGATTCAAATCGAGAAACATCAGCTATCAAAAAAAAAAGAAAAACAATAATCTATCTGTTTTATGATTACGACTCGATTGAAATGCCGCCAACAGAAGCGACGTCATCGACCAAAGCGATGACGTCAGAGCCTTCGGGACCTCTCCGATGGCACACCGAAGCCACAGAAGCGCCCAACTTCTCTGCTCAACCTGCTCTGTACCTTCCTTCGAGGTCTATCTTCTCTTATTTAACATTAGATTTTTGCGAAGCTGAACTAGGATATAGTAGAAGAATCATTTTCCAGGTTCCATCGCAACGACGCCAACGTAGTCGTTGTCTTCAAACGCAAAGAGAAAAGGCTCAACTGACGAGAACTGGGACAGAATGGCCATTCGGAAGACATGCAATGCAAAAGCAATTTGTAAATAATCAACTTTATCGGATGTTTGAAACGTAAAATCATTTGCTTTTAAAGACATTTGAAACTTTTTCAATCGCGTGCGTAGGACACATATATTAAATATTAAGTAAGAACGATAAAAATTTTGACCCAATGATGGTGAATACAAGTTGGAAGAACACTCTTGATGGGAATAAAGCCTTTGAAAGTTGAAATGAGCGTTGAAATTCTAATTTTTGAAGAAAAAAGCAAAAATTCGAATCAATAAAAAAGAACACCGAGATATGTGCAGTAGAAGAATGTCAGAAAAAAGAAAAATTAGAAAAAAAAGATTATATTTCGAAAAAACGGATGAGCAAAAGATAGGCACGTGGTTCTATATACAATTAACGATTTTGCACCTTTCCTGCTTAGTTTTGTATTGGCTAACATTCAAGGCGAGAAAGCTATTCCATGCATTAAAAATTTAAAAAGCGGTAACTCAAAACTCAACAAAGTAAATCATTGAAGAAAATACCCAATAACAGTTTCTTTACTATTGAAACAGGAGTGAAATATATTTTTCTTCAAAAAATGATGGTTTTCCCGTTCCAATAAGAGAAACTTTAACGAATAAATGGTAAGAAAAATGACTTGAAAAAACTAAAATCGTTCGTCGGTGGGTGGTCGCAGAAGCTGTCGCAGAGCGGACTCAATGAGTTGGCGATGGGCGATGCGAGTGACGCCGAGTCTCGTGAAGGCCGTCCGGTCGCAGCGAGCCAAAGATTCGCCGTCGACGCTCCGCGAACGGAACGACCCACAGTACTCGCCCATTCCCAGTGACGTCAGCCACGACGCGACGTCTCCCACGGTCCACTCGTCTACCTTCTTCCTTTCAAACGCACGATCGCAATCTGTAAAGTCATTGAGTGAGGACTCAAGCCATCACTGAAGATTGTGTAGCATATTCTGGGAAAAAACTAAATCCGCTTAATTACCATTTTACACTTGGAAAAGCTAGAAAAAACACGTAAAAAATTTTTTTTTCTCAAACAGCGAGGTTTTCGAACAAATAAAGTGAAATAAGTCCCTCTCTTAGTGGACAAAAACGATGTGGTTGAAAAAATTTGCTCTTTAAAACAATCAATTAATTTTATTAATCTTGTTATAATTTTTCATGAAGTATTTCATGCCTACGACAAAACTTCATTAGTTCAAGTCGTCACAGAAGTCACACCAAAGTCCCCAAACAGCCCTTTTGAATCACTCAAACAGTCACGCAGACACAGAAACCGCGCGGGAAGCTCTCACTTCGCACTTCGCCGTCACTGTCGCCGGTTCCTGAATCCGGATCGTCGTCGTCGTAGTCGACGGGCGGCACGTGCGTCGGCGGAGACGTCGTCAGCGGCTGGCGGCCTTCAGAACCGCCGGACAGCGTCGAAAGAGAGGAAGATGACGTTGAGACCTGGAAAAACGTCACACGATAGAGAGAAGCTCGAAGGAAATTCCCTACCAAAAAAGTACAAGTTTATGAGAGAAACCAAAAAAATGCATAGAAAAGAACAGAAGAAAAAATTCAGAACTTTGAGGAAGGAGGAATATTATTGAATGGCAAATATCAGAAAATGCCAAAAAATGTCAAAAAAGATTTCTAATCCTTCAAGTTGTTGGAAAGTTTACTATGAATAAGATTTTTTGAACCCCCGAAGTTTAACTCTCAAAACAAGCAACAAAAAACTGAACCATGCCTTAAAAACAAGAAGAACAGAAATGAACCAAAAATATAAAATCATCGTTTCTATGGAAAAATCTTTTCAAATTAACTTCAACCTCCAATCAAACTTTTTTTCATAATGCGATTAGATGGTGATTTTCTGTGCCATACGGTGCAAGTGATGAAAATTTGCCGGTGAGTGTGATTTTTGGCAATTTGGTTATTATTTTTCAAAAAGTTAATTTTTTTGTTTTTTTATGAATTCTATCTGAATGGAATCGCCCCGTAGTCGTGAAACTCAAAAAAAGAAAATATTAAGTTCAATTAAATATTAAATGCTAAAATGAACCCTGAAAAGTAGGACTCAAAAATTAGAATTAAAACCATGTTTTCCGTTTGAAAACCGACTCGAGAATTCGGTTTAAATGATTGGCTCTGACTAAATTTCCGTACTTCACTTATTGCTCACAGAGAAACAACAATGAAGAAAATTTAAAATATGATTTGCCATATTTTGAACTTGTAACTTGCAATAATTCTATGGTCCAAGGTTGGACAAAAATGTGCAGCTAATCCTAAAACTGAAACCACAATGTTTATCCTGATGCGAAAGCCTGTGCACAGAAATCGCAAATCCACCTACATTATCAGCGGTTTTTCGACCGTAGGAATCTTCGATGTGCTGCGAAATGAGAGTGACTCTCTGGACGTTAGGAGAATGATCCAAAGAAAAATGCGGCCGGTCCTTTTCTTCAGATTCTGACGGCTCCAGCGACGTTCGAGATGACGTGTACCTGGATGGAGACATGGAAAAGTGGGCGTGGCGTGACGAACCCGCTGTCTTTTTTGTTGGCGATCCCATTGGACTGAAGACCTTTGGCGTCCTTACCGGCCACATTCTCTCTGACGGATTCTCGCAGCGAAAGTCCCTCGAACCGACTGCAAAATGGATAAAGTTCAGTTGATCGAAACGCGTAGGGATCACTTTTGGACACTCCGATCTTTCTTCTCTTCGTCCTCCTCGTCATCGTGGGCAACTTTGCTCCGCCGCTTCGCCAAGGCGTTCCGCAAGTCTGCTTGGAAATCGGCGCTACTGTTCGACGGAAGATTTCGAGTCTCCCTAGGATCTCTGCGTTTTCTTTCTTTTTCTAACTTCTTTTGGTAAGCATTCTTCTTAATTCAAATGAAACAGATCGAGCGTTCGAAAAACCCTTGTTTTTATGTATCTATTATGTACTCCTTCCTTAATTCTCACTCATTCTGACCTATTTTTCTTTCTTTTTGAGCTTCCAAATAACTTTTTTTAGTTGAATTTCCACAGAACTTCGATTCGTTTATACAAACTTCTCTGGAGCTAATTCAGTGACTTCCACCCGCAAAGAGATTAATTATCGGATTTTTCCTTTGTACTCACCTCCTTTCAGACTCTTCGTTGACTTCTGCCTTTTTGAGTTGTACCGACCGCAGAGCGTCTGCTGATATACCCTTTCCGAGGTTCGCTGGAGCGCTCGGCGCCTTCAAGAAATCCGGTGGAGGTGGAGGCGGCGGTGGCGGAATTCCTGCTGAGGAACCTTAACTCCTTTTTTTGTGTTATAAAAGCAAGGTTCGAAATGGCTAACCAGACGGAGGAAGAGGAGGCGGCGGGGGCGGAGGAGGAGGTGGAGGTGGAACTTGCGACGTCGACGGAGGCGAGTGGTTGACCGCTACAATGGTCGCCTGCGACGAAGAAGTGGACTGCGTTCCCATCAACCTCAAGCTTTCTTTTTTCTTAAAACTTTCAAACTGGCGAACCTCGATCCGGCCGAAGCGTACACCGTCTGCTGCTGCGGTGGTGGAGGCGGCGGTGGAGGCGGAGTCTTGGGACGCGACGCCGGCCGGAATGGTCGCGAATACTCTCCGCGACTTGCGTCTCTCGAGGTGTCGCGTGAGAAGTCGTCGCCGTCGGGTAACGGCGTCGGCGCATCGTTTTCGTCGAAAGAGTCGAACGAGTCCATTCGCGCGAGGTTCGGCGAGCTGCGACTGACGCAGTTGTACTCGAGATGCTGCGACGCCGGCGTCTGCTGCACCTGAAACGTGCTCATCTGAAAAGCGACTGTTTAGTATGGTTAGAAGGACTCCTGTGTTAGTGACACAAAGCGGGTCAAACTAGGGGGACATCAACATTTAGCGCTTCTCTAATTTTTCTTTGTTTTTTTTTGAATTAGTTCAAGGAGCCTGGAGTTTCGATGTTTCAATTGACCTTTTATTCAGCCTCACCAGAACAATTCTTGATCAGCTACCTCTTTCACTAGAAAGAAAGGAAATCTTACGCTAGGAATATAAAGAAAATATAGAGAGTAAATTGTGATGAACGAATTTGCTCTGAATAGATTCATTAAAATTTGAGAAGATCGTTTTCCAATTCATGGAAATCTGAAAAAAGAAGCTACCGGCTGAGTTTGCCTCGGAGAATCATGAAAAAACCTCATAGATATACCTTTCAAGTCTAAAAATCAACAATACCTTTCTTGAGACGAATTAAATTTTCAACAGGAATAAATGGTTTTTTTGTAAAGTGCTGCCCTAATTTTGACCCACTCTGTATCTGGTTTTTTTTCAGGTCAAACCTGGTAGTCGTAGGGAGATCTCGGAAGGCCCCCAGGAGACGGAGCGCATCTTTGGCCTTTCCTCCTCTTCATGTCCGACACGGAGTTGTACTTCTTGGAAGTGTGACTACTCAGAGATTCCTAAGAGAGCATGATGATCAGGAGGAAGCAGAGTTTTGTGCACACCTGGTCGTAGGACACCTGAGGATGGGCGATCTGAACGGGAGCCTGGTAGCCGACATCGATGGTGGTAGAGGCGCTCCTCTGCCGAACCATCAGACTCTCGAGTTCCGCTGCCGAAATCCGCCGTCCACCTCCAGCCCGATGCTTCACTGAGGCATGTCGCGTCTCCGCGTAGGCATTTCGCAAATCTCCAGGCGCATAATAATCCCCGTTTTGCTCTGAACATTCGAATAGAAAAACTTTCAGAAAAAATAATAAAACAGTATACAGTACTGACAGTGTTTCTGTGAAGATTTTGCCGACTTGACATGAACAAGCTTATTTAAATCAAAACAAGAATTCCCTAGCATATCTTTTACAAGTTTGTGAGAATAAATTCAAAAAGTTTTCAATTGATGTGGAAATTAATTGAGTAAGTGTGCGCCATTAGCATCAATTAATGTGCAGAATTGTTGCAGTGATGTTATGGCGCATTAATTATTGAGCATTGATAAGCTTTTCAAGTAGATTTTTTTTTCGAAGGTCTACTCATTTATATACTTGATCCAATAACTTAATGCCGTGAATTAGTTTACAGCAATTTCAAGCCTTAAAAAATAGGTGGATGACTGATACAGTTCACTTTGAACATTTAAACTAACTCACGGTATGAAACTGCGGACCTGGATTACAAATAGCTCAAAAAAGGTTCGACACACCAAACAAAACGAACAAAGTGTACAAAAAGCTAACGAAAAACAAAAAAAAAAGACGGACGATGTTGAACCGAAGCTTGGAAAAACTTCGACCACATTTCATTCATCAAAATCCCCGAAAAACTGAGAGTATTCGAAACAACAGAGTGCAGCAATACCGTTGGGGAATCTGTAGAGACTGCGGGTTCCTGTCATCGTGAAAGTTTTCATCGTCGAGGAGTACGGTACTCCAGAGGCGCGGCTTACTGTAGAACGCGTTCCGACTGAAATTGCCGCCATGCAAGCAAAACTTTTACGTTGTGTTATATTTGGGTTTTGTTAGGAAAAAAGTAGGGTAGGTTAGTTTACACCGAGAGCCGATGAATAATTAAAATGAAAGAAAATGAAGGACAGTCGGAAAAGTGAAAAAGCACTCCAAAATCGTACGAAAATTTCATTATTCAAATTTTCATTTTTTTCCTTTTTTTCAGGACAATCTCATGATGCTACTCATTTTTTTTAACGAGTTATAAATTTGACGAGTTTAAGCTGTTACTTTTTTGTTATACAATGAAGCTTCTAGTGCATCAAAGAAAGCAGAGTTAGTGACATATATTTATAATATTTTGAACCTGAATGAGGTCTCCTCTGGACGGATCCTCCTGGAATGTTCATCAGACTTTCCGCTCCTTCCACTGTTATAACCTGAACAAAAACCATTTCTTGATGAGGAATACATCCGTCTTCTTTTTATAAATCATCAATATCATTTTTAGCGTTGTGATATCTAAATTTCGGAAGTCCGACCTTCAAGGTGATTGTGTCGCCGGCCTGTTGGATCAGCTCGACCACTTGGTCGTGACTCGCACATCTCACGTCGATTCCGTCGATCTCCAGCAGGTAATCTCCTGAAACAAGCTCTATAACTTTGACCAATCGGAAAGTGATTGAAATTAATTTTCAAACAAGGAACCGTACTTATCTCACAGCATTTACTATCAGTAAGATGATCTTTGCAATAATCAGAGTTTTTTTTTTCTCGCACAAAGACATAAATTCCGTCAAACCCTGAGAATCACCGATAAAAAAACGCAAAAAGACCACAACAATCTTGACGGCAAACCTCACAAAAGGGTAAACTCAAAGTTCAACAGTAATTTGAGAAAAACTGTGTTTCTATCAAATTTTTATTTGATACCAGGTCGAAGGCCGGCTCGGACAGCCATTCCTGACATGTCGACGCCTTCGAAGAACTGCAGAGCCGGTACAAGGGGCGTCGGCTCGAAGTCAATGGGCATCGCCATGTCTGAAAACTTTCTATTTGAAACTATTGATTATCTACGAAAAAACAGACGTTTGGCGCCACGAAGGATGAATCCGAAGCCTTTCGGGCCGCGCGGAATGACCAGGATTCGTGGCATGTTAGCCTCGTGGCCAGCCTGAAAAGGATGAAGTTATTGAGGAGAGTCTCATTTTTTTTTTCACCGCAAGCATTCTGACATGGTCGGGGGCAAACCGTCGTATCGTGCCGTATTCGGAAGGCGTGACGGTCGACCGCGAAGCTCGCGACGGCGTCGGCGATGGTGCGATCTGAACGAAGAACGTCAAATGCTGAGCAGGAGAGACTTTTTTGAAACTGTTTTCTTGGAAAATTCCCCAGCTGTCGGCAAATTTATAAACTGCTGAGGAAGGTTCGTTGAAAATGCAATACTTCTACATCTACATCAAGGAGTTTCTCGATTTTCATTCAAATTTCTTGAAGCTGGAGTTGCTACGAGGGAAAAATTTACTCAAAGACCGAGAAATTTCTCGGAGAAAGTAATTCATTCAAAATTTCTGGACATTAGAAAAAAGGTCCTTGATAGCGGATGAAGTTTCAGATAGAACAGAAAAAACCTCCCTTTCAAAAACTGATTTCTATCAAGTTTTTTTGGCTGACATCGCCTTAAAGTGCAATACTTTTCATGCCATTTTATCATTTCAGAATCACGGTTTGCTCAGATTGTTTTTTCAACAGAAAAAAAAAGCTGAGCTGAGCTAAAAAAAAAATCCAACGAAAGGAACATCACAAGATAGCCGCTAATAACGTTTCAACATGTTTTGTACCGAGGGCGGCCTTCGGTTGTTCTGTGGCGTGCGGTAGATGTCCTGGCTGCAGATGGACGACTGTGACATGGAGCGACGACGCGAAATTGTCGAAGAAAGTCGCCGTCTCGTGGAATATTGCGGCGTTCCACGGTAAGGCACTGGAAACATGGCCTAATGCGTCTACCCCATCTGAGGGACAAACCGGATGCGGTCGGGTTGTGCGACTGGATGACGTCAGCTACGGCTGGGTTGCTGACGATGTGCGCGACGTGCAGCGCCGTCTGACCCTGCTTGTTCACCACCAGGTGGTTGGCTCCTCGGAAAAGCAGAACTCGCGCGCATTCAGCTCTGAATACTTCGCATTGAAAAATCGAATTAGCAAAAATTATTTAGCCATTTTTATAATCTCTCTTTCAATTTCCTAATTTCTTTGTCTCAAAAATACAGCGAATCTCAACTAATACAAAAATTTACTGATTTCTAAACTCCCGCCCCACCATATTTAAACCCAAGCGTGTCAAAAAGTTATTTTTGAAACTACCGACAGAGAAAAAGACCGGAAGACCGAAAGATCTTGCTACAAACTTTCCCGACTATATATGACCAACTATTTTCTTAATTTCAAATTAGTTGTGGACGTCTATGTAGATTTTAATTGACGCGGTAAAAATTGTAAATATCGTAAAAAATGCCTAAATCTCTTTTCATCCCACGGATCAGGAAATAATAGCTAGTAAAAGAGTTTCAAGGAGTTCAAAATTTTTCCATAGCCCTTATGTTGAAATATTGAAGATGCTTTTTCAAGGTTTATAACATAAGCGACGATAAATGAAATCTAGTCTATAATAATTTTTGAAGATTTTCCTGAGCATTTCTAAACTTCAAAGATTTTTCACGAGATCTCAGATGTTCAAGCCTCATTTTTCGGACTTTTCTCTTCTGAGCCCCTGCTCACCGATTGTTGACGGCGCAGACGTGCAGCGGACTGTTGCCGTTGACATTTTCGGCGTCGATCGCCGCTCCGTAGTACAGAAGGTGTTCGACGTGCTTGACGAGACCGTTCTTGCAGGCCTGAAACTGGCAAACTTGCTTCTTCAAACGGAAAACAGGAGCGACCTGATGGATTTCATGGTTTCCGTGCATGTCCGTCACGCCGATGTCGGAAGCCTCTCGAAGCAACATCTCCGTCACCTGGAAAATCACGACTTCCTTTAATTTTTTATGTGATCAAGTCGGATTTCTTTTATTTATCGAGATAAGAAAGTAGTTTTCTTATTCATCATTCTAAGAAATCTTTCAATCTGGAGCAAGAGTGATAAAATATGATAACTTCAGCTGGTTCCATTTTCCGTGAAATATAACTTTTTGGTGAGGATATTTGATAAAATCTAAGTCATCCTCAGTGTAAACTTTTGAAAGGATAATCGCGTTGATAATTCTGACATCAGAATATAAAGATTGATTTCCAATGTTCATGATTGTGCTTCTCTGGATGACTTTCGCCCAGCACCGACCTGATCATTGGAATCGGAGGTGAGCATGTTGTAGTACAGAGGAGTGAGTCCGATGGGATCTCGGTAGTTTGGCGAGGCGCCCAATTCGATCAGAGTCTTGACGTTCTCGAAGGAGGACAGAAACGAGGCCTTGTGCATGGCCGTCTGTCCTTCCGAGTTTCTGAAGTCGATGTGCGCTCCACCGCCAATCAGAGCCACCAGAACGCCGCGATTCGATGGAATCCCCGCGGCCAATGTCAGCGGCGTCTCTCCCTGGAGCTCATTTCTAGCTTCATACGAATTCTAGTTTACCTGTGAGTCGTGGAAATTCGCATCGATCCCTTGAGAGCACATTTTCTCGACCTTTTCCCCGTTTTTCTGCTGCACGTAGTCCATGAACTTTTTCAAGTTGGCCTATAAAAATATGAATTTCTTATTTTGAAGCGGCAGTTTTTTAGTCAGTGGAAAATAAATTATTCGAATCGAAAAAACTTATTTTTTGAGATGACAACTGACCTTCGTATGCATGCTCTTGAGCTGCTTTTCATCCAAGTTCAGCATTTTGTAGACTCGCTTCTTGTATTTGAGCTGAAAATCAAAATTACGTTTTTAAAGGCAGATGAAATAATACTTTTTCAAAATTTCTGATCTAACCCTAGCGATTTTTCATCTTCAAGGTGACATTTAATTTTGTTTCCGGAGACCCGTCTCTTCCGACGTTTTTTTGCCTCTCGGCGGAGGGATTATTCGCATTTAACGAGGGGATTGCGTTGAAACACAAGACTTTCGCCCAGCCACCGCCGGCCGTCCAAAAAGACAAAAGGTGTTTGTTTTTGCCGCGGTCATTCATCGCAGGAAAGCGCTCCAAAATGAGCGGCCAGTTAAAAGATTGGTCTTTCGAACGAGAGCCTCAATCATCCAGCTCTTGCAGGAAAATCCCGACTTTTTTAGCCGATGGGAATTTTAAGGCCTACAGGAAGATTTCTTGGAACGAAAATATGATGTATCTTCGCAATAAATTGAATCCCAGAAAAATTAATAGATAAGTTCTAAGGTCAATGCATTAAAGTTCTCTTTTATCAAGCAAAAAAAGATATCAACATGAACTTACAACTCAAGTTTGAAGAGAAAAAAGAGTGCCATCCACTAATTTTTTAGAAATTTTTTTAGAAACAGAATTGTATAAGATTATAAATAAGCGAGAACTTTTTATTCGAATGAATCACTCGAAAACAACAAAGTATGAATAATACTTTTCTGAAATGACAAATATTCACCTCGAGGTAGGGAACACAGTCGTGGAAAGGATAATCTCTGACGGTTCGATCCTCGAGCAAGAATTTCCCGGCGCGGCCATCACATGGCGGCAGGAAAAGCCCGTAGTTGAAGGCCTGTGCCAGCGCCTGAAATGAAAAAGCTTGAAGTTTAGAAAAAAGGCTCTCTGTTGAAATCTTTAACTATGATTAAGTTTTCCTAAACGATTAAAAAACGAAGAGAATTTTATGAGAAAAAAAAGTTTTGATTCGAAAAAAACAAAAAATGACTATATTTTCTCTATAATGCAAATTTTCTGGAAAAAAAGCTTCTTCATTGAGAACTCAAAAACTTTTTTCTAGTTTCCCTGGGAATTATTTTTTTTCTCCAACTTTAGGAGTTCCTGTCCGATTTAAAGTAGACTACACACAGAGAAAAAGTCAAAAAAAGATTGCATTATTTTTCTTGAAAAACGATTTTTTTAAAGGCCATATCTTTTTACAACAAGGTAAAAAACATTTCTGAATAAATTGAAATTCAAAGAAAGGTTGATTATAATCTATTAAATTTCCATCTATTCTTGCAGGAATCTCTATAAAACAGTATCAGCTCTAACTATTTTTCTTTCTCCTTTGATGATTGTCCAATTCAAACAGTTCAGCGACGATCTTGGTCAAACCAAAAAGCTCTTTCTTTTTGAGTCGAACAGCTCTGATAATCAGTCTGATACAACTTTAAATACCAGAGAAAAAGAAGCCAAACCTGTGGCAAAGTCGCCAACAACTTCCGCTTCACATCCCACACAAAGTCATTCTGCATAACACCGAGGAACTTCTGAAAGCTTTTCATTGAATCCGAAGCTTTATGTTTCGATATTAACGTAACGCTTATATCAAAAAACAGAAAACACACCCTAATTTGCAGTTCAGGAACAAAAATTTGCAAATTGACTTGCTCATCCTCGGGTTCCATTCTTCTGTTCACTTCATAGGGGCTGCCTGAAACAAAAAACGAATAGATTTTTACTTCGAAACTTAAAATAAGTATCAAAGAGGTAAATTCGATAAAAAAAGACCACAAAACATAATACATTTTTAAACGGTCGATTGATAAAAAATAGTGAATTAAAACGCTGTGAAAATAAAGAGGGGGAAAATGAAATGGACTCGATTCAAGTGGGTCGTTTGTCTTCATCAAACTGTTTTTCACATAAAATCTCCGAAAGATTGAGAGGCGTATCAGAGAAGAATTAGATGGAATTGGAAGAAATCCTTGCATGAAACGCCGATTTCGACTAAAATCGGGATGAGCTGCAGCACATTCCGATTCCTCCACTGAACTGGGATGAGTGATACAAAAAATAATCCAAAACGTAGGAAGAAATCCTTTATCGATCGAGGCAAAAAAAAAGAAGAAATCTATGAAAATTTTTTTAAAGTGAATACAAAGTTGAAGTGACCCCAAAAAAATTAATGAGTGTTCAAATCTATGTAAAAATTGAAAAGAAAACTTCGCTGCCTTTTTCAAAAAACTTTCAAAAATTTTTTTCTTTCAGAACTGTTTTTAGTTCATTCAATGAAGCGGAAAGGACTTTGTAATTAGGAAGGAACGGCGCTCCTCTTTACAGCCGAACTCATCTTGGTGTCAGTAAAACTCAAACTTTAACGATCTTTCTTCTTTGCTGCCATGTATGGACCGAAGGAACTCCTTGAAGATTACTCTGAAGTATTCAAAGCCAAGTTTCGGGCTTCATCAATTAAGTTGATTGAGTATAAGTATGGAGTAGCGAGGTTTTCCGAAATCGACGAGTTTTTTCAGTCACTTTTTCAGTTTAGTTCGAAAAAAAACAATTCAAATTTTATTGAGGGTATGCACTTTACTAACCTCCACTGGACCAAGCATTCAAAACGAGCGAGAAACCGGAAAGCCTCGGAGAAGAATTGACCGACGAAAAATTTTAAAGGGCGGAGTCGTTTTTAATATGAACAACTATAACCAGAAGCAGCAAAATCAAAATGAAAAAACACTTTTGAATACGTTCGATCAAACAAATACTTCAACTTTATACGATTTTTTCGAACTTTTGGAACCAGGTAAGCTGTCCAAAAAATTAAGAAAAAAGGTTTCTAGAAATAGCAGAATATAGATTTGATCCCAGTTTTAAAATTGGTGTTAGAACGTGGAGAATGATTTCATTAAGCTCTTTTTCATGTGAAGAACTTCCCAGTATAAACTGAAATCAATTGCTCAAAAGTTTCCAGAGAGAGTATTTTCTTTTTCCAGGCGCACTTCTCCCTCAGTATCTTATCCTGTTTCTGTTAGCCACCTTTAATTGTAGGTAAGCAGCCCTCCAAAAACTCTACAAAAAATGTGTCTTATCACGATAGACTAGCGTTGGTTGGATTATATGACGTCTACTTTCATGCACAAAAAGAAAAAAACAAAAGTAATAAAAAAGATAATCGGATAGTAGAGTGCAAAACGGAGGAAATCAATAAAAGGAATTGAGGATTGCGGAGTCGGTGCTCGGTGGACAGGAGCCGCGGCGGCCGGAGGGGACAAACAATTTGGGCCTCCTCGCCTCTGAAACTCGCCGGATGGTCAGAGCCGACCGTCCGTCCGGCAAACACGAAACGCTCACCGCCGCTCACGGCTCCATCCACAACTCGCCAGGTTCCAGGCAATGCGTGTCCTTGTTTGTACGTCTTTTTGCCGCCTTTTTTGGAGCTCTTCCGCCAACAATCTTTTCATCGCATCCCACATCATGTGATGACGTGAGATGACAACCAAACACTCCAAAAGCCCAAAGTTAGGTTTTTCTTTGGGGAAAGCATCGAACACTTTCGGTTTCGAAATTGCATGAAAGTGTGGCGACTTTATGCATAGGTAAGCGCAGAATCGAGAAATAGATGTTGAGTTGACCAGCAGAAACACCAAAAACAACAATCTTCCGCCAAAGCTTATTACTTTACGAATCCAACATTTTATCAAACTAGGTCCTCGATAATAAAAAATGGCTTCTGATACTCTAGAAAGGAATAGAAAAAGTTGGCGGACGCCGATAGGATTCTATCCTTTTAAGCTTCGCAAAAAAACTGTGGTAATTTACTGAGAAAAAATGAGGTGAAAAAATTAGATCGTCAAAATTAGCAAAAATTTTACTGACACACCAAGGACGGTATTAGCTGAATCAAATTAGAATTCATCTCGGAGGGAAGAAAGTTGAAATCATTCACACCTTTCTCAAACTCATTTTTGAAATTTCAAGTCGGGATTGACCATGGAGCATTAAAAAATAAGAAAAATCTCCGCCAACTACGGCTACATTTGCCTGAATCTTATAGAAGCTGTTCACTGGGTATATTTTTGGAAAAAAAAAGTGTTGCGAAGGCTCAATTACTCATTATAGCAACTTGACAAGCAGGGCAGTCAAAAATGGCTAATGACATGCTCTGAGAGAGTTTCACAAATCCTATCGAAGAAAATTTCCCGACAACGCGAAAATTCTGTCAGCTGTGCGGTAATAACACCTTCCTAAAAGTTAAAAGCAATTTGATATTTTAATTATTTTCAATAGCTCTTTCGATCTAATTTTTTTTCCATTAGTAACTTTTTTGATCAAATTACAAAAAAAAACGGCAGAAAAATAGAAAAAGCCAATCGATTTATACGCGAAGAGAAAGTCAATTTCGCCGAGGGGATCGTGTGAAAATGAGGAGAATACGATTGACGCTGGTCAAGAACACTTCCACGCAATTCTCCTAACGGCCCTCGTGAAACTATCGAAAATCAAGAAAAGAAGGATCTTGGCGACAGATTTTTGAGCTGGCTGCCGTATCCTATGCTTTGATACAAAGCTTTGAGGCAACGCCGAGGGTAAAAATGAACCAGTTTGGCAATAGAAAGATCGAAGTTGGAATGAAGCGGCGGTGGCATATGTACGACAAGATGAAGAAGACGTCGAATGAGGTTGGCAACGTCTTCCGACTAGATTTTCTGGTGGTTTTTTGGGCATCGCGCACACATTCGACGGTTTTTAGGCCACAGAATAACGGAAGGCAGGTGTGAAAGCTAATACGTTTCTGCGTGACAGCCGAGAATAAAAGACTCATAGTTCTCCAACAATATTCTTTTCGAAATAATATTTTGAAGAAGTAAAAGGCGGAAGAAATACGAGGTTCCACTGACAAAAACAAGCCCGTAAAAAGATGGAAAGCCAACATGACGAAGGGAAAACGAACACACAGTCAGATTTGGCAGTTGCAAATCCAGCACGTCTGACTGACTGCATAAGAGGCAGCCCGCAACCTCAAGTAGACGACAATTGGCTGAGATTTTGCAGTGAAATTCGGCCTCCGGCGCCGGTTTTTCACGCCGCCAGCCAACCTCAAAAACCCGCAAAAGCTCAGTGGAAAAATATACCGCGCATGGTTTCGAAGAGGAAAAGTCAGAAGGGGTTTTTGAATGGTTTTGACGGGTGCTGGCGAGGAAATCTAATCCGAGTCGTTGCTTCGCGGCATTGAAGGAAATGAAGCGCCTGCGGACTGGGAAAAGTTGGCTTGCGTTAAAGAGATTGAAACAAAACAAAGCGACTGAACAACTTTTGGCAAGTCAGAATATCTCTCTTTCGAGCTGAAGTCATTCCCAAAACTATATCGACCGAGAAAAAAAAATGAATAGAATGCCATGGTTACAGCGACAATAATAAATTTGAAATGCATCAAGAGATTTTTTTTTCACCAAGCTAAGAAAATAGTGGAACATTCCCAGAGGCTAATTCATTTTCCTAATTTTCAAGAGCAATAAAGTGATGGGAAAAAAACTTTCTCAAACCGTTGTGAACGGAAGTAAGAAAAAAAAAGACTCATAATGAGAGCTAATTTTAGCAAAAGTAGTCGACGTTTGAGGAAAAAAAAACAATCAAAACAAAGCTGACTGTCAGTTTAGGCAAATTGAAGTGCTTCGAGCGTCAGAAAAGAATTTCCAAAAGAACTTTTTGCGAAAAAAAAAAAAACGATTCTGTTGGCAAGGTAAACGAAACGCAAAAATATGAAGAATCAAAATAAACATGCAGAAAGCTCAGCGATTGAGGCTTTGGGCAAACATTAAAAAGGAAATTTTCCGCGAAACGTCTTTTTTGACTTTTTCACGCCATTCAGGTATCATACGTAACACTATGGAGTGTTCAACAATAAATTTAAGAGTATGAAAATAGATTCCCAGAAAGGAAGCATACACGGCTGTGAGAAATTCAAAAAAAAGTATCTTGATTATTAAATTTGAGAAAAAAAAGTCGGAAACATAAACTTGACTTTTTTCATCCTGAAGCTTTTTGGAATCCATAAAAAGGGTAAAGGTGAAGAGAACACTGCGTGTCGCGTAAAAGAGTGCGCAGTCGGGCGGACCGCAAACAAAGTATCAATTAAGAAGGTGAGGGGCGTCCCATCCGAAAGAGACGATTCTAGAGGCCGGCCTGGAAGCGTCCGGCCGGTCGTCTCAAGCTTCGCCGACTTCTTGCGGAAGAGTTATGGATCCTAGCTGATCCGACAAAGCTTCCAGGTGGAACTGTGCTATAAAAACTACTGTGGAAGTTACAAATAGGTGTCCAATGGGAACCAGTTATAAGCAACGTCTCAGAAGTGGCTTGTGGATTTTAATTGACTTCACTTCTTAAAAAATTGGAATAAGAGCAAAAAAAGGTTAGGGGTTTCTAATAAATTAAAAGTAGGATCTAAATAGCCCATTTTTCAAAACTTGAAAAAGTCAGACCTGGCTGCGATTCTTTCTCCTCACCAGCAAGATCCTGAAAAATGAAAACAGTACGTAGGCAAAAGAAACTCGCTGAAATGAAAGAGGGCACAGACAAACGAGACTGTTTCGAGGCGTATGAGACACAGCAGAAAATGAGAAAAGGTTAAAAACTCAAAAACTGCATGAAAAAACTTTTGTAATTTCTTCGGTTAAAAGCAGTCCTGAGAGTATAAGAACAGGTAGAGGCGAAGAGAACACCATGTGATGTGTAAAAAATAATTTTAAATAATATTTTAAATAAAAAAGTCATCAAGAAAATGAAAACGAGCAGGAAAAAAAAATTGAGATTTCATTTTGTAAATAATAAGTGACCTAGTAAATCTTGAAGACAGGATTTGGGATTAGAAATCGAAACCGGCTGGCACCGGAATTCTTGGCGAGCTTCCAAGCCATCTCAAACATGTCATTACGAATCGGTCAGTCGCCGGCCGCCAGGGACCTTGTTCAAACATCTCATTCCGTCCGTTCTTGCTCCGATTAATATTGCAGCTTCGCATTGTGCTTGAGAAATCATCAGGGTCGTCGAAAGTTCCTTTCTGGGTAGTTTTTCTTGATAGAAATAATCAGGAAATCGTTGAATGGGCTTGTAATTGCCGTTCCCGTCACATTTCGCGCTTAATTCAATCGGTGTTGCGGAGAGAGGTCAGCTGATAATTAAGCTTAATCCTTTGTCCGTGGAGCAAGATTGAAGTAAAGCGAGGTCGAAATTCGGAATCAGGGATCGATCATCTCGATAAATTTGCGAATATTTTGAAAAGTTGGGAAGACAAAAAAAAGGTGAGAGGACAATCGAAGTTTTGACGAAAGGATTGGTTCGCTCTTTTCGAATATTCTGCTTGGTTGATAGTTCATTGATAGTTATTTTATCATGAAACTTTTTGCTACAATTTTTCACTCTGGGAAAAATGTTTCACAAAAAGCTCTGGTGAAACATTTTAGAGTTACTAAATTAAAGCATGAAGAAAATATAGAGGATGAAGTCGCGGAAGTTGGAATCTGTACAAATGAATAGGCAACACTGTATTTATGTTGACAGGCCTTGAATTTTATCAAATTTTGTGTTATAAGGTCGGCAAGGTTGAAAAGGAAAAATACAAGTCCATAATTCAAAAAAGCAAAATCTGAGTTAAAAAGTTCATAGACAAAAACGATGAATCAAAGGATAGGAGGGAATTGCGCAATGAATATGATATATGGAGATTTGTCGGAAAACGAGAAGGCTTTGCAGGTGGCTGCGACTCATCCGCGGGACGGACATAAACACGAGAAGCTGGAATGGCGGGCAAAAATGATGGAGATGATAGCGCTGATGAGAAGGAAAGGATGGGAGAAGCGAGAAGTCGTCGACCGTCGCAATCTTCGTCTCGAATCTTCGGGTGTTTTTGATGGCGCGCCGCTATTTCCGATGGCTATCGCCTCGAGTTTTCCGCAGTTTTTCTTCTCTTTGCACCCCAATTTTAGACCAAGGGTGGAGATGGTTAGTATTTTCCTAGAGTCTCTCCGTTGAAACTCTTTCTCAAAACTCAACTCTTCTCTCTGTTGAAATTTTGAAGTGTAGAGGTCGTGAGAAGTGTTTCAAGCGACCTCGAACCAAATAAAAATCGTTCAATTTTTTGAAGAATGACCTAAAGAAAAGAAGTGTCGAAGTTGTTTTTGCAGTCAAAACTGATAATGACGTTTTTTTTTTTCACGTATGGCAATAGAAAAGCCATTAGTGAGAAAACAATGAGAAAAGAAGAAAGCAAAAGGCCATAAGAAGGGAAGAAGTCGGCCGGTAATGGGTCTGTTAACGATCAAGTCTTCCGGGACTTGTTCTTTCTTCGACGAGAAGAGAAAATTATTGTCAAACTGTCAAGTGTCAGTTTCGAGGAAACAAGTTAATTACGAGAAAAAGATGTAGACGAGAGTTTATCGAGTAATCTTTCATAAACTCAAAAAATAGGAAAAAATAGAGAAAATAAATGATTTGAAAGGCGCGAAACGTGACGTAACGGAGGGACAAGGCTGGTTCCAGGCGGAGCACAGGCGCTAATACAAAAGGCCAACACGTGGCGAGCCGCCTTTCCTAAAGAAAGGACTTCTTGTGTTGGTTTCCGCTTCCAACGCTGTCCAACTTCGAAGATTTCTGCTCAGTAAAAAAGTTTGCATTTTTTTCAAGATGACAAATTAATTTACATAAAAGTTTGTGGGGCTGAAGCAAAATTTTTTCATAACACAGACAAAAATGGATATTTCAAAATTTTCCAGTTTTGCGACTCAGTTTATAAGAATATTGCAACGTTATGTTTGCCGCCAGTTTTGCAGTCTAGGCCTGACGTTACATTTGAAAATGTTTAGTTCATTCTAAAAATTCGAATTTCGCAAATTTAATCAAATGTGTTCTAATATCATAATCATGGTCTCCTTTGAAATATTGTCATTTTGTTGGGGTTTTTCAATTAGTTTTTTTGAAGGAAAAAAATTAATAGTATTGAAAAAAATCAAGCTAATAATTTTGAAGCCAGTCCTAAAAAAATATAAGCAAACTTTTTAAAATATCAAAAAAATACAGAAGTCTTCGTATCATAATATTTATAATAGATTTGTTTTAATCCTTAAAGGTTTCTTAAGACCTAAGATCTGAAAAGTTTTTCGAGTGACACATTCATTTTGATATAACTGTACGGATTTTTTCGTTCGGACTAAAGCGCTCCTGTTGAAATAAACGTTTTTTTAACTACAAAGTGAGATCGTTCCCTAAATAGTTCATCAGCTTCTTGCTAAGTTAGGAGCAGCTTGAGAACAGAATAGATAGCTTGAAAAGTTGAAGAAGCAGAGGAAGATCGAATCGAACAGAACCAGTTCCTAACTGTACCTCAGACGACGAAGCAAGGACAGGAAATGAATAAGCGATGAGGGTGCGAGGAGGAGATAAGAAGACGAATAGACGTCCTGAGTCAGCCTGACGACCTGTGATTCACAAGCAAATCAACGACGTGCCAACGGAAAAGCCTAGAAGGTGATAGTGAAAAACATGTAGGTGGGAAAACGAAGGAAGTCACCTACAGCTGAATTCGCAACAACAGTATCCCAAATTCGAGAAGAAGAAGAAAACACTATGAGATTTTTTTCTTTACGAAATCAAAAAGTCCTTTTCAATATAGCGAATAATTGAGAAAACTGTTCGAAATCCTCAGTTAGATCCCATTTATCTCGACTCAACAAAAATGGTTGAAACTTAATTTAATCTAATTGACAAAATCTGAAAGAGCTTAACAAACTACATAATGAGTGGAAAGCGGTACCTTCAGAGGAACTTAAGGTATTTAAAAAGAAACGTTTAATTTGACCTAAACTAAAATGAAAGTTTGAAAGAGAAAGTCGGAACGAAGAATGAGTTACGGCGATTAGGAGAGAACGTCGCTGGAAAGGTTATCAGCGAGAAGCCCAAACAAACAAACAAAAAGGTTCGCTGTGACCAGCTGGGGGTCGCCGGAGATCGATAGGCGTGTACAATTGGAATGAACGATCGCGGCTGCATAGCGCCACCCAACCGCAGATCTCAAGGTCTTCTTTTGGGCTGCGGAATGAGGGAAGGACGACCAACCACAAAACGAGGATTCTCTCGCTCCACCGACGTCGGCCTTTGCTAGAGCTCGAGCCGTCCTTTTCGTTCTACTTTCAGAACATAGAAATTACATTGTTGAAGAAGACTTGAGAACAAATATAATCAAATGGATGTTGCTCATTCTATTTGAAAAGAAAGAATACTTTTTTGTCGAAATTTGACGAATCCTATGAGTTAGAGCATACAACTCCTTTGCCAGTTTTTCATTTAAAAAAAAAAAATCGGACGTGCCTGTACACTTTTTTTTCACATTAATATGAAAAGGGGAAGAGCCTGAAAACTGCAAAGAAATCAGATTGTTTCAAAAATTGGAAAAAAAAGGTATAATCAAAAACTCGGAATGTTGAACACCTAAACCGTTTAGATTCCAAACGCGGACAGCCTAATACAAAAATAGTGATAAATTTTGTTGAATAAGCTGAATAACTGTGAACGACTCTTCGTATTATTCAAAAAAGGCTGATTTTACAGAATTAGAGATTTTTCAAATAAAAAAAAATGGTTATGAGAGGAATTTAATCGAGAACTTGAGGTCAATCTCTCAAAAACGTGTAGCTGATTCTTTTTGAGGAAGAATTAACAAAGGTTTTTACACTATTATCGAATGAGTGCAAAAAAGTTACGAATCTTTTTAGTATTCCTTTTTCCCTAACATATATGAATGAAAGCAGTTCAACTTTGAGACGGCAGAAGCCTTATATTTTTCTCAACATGTGGCCAGTAAAGGTAGGAATAGTGTTGCCTGTGTACGATGGCATTTGCCCAGGTGTTGGACAAAGACGACCTTGAGGCGTTTTCGAGGGCACGGCACATTATTCCGGATTAGAAGGAGATGAGAGGCGCCAAGAGTCGGAAAAAGGAGAGAAGCTGACTGTTCTCGAGAGCCATATACGGCCGTTGACCTGTGAGGACAATCGATGGTCCGCACGTACCTCAGTCTTGTTTGCCCTCCGCTCTTCAGCTTCCAACTCACCTCGCACCAACTTGTCGCTGACCTTTTCGTCGAGGTGAAGGTAATCGGCATCATTAATGCTGTTTTGAGTCCTCCGAGGCTTCCTAGAAATCGAGAAAAATTGAATGAAAAAAATTTTCTGAAGGCTTTCATTTTTTTTATTATTACCAAAATGAAGTTTCTTAATTTTTCAAAAAAATTCTTAAATTATGAAAAAAAAACACACAAATTAGGGTAAGCTAAAAATTTTTTTATAAAAAAATGAACGAAGAAGCTGAGAAGATTTTTTTGATAAAAAAATCTCAATCGCTTCTCTTAACTTGAAAAACGTAGAAGTTCTACGTCTCTCAACTGGAAAGCAATACTAGTCACAGATCTGCCCAAAAATTTGAAAAAACAATCTTTGAGGTGAAACTTTATACAAGCTTCCAAACCAGTTATTCTTCATTTTTTTTTTATCGATATAAAAGTTTGAAAAAATATTTTTCTAAACTCGGTTTTATTTCATTTCAATCTTTTTCAGCATGCTACAGGTTCCATTAATGTATTGACAGATCAACTTCAAAGAAGAAACTGGCAAAAATTAAAAAGAAGATAATAATTTTTTTCTTTTTGATTGATTTTTGTTTAGCTACAAAGTGTATTCAAAAAAATATCCGTAAGTATTTCTCTTCTTGAAAAGATATAGTTTGAAGTCCCGAAAAACCCGTCAAGAATCATGTCCATTCAAATTTTGATATACCAAGGGTTTTATTTGAGTTTACTGAAAAAAAAAACAAACCCATTTATTAAACTTTTCTTATCATTCTTGTTTTCGTAACAAAAAAAGCTTCCTTGCAGATACTTAGAAGCGGCCACTCAACTCGAATACTATCATATAATAATTACTGAACTCTAAAGAAGTTTTTGTAGCGAATTCCTTCTTCATTGTAAGGTAGAAAGAGAAGAAAACCTAGAACCCTGCGATTAAAATCTGGAAAAGAGAGAGTGATCGGAAATCGAGATTAGCGTGTAGCGAAGAAAGGACACGTAATTGCTTGTAATTTTGACAGACTAGAAAAAAACGTTTAAAGGAAACCTCAACAACACAGTAACGCCACGGAAGAGAAAGACGAAATTTTCCGCCTTGCATTTGAAAAATTGGTGGATATTTTGTCTTTGCTCTGAAAAATAACGTGAATTATTACGAAACTTTGCGGTAGCGCTTGTGCGAGGGCCGGCCCTCGGCCCGCCTTCTAAAATCGACACGGCCTGCTTTTTTTTTCAAGTCGAACCCCGCCTTCTAAAATCGACACGGCCGAACTTTTTTTTTTCAAGTCGAATATCAAGCCTTAAGACAATAGATTTTTTGCTTATTTCTTTACGTTAAGTTCAGAAGAAACTAAGATTTAACAAATGACAATATTTTTTTCGGCAAAATATTTTTTTATTGAAATTTAAAATGTTTTTCGAAGGTCTGGTCCAAACCCGGGCAGGCTTTTTCTCAAAAATGAATCCCGAAGCCCGGGTCGCCCGGCCTGTCGCACAAGTCTTGTTGAGGTTGATATTTTCCGGAAAATTGGCTAAAACACTCCTTGATGTATCAGATAATGCTCCTGAAATTCTCAACCTGGACAACTTCCTAGTTTTCGAATAAGGTCACCTTTAAAAGGAAGAAAAAATGAGCTGTTTTGAGGCTTTGTATATATTGCCCATAAAACTAAAAGGTTTTGCATTATGAAACTTTCAGAATCTTCCTACCTTACAACAAGGAGTTCCCTGGCTAAATTTCAAAGATTTCAAATCGCAAAATAAAATGGCCTTCCTTATGAGTAGCTACTAGCAGCGGTTCGAGATTTAGCAAAATTTTTCTATAAATTGTGAAGAAAGAAAGTAGATTTAAATCAAATGTTCTTGAATGAACTTTTTTTAACTCAGCTACTCAGGCACTGACGGCGCGTGTTTGTTGCCAAAAGTGCGCATGCGCGCCGCCTGCTGCGCGCACGCGCGGGGTGTCTCTTTTGTTTTTTAGCTTTTTAACTAATTGAAAAGTTATATATTTAATATTTTTTTCATGTCTGTTCATCTCTTAACATTGCTCTGCACCAGTTTATAACAATTAGATTGCACAAAAATGTGAAATATCAAAGTTTCACTTGGCAACTTTTTTTCATAAATTTGTTCGAAAGTGCTCGGAACAACTTTAAAACGTGAGCAGGGGCACTGGGTAATATCACAAAAATATAAAAAATATATTTCAAAACCTTATTTCAGTGGAAAAGGCGAAAAAAGAATCAGTACCCCCGCGCGTGCGCGCACCAGTGCCTGAGTAATGCTAAGATTTTACTCAAGGGCCAGCACCAAATTCTCAATGGAGCTAACTTCTCTCCACGATTTTTTCTTTTATCCATTTATTGGCTCGGAAATTCACGGACCTTGTTAACGAAAACCGGACGTGCTCTGGACGTTTCGGGAAAGTTCTAGGAATTACTCAAGGATGCTTACGTTACTAAAGTGATCACTAGAAAGGCCCCGACACGTCCGATTCGCGTCCGTTTCGCGTTAACAATATCCGAGCGGCTCTTAAAATTTCAAGCGCTTTATCATTACCCAAAATTACAAATCCGTATACGGACTAGGTCCCAGCGAGATAACAATATGCCGCGGGGAAGCATCGAGCAATATCGCTCTTTCACTTAACGACTCTTTCGGAATTATTCAATAAATTTTTCAAAATTTCTGAAAGAAAGTTCCTCTGAAGTTACACATTCTAGATTACTAATAGAGCGTTATTATGAAATATCAAAATCTTGAACTGTTTCGAGAAAAATGAATGGCTTCTTTTGAGAAATTTGAATGGAAAACCTAAAAATTGGATTTCTTTTGTGGTTCCAAAAAAGGAATCCTTTGTCGAGTCGTCATGGACACGCGTCCTGGTCGCTTCCGACTTTCTTCTTTTTTTTGTGGGCTACGCGGTTTTTCTAATTTTTATTCTCGTTAAAGTAATATTTTTCAATAAAGCGGTCTGAAGCCTTTCTATTCTAACAGCAAGTCATTTTCGTGCGATTTGCATTTTTCCCCACTTTTCTGTACATAATTAGGTGTATTGAAGCAGTAAGATTACAACAAAAACCCAGGTGGTGAGTCTTCTATCTTTTTCAAATTTTCTCTCCGTTGCCATAGAAATTGGTATTTGAGCCAAAAATTTTTCAAAAATTTCAGTATCTGAAGTCAACCGTATTTTTGTTCTATGTAGCACACATTGTATCTGTATCATAATTTGATATTTATCATAAAAATTAAATGAAAGTCTCGACGTAAAAAATTACATGAAATCGGGTTTGAAAAGCTCAATCTTTTCGAAAAAAAACCATATTGTCTTTTTTCTTTTTCAACAGCTGGCTTAATTTTTAATTATTGAATATCAATAGAATTTAGACGATTTTTTTTCGCGAATCGCGAGTTTCTAGGACAAATCCGTCATCCGTTATACTTAAGATCAATAATGCATCATAATATTTTTTTTGTCATGAGTTATGATTTTTCCCATTCCTCTTTCCTTCAAAATTCGCCTCTCAACCAAATCAGAACTTTTCTCCCACATTTTATGTCATAGCTCGTAAATAACAGCTTGAGAAAGGTAGACCAATCCAAAACATATGTGCCGACTTTTTTTTTGGTTATTTTTCCTTGCTTCGAGTAATCTCGGTGACGGAGAGAAAGCGTGTGGGCGTCTTCTGAAGCGTTTATTTTCTTGCCGTCGCATGCAGACGTGCCCCGAGGCCGAAATCCCTGAGTTCGTGCCAGAAAAGGAGAGATGCTTTATGTGTTTTCGTCCACTTGTTGTTGGTTGGTCATTTCCTTTTCTGAACAACGCGTCGTTATTCATTTTTGAAGTTCTGCGAGAAGCCAAATATTGGCATTTTCAATAGAAGCCGATTTCCTTCTAACTATTTTTCTCGATCGTGTGAAAAAGCATATAGTTGGGAAAACATTTGACTAGCCTACTGTCTCAGATTTAATGATTTTTTTCAAACTTGAAAGTAACTATCAAAAGCTCTCAAGGTGAACCAAATGTGAAGTCAACCGGCTTAGCTAATAGCTCATTTTCTATGGTCAACGACATTTCAGAAAGTGACGTTTCTGATTTGTGACTACTGAGTTTCACGCTGCTGGTCTCGTTAATTCTGTTTTTTTCGCCGTTCCGACGGCTCCGAGAGCACCAATCGACGGATGTTATTTGTGAGAAAAGAAGGTCCTCTGCGGAAGAACGCTGAAATGGGATGCAGCTATTGCCCTTTTTTGGGAAATGAGCTCAAGGCTCATTTCGTCCGAAGGAAGTACGCTCCAATTGATTCCCCTTCCTTCTTCAAGGTCCTGGTTTCACCGTGCCTTCTCTTTAGTTCTGCTCTTCTTCTTCTAGTTCGTAACCCAGAAGTTTTTATTCTCATTCTACAAATTTGACAAGAGTCTTGACCGCGTTCATAAAAGCATAAATAACTTTGAAACTTCATATCTTAAAAAAAGTTTTTGCCCAGGTACTTGTCCTAAAGGATCTTAGATGTTGGAAAAGAATGTGAGCAAAGTTAACTCCAAATACCCTCTGAAATTAAACCTATTTTCGAGATCAATCTAAAGCGACAAAACCCCCGAAATCGAAAAGGTCAGAAGCGCGACGAAGATACATCTTGTTCGAGGAATGAAATTCTCCCGGGAAACACGATACTTTCTATTTTTGTTCAATCTATAGCGAAATGTGAACCCTCTCAAATGGCCTGAAGATACAATTTTGACGGGAATCATTTTATTTTCAAAATTCGCGGCTTTAGCAACATTTTTCTGCTGTGACGTGTTCTTATAATTATCTCTTATTCCACTTTTTTAAAAAGGGTTATAGTAATTTAAAAAAACGCGACTCTGATACGTATTAAAAATAGGAGCTAACTTGAATTATTTTTTTAAATTTAAGATAACTTTGTTTAATACTCAAATCTTCGAAAAACATTTTTCTTCTTTTTTTAAAATCAGATTTCGGCCCGAGTGTTGAAGCTGAAGTTCCTCCAGAGATGATCACAAATATTTCAAATCAATATTTTTTGTCGTTTTCATGTACACGTCCTTTTCCACTTTTTCAACAGAATAAATTAAACCAAACGCGACATTGGAAAGGTAAAAGTAAAACAGAGCGTTGAGCAGAGAACGGAAGGAAAAGTTTTTTTTTTTCTGGTGGCCCGCGTGTGTGCATATATGCTCGAGGTTGAATTGGTCCTGCTCAAACATTTCGAGCCAATTTTCGAAAAGTTCGCCCAATGGCCTGTTTTCTCCTTTTTCACTTATTCCTTGTGTGGAAGTATTGATATTTAAAAACCTAGAGATTACCTTTAATTTTCCAAAAAACAATTTTTTCGAAATCTGTTATGGCGTCGTTTACAATCTTTTTTAATTTTTAAAAATGAAAAATGAAGATTCCGTTTTGAAAACCAAGCTGGATTTTCAAAAGAAAATGAAAATCACCGCTAATATTTGACTGGCAAAACTTTTATTTATTTGCAGAAACCGTCATATTTTCCCTCCTTTTGTATCCTTTCAGCTCAGTTTATCCTTCGAAACGTACTTTGCTCTCTTTGATCAAGTTTCACCAGCATTCTCATAGCAGAGCTCACTCTCTCTTTCCTTTATGAGCTTAGATACGTCAACCATGAGAATACGAAGAATATTCCATAAATAAATCGGTTCAAGACCTAGTCTTGAAAGTAGAATTGTTTGTGAAACTGCTCGACTGAACGTCATTTTTTCGCGGTACACACTTAATCGGCTCATTTTCTAATCTCCGCGGCCTTTTCCTCTTCCAATTTCTATTCTTCGACTAAAACGGCGTTCCTCTTGGTTCTTGATTCATATCATCTGCTTGTCTGGGAATTCGTTAGAAGATATATCAAATTGCTGGGCAGAAGTATTTTTGAACTATTTCACCGCAAAAAGTAATCCATCCACGTCAAAAATCGGTTGAATAAAGTTCTTTTGAACAGACAACCAGGTGACCAATAAACCTGATGGCATGGGATTTTTGAATTTACAGCCGAAGTCTGCCTTTTTTATTGCCCACTAGATCTTCTGCTCATATTTTTGAATTCAGCTGGACCCTTTTCTTTGAGTTTCGATTAAAAGATAAAAGTTAAGGAAACTCTCACGATCAATACTTAGCGAAAAAAGTCCGCCTTTGGGGCTTCGTCTCAACGATTAATAACTTCTTGGGATCCTCTCAGAGAGCGTGAAATCATTTGAATTTCCGTCCGGCTTCCCGATTTCCCCTCTCTTCAGAATTTTTTGGTTCTCTTCACACTTCATTTTTTTTTCTTCGGCTATTTTTAGACTTTCTACAATTAATAAATCCTTGGGTCACTGACTTTTTACAGTATGTAAATCTGTTCAATAAGGACGCTATGTTTCTCTTTTTTCAATAAGTATGTCATACTTCCATTAATACGGACTTTATTCAGTGTCAATCGTGTCTTAAGACATCAAAAATTAGTTTCTAGTTCAATATTAGTTTAGACTCTTTTTTGTTGCACTTTGTCCCCCGCTCATATTTCACGCACCTTTATTTTCGGCTCTTCATTTTTAGATAAGTCAAATCCTTGATTAAATTCATTTTTTTGAAAAGCTGTTTTCAGCAGAAAGCTTGAAAATAAGATAACTCCAAAGTGTACGAAAAGGTTAGATAATCAAAAATCTTTTCTGCTTGCGAAAATATAATAAGTGTATTAGCTTGTTTTTCCATCAGTATGTTAAGTTAATCTTCAAATTTCCCCACTCTTTAAAATCCTTCGTTGTGTTGATTTTTTCTTTTTATATCTGTTGTTCAGGAACTTCCCAGATAATCGAAGATCTCTCTTTTAAAATTGACAAGGTTTCAAATTTTCAATTTTTTCAAAACCGTGCTCATCACTCACTTTAAAGAAAAAAAAAACAGAGGAATCGCAAGTCAGAATGCCTCCTCGCTTTTTATAATAAGAAGAAGAAGACAAATTCACGTGGTTAAAATACTTTAGTGGAGCCGAGTTCGAATTTTGCGTCTTTATATTCGGGAATGCTTATGACTCGAATTGACTGAGTTAATATCTGATATGGAACAAATAATAATAAATATGTAGAAATGTTCCTTTTAGGGTGACAAATATTCCTTTTTTCTGCCTTTTCGCGGCGACATTTCATCGGCTCTTATGCACCATTTTTGCTGTCTTTCTCTTTTTCCATCATTTCTTGAACCTTGTCAAAAATGGAAAGCTCGATTAGGGACTCTTTTCGCTGCCTTTTTGGGTTTTTTTTTTGAGCCTCTCACTTTTGGCGGCCATTATCATTCCAACTTTGCCTGAGCACATATCTTGATCACCGCTCGGTTGATGACCCAAGTTTTTTTTCAGCTAGGTGCTAACCGCTCGGCAGCTACGTTGCTCGGGTTTGCTTATGAATATACCAGGACAGTTCAGATGGAAAAAAAAACTTCTCGGGGATTTCCCCTTCGAAAAGACCTCTTCTTCAAATTTTTATTGACGTGATTCTTGCGAATAAAAGCGTTCTCGAACTGCCGCAGTGCCGTTGTAATATGAATAATTGAATTTGCAGGGAGCCTTGGTATTTGGATTGTACGAAAGCTGAGAAGAAAACGAGTGGGCGACATGCGATGTTGGGCGTGCGACGTTCAAGCTTAGTTCGGCAGATGGCGTTTCGGCAGGACTCCAACGACGTTCGTTTCTCCTTCCTTCTCAAATAATCCGCATTTTCTGCCTCATGTCTTCTAAACAAGCCTCTAGGTCGATGACAATTCAAGTAAGCAGATTTTGCTAAAATCTTCGAGCCTGGAAAAAATCCAAACTTTTTTGTATCAGGAATGAAACCGGTGAAGTCGCTTGTAAGGGTTGCTCTAAAACCGGTTCTTCACTTTATTTATTTCTTCACTTTGTGAATCAATGAATGAATCAAACCTTGAACTTTCTTCGGGGGTTTTTTGAAAAGTTTACGTAATTGGAAAAAAACTTTCAAAAATCCGCTGAAACGCCAAAAATATTGAAAAGGGTGTGTCGAATTTTTTTTGCGTTTCGACCGATTTCCTCAACTTTTGGTACGAAATTGTAAAGAAAGATAAATTTATAGATTTTCCATCGTTAAAAGTAAATTCGAGCTCAAAGTCATTCCGCGAAATTCGAAATAACAAATAACCATCAGAGAGTGAATTTTTAATTGTCTCTTCAATTTCTGAGCTTTTTTATTTGCTTCCAAGATTCAAAAAACCAATAATAATCTCATAAGGAAGACCTCGGGATCGGAAATTTCCTGAACGTAGACCAGAACATTCACTTCTGTACCAAATGAAGGTCCTGGAAGTCTCAACCTGCACATTGTTTATGAGAAAGGCACTTCACAGTCAAAGACAACTCAAAATTTTCAATAATTGGCGATTTTTGAGCTTCGAGTCCCTTTTTCTCGAAAATAAAAAGTTTTGTATGCTGAGGCTCTCAGATTGTTTTTTTTTTTTGATACTTCAAGATGTTCTCCGTCCTCCAGAAAAGGACCTTTCTTGTTTTGTTGTCTTTTCAGTTCAATATTTTCAAACGGAAAAACTTCGCGTTTTTTTTTTGCTTCCGGGTCTTTGAAAATTTTTTTCTCGCTCGGTTTCCTCATAAGCAAAGAACTAAGCTGTCACTGAATGATTCATTTTTTGAACTCAGTTTCATTAGGGGTTTAGCTAATAAGAGGAATATTTTGAATATTTTTCAGAATTTATCCTATTTCAGACCGAAATTTCGGTTCGACATGGCCACTTGGCACCTCCTAACTCGGTTCCTGACAGTCCACGACCTCAGAAAGATTCTGTCGACTCCAATTTGAACGGTTTTTTTTTTCAAAGATTTCACACCGATTGTCTCGCAATTTTTGCTTATGAATAACTTGAACCTCATTAAAAATCTTTTTATTCACGTTGTTGTGAATGATCCTTTCTTGAAACTATGTTTTCGAATCTGAAAAGTGTGATCTACAAATTCTTCATTTTTCAGTTGACTCTTTGGCTACGAATGGAAACAACGTCACAGTTAAAGTACCAGCAACGCGAAAAGGTATTCGAACCACTTCCTAGTCGTTTTAATTCTTCCAACTGAAAAATGATTTTCTAATGGTTTCTCTTTCAGAAAAGAGTGTCGTCAGCCTGGAATCGATAGTCTTGGAAGAAAAACGGAAATGACCTCGACTGTCCTTGTAAAAAGTCCTGCAAAACGTGTAAATACGCGTCCACCTTGTAAGAATTCTTCTGTTTTGGGAAACGAAATGATAAAATAAATATTTTATTGCAATGATCGATCCAAAGTTGTCGGAATGTTGGCAGAGCCACGGGTCAAACAAGAAAAAAAAAAAAAAGGTGCACAGAGTCAAAAGAAAAGCGGCGAGATACACAGAAAACAAAGTTCAAAGTCTACAGTCCTGTCACTAAAGGAAAAATTTTTTTCTTTCCTTTTTAAATTTCGAAATTGAAATAAGGTTATTTCTGATTCAAAAAAAGAGGTTAGAACTAAAAAAAGCGCAACGGCTCTTCATTTATATCAAGTCGTACACAGATATTGCACAAGAATCATTAGGATTTAAAAAAAAAACAATTTTATATGATATGTAGCTTTATAAAATGAAACTTGTAAAGTTTGGGATATGTAAAGGACTTAAAAGGAGTTTTTGTCGTTAAGAACTCCGCTTTGTATCGGGAATCGAATATATAAATAACAAAAATTTGATAACAAAAAGTCATGGCGAATGAGAATAAAGGTTTTTGAAGAGCATCACGGCGAAGGTGATGACCACACACAGACTGACCACCACGTGAAGAAGAACGATGAGAACACGGAGTTTGGTCTGCTGAAAAATTGTTTAATCAGCTTTATTTAGAATTCTTGATAATTTCACCAAACTCGAAACAAATTGGAAGTTTTCTCGAACTTCTGCTCCCATGTTTCTTACTACACTAAGCATTATTTTTGCTCCGAGGTCTTTCATTAGAGACCACAGAGCCACGCCCCTTTTTGCGATGGTGAGATGCACTGAGTTTTTGGTCATTTTTTTTCTTTGTTGTTTTCGTGGACCTTCATTCTCCCATTATTTTTACTGGTGAAAATAAAACCAATTTCAAAGAAGCGGAATGGGTCACGCAAACCTTGGGCTCTGGGATGGGAGCATCTCGAATTGGAGTGTTCAGATTGGCCAAAGCCATTCCTGTCGGTCCTACGGTGAACCGATGAGGCTGGATGCCGCTTTCGGCCTTTTCTCCACTTCTCGGTGACGTCAGGATCTCGAGCAGAAGCATACAGCCGACAAAAAACAAGATGTAACCGAGGACGATCCAGTTGGGAAGATGGCCGAAAACTCGGTTGAGGCCTGTCTTTCCGATCGGCAGCGACAGTACAATCGTTGCCGCTAAAAGGATAATTTGTTTCGAATAGCTTCGGAGAGATGGAATAGTAACTTTTTCTAAATTCTAACATTTTTTCAAACTTCTGCAACCTGCTGAGCTTGATAAAACTTTAGTTTGACAGGACGGAAGGAAAAAAGTTTAATCAATTTGTGAACGCATTTTTTCAAGTTCTTAGTGGAAGTCAAGAACTTTTTTCATTTCAAGATGAGAAACGCATTCAAGAGCAGATTCTGATTGAAATCAAGTACTTCACAAAAAGTTATGACTTACTGGCCAGACACCAGGCGAACATGCCGAACAGCCAGTGGCCCCAGCTGAACCAGATTCGGTTCTCAGAAGAGGGGGCTGGTCTGAGAGCAGCGCCGATAGGCTGGAAACGTCGAATATTCTCCGGCTCCCAAACAATATTTTGAAAATACCTGCATGACTGCTAGAACGGTTGCTGTGAAGCCAGTGATAGCGTGCATCTTTTTCGCGAAATCCTACAGTTTATATTTGAAGCTTGTTTTTCAAGAAAAACCGGATGGCTTACATCCGAAGTGCAGAGGTAGGAGCACTGATACCAAATCCAACCGGCCTGATAAAAAATGAAGAAAATGCAAATGACTTGGATTACAACTGATGCTACCATCATGTCACGATGGAACTGAAATGAAAATTTGGCCTTTGCCATTTCTTTTTATTAACCTGAAACCATACAGCAGTACCTAGAAGCTTAGTGCGAGGGAACAGGGGCTTGAAGTAGCGAGCAATAAGGATTGCGGTAGAGGCGAGGACCCACCAAGCGAACATCATCAGAATTCCTGAAGACGTCGAATGCAGAAGACATCAAGATCGCAGAACTACCGTGCCAAACAGCGATGCGATATCGCCAATAACGCTCGACGTGGTAGGTCTGTCTCATCCGAGTAACGTGGTAGAGATCGTGATCGGAGCAGTTTCGACAAATTCGAACCTGAAAGTTGAACAAAAAGTGGTTTTAAAACAGTTGTGAAAAATATCGAACCATTTCATCGCTCATCCATGGAAATTGTGAGCCGTCATTCGTCGAATGAATATCCTTCTCGAGTGCTTAAAAATAATTTTAAAGACTGCGAAAAAAAATTAATAAGAGTTATTAAGTATAAAAAATGGACATACTGAAAGGATCGGCATTTCCGCGAGCAAACAAAAGATAGTGAGGCTGGTTTTTCAATATCGTGAATCTAAAAAAATAAATTTTTTTTCTAAGAAAGAAAAAAGAACAGTACCATGAACTGCTGCGTTTTTGCAACGAGGTGCTTGTTGTCCAAAAGGATCTTGCCGCTGCAAGTCAAAACTCCGTCGACAAAAGACGTCGATCCGTCTGTGACCATAACCGAGGACGCCTTCAGACTGGAAAAATTAAAACTTGAAAAGTTTTCACCTTAACCTGGGGAAGGACGTGGTTGAAGGACTCGTCGTTGAACGACAGCTGCACCTGACCCGTTCCGGTTTGCGTCACGACGCATTCAAACACAGTGTCGTCATCCTACACATGCGAAGATTTTTCCCAAACAATGCTTCTACTGACCATTCTCTGGTTGTAGCTGAAGCCGACGGCGGCGTAGAATGGCCGCGTTTGGTCGAGGTCGCTGGTTTGGGCTTCTATCTGGAACTTGGGTCTTGGTACACTCATGCATGGATTTGTTGGACAAACCTCAATGAGGACTCCTTCGGGCAGTATCTGCCATTCGACTCCCGACATACAGACGCCTTGATTGTTCTCTGCACAGGCCGGCGGCTGATGCCAGCAAGACCTCGTGACGTTGCATTCCGAGAAGCTCAACGTCCAGACTGCCTAAGTATCCATCTTAGTCTTTATTTATGCAAGTGAATATATTTTAGCCATGACACTAAAAAACCACAGTTTTCTTGTTTCGTGTTCAAAGTAGTTTGAAAAACACGGAGATCGAAAATTTTTGATGTTGATACGAAAACAAATTCCAAAATTTTCGATAACAACGGTTCCGAAAGCCTCGTTTCTGCAGGCTACTCGCGAAAAAATCGAGAGTGAACTTTCCGACGAAACTTTTTCCGCTTATTTTCTATTGTTGATATCTCGACAAAAAAATTATAGCAATAAAAAGAAGATTTCATGAAGAAGTTCAAGAACTAAGCAGAAAATGTTCAATTTAATCAAAAAAATCACCTTTAATATGCAACAAGAGATTAGTAGAAACCGCAAGAAGGCCATAAATTCTGTAGAAAAATCGCTCTGATGAGAATTGGTTGCCGATTTGCAGTTAATTTGTCGGTTTCTCTTCTTTGAAGATATGAACTAAAAGAAATTATTTGAAAAAAGGGGAATAGCTCTTCAAAAAATCGCAAAAAAACAGAGAAAGGAAACAGAAACGCAAAATGTGGAGGTGTGTTTTCCGATTATTCGCTTTTTTTGAAACCCACCGGATAGCAATTTCCTACACAGACACAGACATATGAAAATAATATACATGAATGAGGTAGAGGAAATGGGAAAGCGCCTGGATTTCCAATTGTCTGAAAGGGAAATGAGAAATTCAGAAAGGCGGAAATGTTGAGATTATAGCTTTTCTTTTTTCAGTGAGAAGAATTGATGTGAATGTGAACATTGCACACATATGAATGGGATTCCAAGAATCGATTTTAAACCAGACATACATTTCCACGCAATTGGAGGTGGATTAAAAAGTTAATGTTTTGTTAAAAATAATTATTATCAAAAATTTTTGCACGACCAAAAATCTGTAAAATTTTGAAACTTTAAAACTTTTCCTTTCACAAAATATTTTCTTGGAAACTGATATTTTTTCTGAAGAAAAAACTGAGAAATATAGAAAACATTTTGGCTATTGTGGGGATTTATTCTTCGTGTGCGTGAAAGTGTAGTAATTATTGAACGGTGCGGAAAGACTGGTTTGTTTTAAATCTGCAGGGTTCTAGGCATATTTTAACATATTTTTCGCAGTTAGACTCGCCATGATGCCTCTTCAGCGCGTTGCGAAACTTTCGAATTGAAAAATGGCGAGACTTTTTTATTCAAATATTCACTTTTCACTGTAATAATTTAAGACAAAAATTTTTAATAGACTGATTAATAATACTTTCAAGTTTAAAAACAAAAAAGAACGTAATTTAAAAAAAAAAAATTCAATAAACTTTTAAGGTGTCCTTAGGAACTTTAAAAAAAAGTAGAACAGTCCCCAACGAGAAGAGCTAGATCCTGAAAGCCACCGTATCTCCAACTCGAAAAAATCGAGGAAAACAAGATATTATGTCGACGAGATCGTAAAAAGATAAGGAAGTGTGCAGATCCACGATAACCACGTGAAAAAAAAAAACGAACACCGAGGTCTGGGTCATTCATCGATTCTGGCAAAAACTCGTTTCCCGGATGTTCAAGAAAGAAGCGAAAGCAAATCTTATCAGTGAGATTTCGTGTCAACGTGATTTTCGATCTCAAAGTCAACTATACCTACTGTCAGAGTTTAAGAATAACATGATTTTGTACTAGACGAAGAAGATATCCAAACTTAGAAAACTACATAGAAGTGGATTTTTTTTGGGTATATGAAACTGTTCAAAAAGATTCAGATTTGGAAAGTTTGGGATTTTTACTCCCTCCATTTTTTATTATTTTTTTCCATGAGCCCAATTTGAATCTGCTCTCCTTTCCAACCGCGCTCAAAAATCAACTTTATAATAAAAAGTTTTTGGTTGTCTTTTTTTCTGGCTTCGGTATCTTTTTATTGCGCGTGTCACATTAGTTTGCGTACGATGTGGGCGCGAATCTATAAAATTCAAATTTTTTTACCTGGAACCGTTGGAAACTTTTTTTCTTTTTTTATATATATATTCTTTGTTTTGCTTATACTTTTTCTCGATGAAAAATTTTTTTGTTTTCAGCTAAAAAAATTAAATGAGGTTTTTTTCACCCTGATAAGATTTTTACGCGTCACTAGATTCAGAATATTAGTTCATTTTTTCTGTCTGGAGATCTTTCCAGATTGAATTATGAAAAAGAAATGCTCATTAAAATATCGAAAAAAAAATATATATATATCATAACGAAGTTTTGCACAGATGAATTTCTCGAAGAGCTAACTTTGTTTTCCTCATTTCCACATTTTTAACGTGTTTTACGTGTTCTCCTTCCATTATATGCGAAGTTCGAAGCTCATTTTTCTTTTCTTCTGACGATTTCTACTTTTAAAATGCGTTTGAAGACTTTCAAAGGTATATTTTCTAATTGGATTGGCGACAACGGCATGCTAGATACCACTGCGGTGCAGTCTCCGCCTCGAAGGCAACGAACGCTTCAAAAGCTTGTCGTGTTTGGAGATGACGCCAATAACTACAAGGACATTTTTGCATCATTGCAGGTTTTTTTTGCTTTTGGGATTGTGTTAATGAAGATTTTTGAGCAAAGAAACGTGGCAACAACTTTTCTGAAAAGTTTCGATGATTTCAAGGGCGAATTGGACGACGTCACGTTCTTCTGCGGCAATTTCAATACGCCGCTGTTCAACATCATAAATAAACAACAGGTTCACACGATATTATTTTTATTTTTTTATGATTTCTTTTCAGGTTAACAATTTGGAAGCCCCGAGTCAACTAGTCGTTGTGGGTCCCGCGGTACTTCGGCACCGATTGGCCAAGAAAATGGTTGCGATTTTTGAAGTATATATTCAGGTAAAACTTTGGGTTTTGCAGGAACTAATGACTCTTCGACCTTGCCGACCTTTGTACTGTGAAATCATGAGAAACGTGACAATGGTTATATCGCCCGAGGTTTTTTCACACATTTTTCAGAAAAGAATGAAAATTTGATTTTGAGGTTCTGAATAAGCGTGAGATTGTTGACCTGGTTCATTACATGGGAGGAAGTGTGCGGAAAGAGGTTTGGATTTTTATTTAATTCGAGATAGAAAATAGCAAGTTTTGCAGCCAGTTTCCAAAACGAATGTTTTGATTGCAGCTCGGGCTTGTGGACGTTTATACGGGGTATCTTTTGTTGATTATTCAAAATTGTCGCCAATATGGTTTTTTGAATCAATTCGAATTTGAGGCGATGTCTTTACTGGGACAGCCGATTCTGCGTTCGGATTGGGTCAACCACTGCTGGAGTCAGAGGGACAACGCCGATTTCGACGTCTTCAACGAGGAATTGGCGAGTTTTGTTGAAAAAAAAATTATAAAATCGGTAAAGATATTATTTTAACTTCATTTTTTTTTCAGTTGAAGCAATTTCGAATAGCCGTTTTCGAAGGTCTGCATATATTTTTCCACGGATTCAGACAAAAAGAAGTTGATGATATGGCCAAGCATCTTCAAGACAACAGTTCGTTTCGGAATTTTCCTTATGAGCTTTTTAGGTCTTTTCTAAAGTATGCATTATTGATTTAGTATAAATTGGAGCAAAATATTGTGATCTATTTTTTTCGAACTACTTTTTAAGTAGAAGTTTTTTTAAACGAGATTTTTGAGACAATCGAAAGAAAGAAAGTTTTTCATGAATAGTTGATAATTTAAGAAGGAAAAATGGTGAAGCAGACGAACGAGGCGACGCACGTCGTCTACAACAGCGACGCGATGGAACTCGAGCCGTTGCCGGCTTCTGGACACCTGCTTCACGTCACTCAGGAGGTAACCAGAAGACGTCGACGTTTTCTGAATCCCTTTTTCAGTGGTTTTGGGTCAGTCTCCACATGGGCAAGTGCGCACGCGAGGACAGTTATGCTCTGCCGACGAGAAATCTCAAGAAAAAGGTTTGTTCTTCAGATGTGGTGTCCTGGAGAGATCCCGAAGCAAAAGAGCCTAAAAAAAGGGTCTTCGGGCTTTCATTTGGGATAAGAGAAGGTAGAGAATAAACGAAGGAAGATAATTGATCTTTCAGAAAAATTTGAAAAAGAAATTTTTCGTGCTCTGTTCATCACTAATTTTTTTCGATTTAATTTTCTGGCGTTGATTCAGAATAATAAAACTTCAGAACGAATGAAATTTAGAAAAAAACAGTTCAGAGAAAACTATCATCTGCACGAATTTTTCGAAATTCGTATCTTAAATTCAGTTTGTACAGATATTGCCAATGAGCGATCTTCTAAAGCTTGAAAAAAAGGTTTTTGGAATTTGGATTAAAATCTAAATTCCTCGCGTCTTTATTGGAATGGCATTTCTTCAAAATGTCTTTCGACTCCGAGAACAGAAAGTTTGGAATTATCTTCAAAATTTCATGAAATGGGTTGAGATCGTATGCGGCTCCTCCATGAACAGTCCCGCGGGAAAGTTGGCCTTGTCCAAATCGGCTTCTTCTGTCCGGGAGTACGGCGACGACGTCGTTTCCTCCTTGAATGGTTTTCTTTTTTTTTTCGAATAAAAATAAAACAACTTGTCGTGTTCTCTAGCCACTCCCGACTACATTTACTCGAATGATGAAATGGAGAAGATGGGAAGATCGCCCAGACCAACTTCTAAACGACTTCAGGTTTCTTTTTAATCGGAATTAACGTGTCTTTTCTCATTATTTCTTTTTATTTTGGCATGTTCAATAGGCGGAAAGCAGTTTTTTCTCCATTTTATTTTCACATTCTCATCATTTTCTACTTCAGGTTTGTATGGAGATGGCGGAAACGGAGAACAATTACCTCAACGCCCTGAAACTTTTACTGAAAGTTGGTTTTCACTAGAATTTCATTGGAACTTGCGATTTTACCAGTTCAAAGCTGCTCTCGAGCATGAGGTTTCGCAGAACGAGTTCATGAAGAAAACGGACATTGCGCTGATGTTTGGAAAACTCGAACCTATCGTCGAGGTCTGTCTGGACTCAAAAGAAAATTTTTTTCCAACTCATCCTAAACCCAAATGGCGCAGAACAAGTCTGCGCCTAATAAAGGCTCTTAAGATCCGAGAAATTGGCTCTTAACAACTTTTGAAACTCAAAAAATGGTGTCAAATTTTTCATTCCCACAAGGGGAGAATAATTCTTCATGGTTTTCAAAAGCTATTCTGAAAAAAATTGTGTAAATTCAACTATTCTATCATTACGGTAATTGGAAACATTCATTCGAGGTAAAAAAAAAGAGAGTCTCTGAAAAAAGTTTCTGTTTCCTTTGTTCGCTCTCATATCAACTCATAAAAAGCTTTCCCTTAGTTTTTCCTTCTATTCAAGAAGATTGTCATCCGGTAGTTGATCCCAAAAGAGGAAAATAAGATCCCAAACTCCTGTTGATCTCGATGATGTTTGAGGTGCACGGAAGGATATCGGAGAAGTTGAACGCGATGGTGGCCGAAGCGACGTCGGCCGCGGCGTCTGGCCATTCGAAGAAGTCCGACGAGAAAAACCTGGACCCGGCAGCGGTCGGGCCATTCCTCAGATGCGGCCCAACTCTTCTTCTTTCCAGGTTTGGGTCGAGGCGAAAGAGGAGATGATCCGCGTCTACCCTCCCTACCTCAACCTCTACGACAACGCCAAGAAGCTCTTCGACACGATCGACCGCGAAAACGCCAAGTTCCACGCGTTTTGCAAGGTCCACCGGAACTTGACCTACCTCGAAACTTTTCCATTTCCAGGCAAAAGAGAGCAACCCGGACTTCAAGAGACAAAAAGTAGTCGATATTCTTGTGCGGCCAGTTCAGCGACTTCCTTCTGTTATCCTTCTTTTGAGAGGTTTTCATTCCCATCCGATAAAAATAAACATTTTTTTGTGCAGAAGTCGGGAAGAAATCCGAGTCGTCGAGGATGAAATTGAGCTCTGATGAAGCGGTTAAGGTGATCGACGAAGTTTTGAAGTGAGAGAATCTTTATTTCGTCTTTTTTGATGGCTACGATTTTTTCAGGATCGCTAATAAAACTCGAGAACGGAACGATCATCTTATCAGCCACATGAACAAGTTCACCGACATTGAGAATGTTCCTGTGAGTCGATTCCAAAAGAAAATGCAATTTTTTATGCAAACATTTTAATTTTTTTTTTATGCAAAAATTTTGATTTTTACGCAGATTATCGAGGGAACGTTCTAGATAGCAACCAACAAAATTCCCCCAATCGTAAAAATCATTTTTGGTTATTAACATGAAGTACTTTTGCGAGAAAAACCTTTCTCTCCTTTTTCAGTCAATAAAAAATTCTTCAGATTCATCTGATGGCCGCCAACCGGATGTTCATCCGCGACATCAACATCGTTCCTGTCGCCAGCACGGCTCCGAAACTCCTGAAAGACTGCAAAATGAAGCTTTTCCTGTTTCACGACGTCCTTTTGGTCTTTTGACCTCACTTTCTTCGAATTTCGATCCGTTTTTCAGGTGACAAAGATCAGGCAGGACAAAGGAACGATGCAGCGACTGGCCCGACACGCCTCCTTCGCCAGTCTACATGCCAGAGCCCGAAGACCGTGAGTAGTGACGTCATATGAGTTTCTGAAATTGCATTTTCGAGTTGGAGGAGGCTTTACATTGATATGTTCACTACATAGATTTTAGCATAATTACTCCGAATAGATTCGAGGTTGCGTCTATTGAAATCAACTTGCTGACCTCAATGAAGCCGCAGAAACTGACCATTTTTGCAAGAAAACTGAATATTGTCTTTTTTCATGGGAATTTTATGATTTATCGACCTCTGCGTCTTCAAAAAAGCACGCTTGTAATAACATATCCGATTCATCAAAAAATTCGAGAGTGGATATTTCAGGGTCTTTGTCTAGTACATCAAGAAGTATTTCGGTTAGTTTTCAGAAAACACAATCAGTAAAAGAGTTTGACCTTATTAGTTCACCTGTCTTGATAATAGGGTTTATTTATTTTTCAAACTGTGCCCTCTTGCTGCTTTTTCCTGAAGTTTTGACGAGCATTTTTTCAGTTACAAATACGTGGACCAACTTCCGTTGGCGTCGTTACGCAGCGCCTGCCGAATAAGGCCTCCGTTAGATTTCTGCCAAGATCCGGCCCTCGGCGGTAAAAGAGACCCGCTCCTCCCATCTTTCTGATTCTGTCCGTTCCAGAGCCCGTGTTGTGGCTGATCACCCACCGGGACAACTTGGACCATCAGTGGGTCATCGAGTCGAAAGACGACGAGAGCATGCGCGAGTTCATGGACGACATACACATGAAGGTGAGTCGCTGAAAATCCGAATCGAGATTTCGCGGGAAGTAGGCCGCTGGCTTCAGATTTTAATGTCAAGACTTCGTTGAAGCTCCGCCCTAATGTCGCGATAAATCAATCAGACAGCGATACAGCCACAGAGCGTTTTCGAATGACGTCATTGTATTTGACATTCAAAATCTAAACGCTAAATAACGTCTCAATCAATTCATTGAGTATTTACAATTCTTCCGGATTAAAAAAAGTTGGGTATATTAACATGGGTGAAGCGTTGCGTACGCGAAGCGGCTATCTGACGGAAAAAGAAAAATTTAAAAATACATAAATAAAGAAAAAATTAATCTTTTTGTTTACGCTGAATCGACCCATCTCGGCTTTCAAGTCGGGAAAAAAGGACTATGTTTGCCTTTTTCTCATTTTCAACATTCCATTGACGTTCCGGGTTTGAGGTGTTGAGCGAATATGGCCGGTACTTCATGTCGTGTTCTGAGGAGACGGCTAATTCCATTTTCGAGAGCGACATCGCAGACGCAGTTACACGCTATTTCAAACGGTAAGTTACTTTTTCCGGCTTTTTTCGCAAAATCAAGTTTTGCAGACAAATGCCGGTGTCGAACGCCAACATGACGATGGTCGAAAGGACTCCACGAGGAGTCAGTTCATTTTCATAATAGATAATTTGAATTATTTTGAAACGAGAAATGGGGAGTTTACTGTTGAGGTTGAAACATGAGCTCCTCTAGATTAACAGAAAACATTTTTCAATTCCAAATAACTTCAGACGTTAATGTTGATTAAGGACTGGTCCCAGGCGAGCAGCATCAACGACTCGACGTTCAGCACGGCGACGCATCAGTCGCAGCAGAGCAAGATGCGGCGAGCCTTCAGCAATGCCCAGCTCCAAATCGCGACCACTTTCGGCTTCGGTCGCGCCCAAAGTCGCGTGAATCTTGGCCAAATAAGTCTGCGACTCGGTTCATTTTCGGTGCGGCAAGACGATTTTTCAGGCGAGACGTCAGTCTGTCAGACGCCGCGAGCCGTCGCCTCCTCTTCCACTGAAAGCGCCGCCAATTCCACCATCTCTGCGACGCCAAAACGAGGGTTACGGTCGGATTTTTGTTTTGTTTTTTTGAACAAAAGCCTTTTTTTCAAATAACTGTACACAAAATTTTTTGAAAGTATAGTCTAATCTACATTTTTATTTTTTGATTTTAAAATCTTGATCATATATCCATTTTGCCTTATATTAATATTTTTTTCTCTTGAACTCCCAGTTCAAAAGTTGCTGTAGAGGACCATAGTGGGAAAAGTTATCTTTCAAATTTTTTTAAAAAAAACATTCTGGCAAAAAAAGATTTTGGGAAAAAAAGTAGAACTTTTGAAAGTGTTCCTTCGGAACGCAGCAAGAGCTGGAATTTCAGCCAGAGACTGACGTCATCGACGTTCCTCAGCCGGACGCTCAACCGCAACACGTCGATGCGGTGCAGCCAGGCGACGTTGCCGCCTCTCGAAGACGAGAAAGAGAATCGGACGATGGTGGAGAGACCGACTCACTCCGGCAGCCGCGTCACCGACGTCTGACGTCGGACTCGGTCAGCTCGCCGGGTTTGTACAGCCGTTCCCCCACTCGGAAAGCTTCATCCAGTTGTTTGTACCTGTTCTACGTGTAACCTATGTTTTCGGCCTCTGAAAAAGCTTCGAAAAGTTGCCTCGGAAAGATGAGCAGCAGGAAAAAAGCAAAAGAATTCATTCGTTATCTATTCGCTGTTTTTACACCATTTGCAAAAGCTTCTCTCCCTTCAGCGCTTTTCTTAGATTTTTCAGAAATCTTATATGTGGCGATTCGTGTTTATTGATCCTGTGTGTGATTTTCTCTTTCAAAGACCCTTCGCCCTAACAGAACATTTTTCTTTAACTTTCCAACTTTTGTCAAATATCTTTCGACGCACGAGTTTGTGTCCGATGTGAATGACATACTAACGGTGATGACTGCTTGATTATTCCATTATTTGCCACCTAACCCCCTCCGCTCAACCTTTTTGTTCGAGCCGTCCTTGTTTAGTTTTAATTCTTATCTGTCACTTATTCATCTTACGGCTTCACCGCGACGCCTCCATATTTTTCTTATTTGTTTCTTTGAAATCCCACTTTGGCCTGTTTGATGAAACCCCGCCTTGTTTTGTGTTTTTTTGTAATTCACTCTCTTTTTGATAGCATATTACTTTGTTCGTCTTTTTTCCTTTTGTCAACCCAGTTTGTTTTCCCAATCCATCGTGTAAATTTAGTAAAGTTTTGCTTTTGCCTTGATTCGCGGGCAGGTTACAATCTTGTGGGCAATTTCCTGTGCTAAATTCCTTCTTTGTTTTGACATCGCGAAAAAAAAAAAAACATTTTTAGACTTTTCTAACAACCGTCCTAAGTTTAAAACGAAACTTTCGCGTCGAAACCAAGAAAGAGAACTTCAATTGAAAAAAAAAAAACGATTTTTTTGTTTTATTCAGAAATATTTGCGCTTCAGATAAGAACGATGACAAGTCGACTTTCACTATTTGAAGGTTCATTCGCTTCTCTGAGTCGGCGTCTTGACGACTCTCTTGACCGTCATCGGATTCCATGCCGAGTCCTGAGCAAATCTTCGGAAAGGACATCTTGAGACGGAACCTCTTGAGTCGAGTCATGCCAAGAGACCCAGAGCAAGTCTTTTCGGACCATCATCAATGCTACCGAAACGGTCTTCGCCTAGAGAAATGAACATTCTTATTTGTTGCACTATTGAATCGGTTTCTGTGAGAACCGAGTGATGAAAATATTTCAGAAAATCTAGCCGAAAAATCCGATTTTGAAGATAAAATTTCAGTCTTGGACATACATGGGCAGACTTTTTTAAAGGCCGCAATCCTCCCGTGTCTTCTTAAATTGAAGTCAGAGCTACCGCCCGGAAGTGGAAAATTATTTATATCTTTTCAACTTTATCTCCTGGAAGCTGAAACTTGAGCGCAGAAAGGTCAGACTGTTCCAAATCGTATCAAAGCAAACTATTCGGCTCGAAGCCTTCTCTCTCAAAGTTGACTAGTTCAAGATCATTTTGTAAAACTTTTGTTAGACCGAAATTAGCAGCCTGCCGGGCTGAAAGAACTCACGATGCCCTCCTCGACGGCGAACATGCGCAGTTCTCCAGACGCCGAGCCTCGGCACATCTCCGACTTCTCGACGACGGCCTTCACGGCCGCCGCCGCCACTTTCTCCACGATTTTTTCCGTCTCCGAACTCTTCTTGGCCGTCTTGTCTTCGCAGAACTCGCCGAGCAGCGTCTGTTCGGCCGGCGAACATTCCGTCTCGATGATCTTCGCCAGCTTCACCTTGTTCAACATCTTTGCCGCCGTGATCACGTCTTCCTCCGTCTAAAATCTCGGATTCGTCGATCAAATAAAATCTACGACTTCGTCCTTGTAAATAATGCTTTCGAAATAATTTATCACAGACTCACAAAGAGTTTCTTTTGGGAAAATATAAAGGACGAGTATATGACGGTATACAGGGCGCTGTTTGAGATTCTCATTCAAAATCTAGATAAAAAAATATTTTCCATGGTTTTTCGACTCTCCTTGAGGTCAGAAAACTTTTGTCCGAATAAAAGAATCAGAGAAAAGGTACATTCACACAGACAGACAGATTAAAAAAAGCAAAAATAAAATGTTTCTCCCCTTACTGGTAAAAAGATACTTTTCAACGCAATACTTTCGTCTGTAATTCTTCGAAACTCTATTCCATCTTGATTATTTTTTGCCACTGTGTTTGGTGAGAGTTAGAAGTTTCTCTGGTTGAAAATTCTGACGAATAAAACCGACCACATCGTCCATTTCGCTTTCGATCGATAATTTACTGGCACTTTTGGCTTTTTTCAACTTTTTCATTCTCCCTCTTGAGACCTGAATGAAAAAATAAGAAATTGAATAGAAGAAAAAGTCGACTTTTTTCCTTGCTCTCTCTAAGACTTCACGCATCGCTTCAGCGTCGTCAACTGGAAGAAGAGGATTATTGTCGCAGGAAAACGCTTAGAGACCTGTTGTGACGCCATCCTTCCATCTCAGGTTGCTCTTCACCCCGTGAAGATGAGCCTGCGCCGGACGAGCGCCTCCCATCACCGGCTAGCCAAGAAAATGATAATTCTTCCCGAATCTCTTCAATAGAACCTCGAAAAGGCTCATCTCCTCTGGTTTTTTCTTTTCTTCATTTGATTGTTCTTTCGAATCTTTCCTCACGTTCTCCTGAACCCCAGAAAAGAATATTCAGAGACAAATAAAATCGCAAACCTTGCTGGATAATTTTTTGAGCGCCGATTTTGACTTGCTCGCTGAAAGCTGATATTTTCTAATTGAAAAAAACTAGTCTTCATCGACGAAAATAGCTGAACAATAGCTTCATTTTCTGACAGATTGCTCCAACAAAGAAGTGGATTGTACAACAATCAGTAATAAAGTACCTCTTATTTTTCCGGACGCTTCGCTTTCTGCCGAACCTTTCTTTTTTTCTTTCGGATTATTTCTCGACAAATCTTTCCTTGAACTGAACTTATCATAATCCTTAACTTTTAGTTACTTTTTGCGATTTGTGCCAGGACTGTCGGCCTGAGTTTCCAGCTTCGTTTTCGATTTCGACATTCAATCTTTGAGCGAAGATTCCACAAAAAAAAAGTAGGAATTCGTCATTTTTAAAAAAGCAAACCAGGCTCGATCTTCCGTTGTATTAAAATAACCTCATCTTCACGCGGTTCCTCGCTATTTTATTTCATCATTTGACACTGACTTTGAAAGGGAAAAGTTTTCAAACTTATTCTATTTTAAGCTTTTGTGAACTAATGTGTACCCATTAAACAAAATAGTTTCTCAAAATGAGTAAAAGACTCTGATAAAGCTCACTTTTTTTATTCCTTAATGGTATTTAAAAAATAAAGATTCAAACTTTTTTTGAAACTTTCTTAGACCCCCGTTTCAAGAACGATGGGAGCCAATTGAACGAAAAAGCAATGATCAGAGCTTCATTTGTCCATCCCAGTATGCTTTCTAAGACTTCTCTATCAATATGTATCATTCCAGATAATCGGTTCTCCTCCCTATTTGAGCTTTCGTCATGGATGGCCTGCAGGTCGCGCGGCGTCACTCACTACAAGGCGTTACCCCGCAGATAACAGCATGTTACGAGTATTTGCGGGCTGACTTCAGTCGAAACCGTTAGCCGAGAAGAAATGTTTGCTTTTTCGATAACAGCCCTTCGAACTTGGTGATTCAACAATTACTTTGATAACACCTTCTTCCTTCATTTTCTGTTTTCATATTTCTTCCTCCCACTCTCAAAAACTACTTTTTGGAGCTTAGGTCTTTGGGGCGTTTTCTAGCAACCTTTATAATAACCTTTATCAAAAAATCACCCTATTAGAACGCCTCCGACAAAGAAAGATATCACAACGAAGAATGGGCAACGTCTATTTTCTTTTTCGGCGTTCGTCACTCTATAAACATGTCGTTTTTTGCATTTTCCCTGCCTTTTCACTTTTAATATTTATTTCAGCTTCCCATTAACCTTTTTTAAAAACGACTAGATCAGTTCTGACTTTTTGAAACGTCGCTTTTCCCAAAATATTAAAGTTTTGAACAGATTTGATGAGCTTTTTTTTACAGGTTCCGTGAACCGAGCGTAACTTCCAGTGCTACAAAAAAAGGAAAAAAAACAAAAACCGAAATATCTTCACGAAATTTTTAAAAAGGTGAGTTTTTTTTTAAAAAATTTCTCTTCTAATACAATAAGATGATAAAAAAATAAAGCTCACAGTGGATATTTTTGGTTTATTGTGCTTCGTTTATTTATTTCAAACTAGCTCATTCATAACGCTTTGAAATGAAGCGTTAGAAATGAAAACTGATCGTACTATAGGAAATTGAAAGCCTCACAGTCTTGTCAACAGGAATCCTGTAATAAGAATATGCTCTTTGATAGTTTTTTTCCACTTTTTTTAAATTCAGACTGTATTTAATTTTTTTGAAGCAGAAAAACAAATTTTTTTACGAATTATTTCTAGTTTGTACTACAAACTTCTTAACTTATTTCTCTTTTTATTGAAATACTCTTATCTGAATGTCAATATTGTAGCTTTTTTCTGAAAACATTACTATAAAAAGTCAAAAAAAAAAATGAACTTCTCTAGTTAGGAACGGATGAATGTCGTTCGGCTTCTCCTGGCCCTGATCGCTCAAACCGCGGCTCAAGGTTCTCAGCTAAACTGCGCGGGCTACGATATATCGGTCCAGCCCAGGAGTCCTTCTTTCGGGGGAGTTTCTGGCTTTTACTCGATCGCCAAAGGCATTTCGGACGGTCTGCAGACTTCGCTCAGCGATAAAACCTTGAAAGTGAGCCTAGAAGAGAAGCTCGGCAGTGTACATTTTTTTGCCAGGACATCAACTCTCTCGTTTTCGGAGATGACACCACAACTGTCACCACAGGCCAAGTTATTACCGACGTCGTGAAAAGTCAGGTGGGAAAAGTCTTGTCTATCCTCTTGAAAGAATAAATTTCATGTTAACACTTGAAACTTTTTCAACTTCTTTTTATCAAAATCCGGAAAACTGCAAAAAATATATCTTCTCGAAAGCCGCTTCTTCAAAAATTTCTTGAGAAACTAGAACCTTGAAGCATCAGTTCTGAAAAGAGGAGGAGATTGAAACTTTCAAAAATCTCATTTAGAATATCTGATAATGTTTTTATTCTTTAAGAGATAATTTAAATTCTGAGCACAAGGATCGCAATTAGAAGTTTAACTTCCAAAAATTCCTAGTTCTAACTCTAAAAAACTTGCACTAAAAATTTGTTGCTTTTGAATTTCTTTTTTTTTGCAATCCTGTCTTCAAAAGATGAGAAAGAAGTTCTGTAAGTCGATTGCATTCCACAAGCTTCTAGTTTATCATCAAAGGAAAAGGCGTTGGCCTCTTTATCACGGAACAGTTTATCATCAAGACGTAGATTCTGAAAGTAGTATCACCGTGTGTTCAAATGTCGTCATAATATACAAACAAGGCATACGTTTTTTTCAAAGATTCTTCAAGAGAAAAAAAGCAAAAAGATTTGAAAATTCTTCACTTCAAAGTTTTTAAGACTATTATCCAAAAAAATTAAAAAAACTAACAAGTCTGAATAAAGTGGTAATTTTTTTCGGTTGAAAGAAATTCATACTTTTTGCAAAAAAATTTGACTTTTTCGGTGCTTATAAATTGCTTGAATGTGATGTAGTAGTGCTGGAAAAAAAAATCTAAAGCAAAATCGTCAAGGCAGGAGCGATCGTTTTCTGGAGCATCGGATTCGTTATTATTCTAGCGGCACTGATTTTTGGATTTACGACGTGCTGTTGTCAGTTGTGCTGTGGGTCCAAAAATGAAGAAGATGTAAGGTTTTTTGATTTTTCTCTCAAGTCTCATTGCAATAGCAGGAAACACGGTCAAAACTTCTCGGCGGTATTTATGTGTTTCTGCTGGTTGCTGCCTTCGCTTTCATCATTACCGGCATCATTATTTTTAACATTTCTGCTACCAATCTCTATTCTGCCATCGACAATGAGCCCACGTTCTCCAATGCAATCCAAAACGGTAGTCCTTCCCCAAATTCCTTCGAAGCTAGTAATTTCAGATCTCAATCGGACTCTAATCAACGGAACGATGCAGATGACGTGCACTGTCAACCAGACGACGACCTTGACTTTCAACAACATCGAAAACATTCTGAGTACCTACTCGACAGTGATGTTCGCCAACGTCTCAGATCAAGTTGGTCTCACGAAACTCAACCAAGTTAGTTTTTATTATACTTTCCCGGAAGTTAATTTATTTTTTGAAAGGATAACCTTACCGTTATCTCACAACAAATAGATTCAACAGTTGATGCTGGAACAACGTTCATAACTGATGCCAACCAATTTTTGAACGCGGGAGGGGCCAAAAACTGTCACGACCAAGTCAAGAAGCTCCTCGACATTGTGCAGCAAAACCAAGTGGCCTTGACAGCTGCTCAGAAGGTGACTTTCATCCATTTAGCTTTGATTCCGCAGTTCCGCTCTTTTCAGCAGTTCAAAAATGTAGCGAACCCGCTTGAAATTTCGCTACAGAACATCAACAAAAACATAGCTGCGACTCAAAATCAGGTTTTAGCAAGTCTAAGAATCGGAAAAATAGCTTTTTGCAGGTTCAACAGCAAATCGACAGCTCCATCGTCCAGATGAACAGTGCACAGGCAGACATCGCATCTTCCATGGACAACGTTCAGTCTGCCGTCAACCAGACCATTCAGGAGATCCAGTCTGTAGTCAACGCCCTCAACTCTGCTCAGAGAGACACCGTCACTGTCAGTAGATTCAACCTTTGACAGAATGATGATATAATCTGCGAGAATAACCATTTTTAAGAGATTATTTTCAGTGGAACGGCTACGGAGTGGTTCAGAACTCGGTGCGAGCCGCGATGACGACACCGAGTGCGATCGCGTTGTTCTTCGCCTTCTTGGGCGTCGTCTGCGTCCTCGTAGGACTACTTCTGCCTTCCTACTCGGACTCGAGTCGAGGTGTCGCCTCTGTCGTCACTCTCGTAGGATTCTACGCCGTCGTCTTCCTCACCGTCATAGCTATGGCCGTAGCAAGGTGCTCCCAAAATCGAAAAAGATTGAGAGCGTAGACAAAAATTGATCAAAGTTTGCAAGCTTCATAGCAACTGTATCGCAGAAATTCCGCGCCGAGTCATTCGAAAAGCGGGAAATGCTTTCAAACCAGAACAAATCGAATCAAATATCGACACTAATCAACACCTCTGCCTTCTTTCCAAAGTTATTCAAAGCTTGATAAGGAAGATTTGAAATGAGATAATGTGATGAACCACTCATATTTCTGCTATGTTTTCTATTTTTTGTCTGAGAAAAGATTACTGAAACATATACTGAAATGGAGCAAAAAGAAACGGACTTCAGCTCGTCGTTTGTGCTCGGCTGGGGTCTTTCGGCGGTTTGTGAGCCGGTGTTCCAGGACCCGTCGTTCCGTTTTTTCAACGTCATCGGCAAAAACATCACCATTACTGGCTTCAATGGAGCGCCACCTGTTTTCGTCAACATATCGTGATTTTTCAAAACATTTAGAAAAAAAATTCACTGAATAATATCATCTGTTGTTGGGAAACAAATTTGGACCTTCCGTCTATTTAAAAAAAATTTCAATGCATTTTCATGAGAAAAATACTATTATTTTTTCTCTTCACAACGTGGTTTGGTTTTTTCATAGTCAATTCTTCCTGTCTTGAAAAGCGAAATGCGTAGTTTGGCATAAGTAAAGTGTTGCGTGGGCGACGCGACTTTTGGCGGGCAACTCGATTTCAAACGCGACTCGCTATTTTCCTTTTTTTTTCAAAAAAATTGGTGACTAATTCTTGACTCACCTCACTTTCAAAAATCAGAAGTTGCTACGTTTCAGTGATATTTTCATCGGTTGCCGAAACAACCAGACTCTCTTTGAAACAATCGATGGCCAGGCACTTCTATCCAGTGTGTACTTCTATCTAATTCAGGAATCAAATTTGCTTATGTTCCAGCACAGCTTATCGACCAGCAGCTGAATCTGACACAATACCAAGAGCAGGTCGACCAACAGATCGACAGCGCAAATTTCAACTTGACCATCGACCCCAACGCCCTTCAGCTTCTACAGGTTGTCAAATAATTAAAAACTTTAAGAAAGAATGAAATAAATTTCAGTCGTTTTCTGAGAGTCTTCAGAAAAGTCTGGAGGCGACAGCCGCTGAACAGCCTTTCCTACAAGCTTGTACCGTAAGTCCCAACTTCTGTCAACCAAAATTTTAGTTTTTTTTTAAAGAGCGATGACGCTAGTAAGCTCAAAACCGACGCACAAAACTATTACACGTAAGTAAGTTGAATTTGGGTTGGATAAAAAAAAGATTAATTCCCAGCAAATTCAATTTTTAAAAACATTTCCGATTTTGTCTGTTTTTTATGAAAAGATTTTTGATAAGGGTCACGAAACGCTTTACAAATTTGAGTTTACTCAAGTCTACTCATTTCTAGAAAATTTTCAAGGAAACAAAAACGAAGATATTCAAAGAAAAAATTTAAGTTTTTCTTCAGACAATTGACTGCATTGACGGCTTCAACCAACGAACTATATATCGACGTCTACAATGTCAGCAACAGCAATATCGTAAGCTGGTTCTAACAAAGCATTTCTTAATTCTTAAATTTTCTTTTAGTCGGGTATTCTGAAAACGCAAAACGACGTCCAGTTCAACTTGGCTTACACCAGCATCAACAGTTCTATTAACGGTCTCATTGTAAGCACGAAAACTGATTCTCATATTATTGATAAATTCAGTACGACTTATCGAACAACGTCTTCAAATGTCAACCGCTTTACCAGATCTACGAAAACTCTGGCAACGTCATCTGCCAGCAGTTCGGTGAACCTATTCATGGCATCTGGGCAGCCGCTGGTGTGTTTTCTAGAAATTAGAAGAACTGGGGCTTAGACCAGCTAAAGAGAAGTTTCATATATTGGAATGCTTTCGAGAAAAAGGAGTTTGTTATACAAAAGAAAAAAAAAACGCATAGCGGAGTTAGTTTGCGAAAAACTTGTTTTGAGGACTCGCGGCGATCATGTTCTTGCCCTTGGCGATAGTTCTTCTGTGCACATACCGCTGGCTGAGGAAACGAAGCGATGTGGAGACGTGGCGCCAGGTGGGCGGCAAAAGGCTTTCGCGCCACGAAGTCGGCACTTTGCGCTCGAATGCCCTTGACGAGTACGTCCCCAGCACCTATCCCGAAAACTTGTGAGTAACTCGCAGTTCAGTCTTTTCATAGACAGTGTTACTTTCCTTAAGTAAAACTAGTTTTTTTTTAGCTTTCCCAGAGCGTACGCCTCTGGTAACTCCGTCTACCCAGAAACACCGTGAGTTCATTTAAAGGAATAATTTTCATAGAGGTGTTCGAGAAGAAATGTATTGTTATACTGACTCTGAGGCAGTCCCCGAAGAGTTAGCGAAACTCCAAGAAATTTAAGTTCTGTTGAGTATAAAAATTGTTTCTACAAATCTCTGCGAAACCAGGTTATATATTGGCTTACACAAATTGAAAGAAGTGGATATGAGAAAAGTCTATTGTGCAGATACTTCGACACGATAACAACGCAACAACCAATTCCCAGAATAGATACTTCGTACCCGCCGTGAGTTTTTCATCCGTTTCCAACTCTAAAAAAGACGCTTGGACAGAGCGGACGAAGGGGAAAGATGGAGGAGCGACGAGGCTTGGGGCAGCGACGATTCAGAACGGCCGGCGCCTTCGGTCCATGGCCTCCGAAGACGGTGACACCCGTATAAATACCTTGTTACTTTGTAATTAATTATAAATTATTCGTCATTCGAAAAGTGTTCAACAGGCAATGATTAGCAAGCGGAATTCGATCACATTAATCGACAGCCAGATAAGGTTTTCTTTATCGATAAGAAGCTTATAATTTATGGACCAGCTGCGGCGCACCCACTCTTCGATTTGCTCTGCCACCGTTTCTTTTCCAATATCGATTTTTTAATGTTCGAAATATAGTAAAATTACAATCATACATATTACGCTTGTAATACGATATAAACAGCTCAATTAATTTCGCTGAAAATATTTCAATGACAGAGCAGCCTAGAAATGAAAAAAGCCGTCTGGATTCTCGCGTTTGTTGTTGCTGTGTCAGCTTTCGACTCGCAGTTGAACTACGGTTGCAACTCCAAAAAGTGTACTTTCCAGTTCGTCCTTCCGGAGGTACGCTTATCAAACTTCAAGTTTACGAGAACTACATAAGGTTCTTTTTTTTTTGTTTCTTCCACTGCTGAAAACTGAATTCGCAGCTTCATAGCCGGAAGACTATTTTCCTACAAAAGCTTTTGTACATACTCACGTTGAAAAAGAGTTTCTCAATCTTTTCAAGTTCCGAATTTACCTGAAGCTAATATTTCAAAAACGTTTACCGAAGATCATTCGAAAGGAGAAAAAATTCAACATGAAAATTATCAAAGGAAGTAGCCCGATACGTTGATCCGGCAGTTCTCACGACTCAGCTGTCGCAAATCACCAGAAATCTCAACACTCTGACAAATACTGTCGGAGCACTCGGCAATGTGAGCAGCAACGCCGATCAGTTCAACTCGGTAGGTAGAAAATATGACCAAATGTAATCCATTTTTATGCAGACATTTTACGAGAAAGAAGGACCGGTGGAAAATCAGATAAATCTGTTGGCGGCGTCTACGACCAACGCAAGCAGCAACGTCAACTCAACTCTTAAACGTGCCCAAGACGCAAATGCGGGAGCCGCAATGTTCCCGGACATAATTGCGTGCTTCAAGAACTCTTCAGCCCCTAGCTCACAATGCCTTGCAGCGACGACGACGGTCGCACCGACGACAGTAAAGTTGACGACACTTCAGAGCTTAGGCACCACTGTCAAGTTCACCGGATCCACGACGACTGGACCGACCGGTGGAACGACGATCAGCCCTGGTGACGTCACAACTGGAACTCCTGTCACCGGAAAAACTTCAACTATCACGCCAGCAGGAGGATCTAGCACACAATCTTCTACTGTCACATCTGCAACAACCATGTCTACCAAACAAACGACAGTAGCACCTGGGTAATGGAAACTTGCAAAAACCTGAAAACTACGGTACTGGATGAAATAAAATATTCTTCGTAAGTTCATTCACAGACTAAAACACAGAAACCATGATACAAGCTCGGCAGAAAAAATTGTAGAACTAAATGGAACTTCTAGACAGAAAGCGACTTTCAAATTTGAAGGATTTCATCATTAACTGTAGATTAAAAGCTTCTTAAACTAACTTCAAAACAAAGTTAACAAGATAGAAGAACTTAGAAATACCTATTATTGCTGCGAACTCATCTGAGCAATGGTGTCCCAGAGAGCGACAGACAAACCTTTCAGGTCGTTCTGCGTGGCGTCCAATACTCTCGTCAAAATGGCGAGAACCTGAAAATCTAATAGAAAAACTGATCATAAAAAAGTAGAACACTTACCGTATCTGTTGTCTTCTCGTTTGAGAGAACGCAACGGATCGCGACACAAATTACGGCTCCGGACAAAAGCAGAAAGTCGGCTCTTTCATGCGCCATCGCCTCTCTCAAACGTCAACATACGAAAACTTGATCACTATTTATGATTGAAAATCCCAGTAAAAAAACTTCTCCAGGAAGAAAAAACTCGGAGTTTCTCATATTTATTGAACAAAAAACGCTCAAAATTTTTCGCGTTTGAAATGGGCTGGAGAAAAATTATTTGGCGTAATCAAAGCGCCAAAACTCGCGTAAAAGGCGAAAGTTAGAAAAAAATTTAGTAAACGGAAAGCCGGGGTTCTCAAACTTTCCGCTAAATTTTAGCCGATTCTTATTCGCTCACTATTCTTGTAATTAGTCAAAAACTGTGATGAATCTGAAAAATCTCCACGTATCGCACTAACCAAGGTAAGGGAGAACATAAAGATTACTTGTGTTTTCTGATCCAGGGTTTCAGCTTTTTTTCAAAATAGTGCAGCCACTATTCCCCCAGTAAGAAAAAAAAAACTAACTCTTTAGTAGCATATTTTCGCAGCGATGTTTTCGAGACTTTGAGGAAATTTTCGTACAACTGAAAACAATAATAATGTTCACAGTTTATTTGAAATACTTTCGAAAAACCTTTTCATTTTGCAAAATAGCAAAGTCCAAAATGACGAGAATGTACTGCCAGATGATGTTCATGTCGGCCTCGCTGTTCAACCAATCACGCTTCATCATGGAGTTCACTGCAGATAAGGCGAAATCGATATTCAATTCGTCTTTTTCGATTAAAAAAACCAAGCTTCACGGATATTATGGGAAAAAAATTATCTTTAAAAAAATTTCCCACACATCTTTTTTTCAAATATTAGTACTGACTTTTTTTAGAAAAAGTAATTCTTTTTCACTTGAAAAAAATGAATTTGCTGGCAATTTCTTTTTTTAAAGTTTCCCTGATATACAACAATTTTGAACTCACCTATCATTTTTCATCAACATTTCACAGTGAGCCAATGGTGTAACGGGAACTCTGCGAAATGGTTAAAAATTTCCAAGAAAAATGGTTGAATTACTGATATTTGATGGCCCGAGTGAAACGCAATTCGGAACTGAGGACGGCTCCTACAGTGTACGGGAAACCGAGAGTGCGCAGACAGTTTGAGACTTGTCGAGATGATAAACTCTCAAATTTGAAATCAGTTTTCCAGGAAGATTTGGATTGGCGAGTGACTCACATCGTGGTAGCTGTGATATTTGCTGGAAATCTGGATGGCTGTCAAGACTCTCAACGGGATTTGCCTGGAGAAAGAGTTTTTGGGTGAAGATGAGACCTGACCTCGTCGAGTTCGTTTCGACAACCTCCCAGTGCTCGTTTTTTTTCGCTTCGCTCATATTTTGCTGGCAGATGAAATGGTGCAAACTGAGCATGTGGACGCGCATGAACCTCAAATAAAGAATCTTTGAATATTGAATATTTATTTCACTCTGATCTTTAAAAGAAGTTATAACCGATCAGGCATCTTGGGTCACTCAAAACAACCCTTGAAATTGTGCTTCTCCTAGGTAACATTATGGAATCATTTGATGCGACTTTAAACATCACAGCAAGGAACGAATCCCCTATAACCATTTCAGAAGTAAGAACATAAATTTCTTGAAAAGGTCTATCCAGTGAACGCGTCAAAAAAATATTGGAAAAGAAACTAATTTCAAATTTAATAAAAAAACTTTCCAATTTCAAATGAAGCTCATTTTTAAAAAAAAAGCTTTCAAGAAAAAAACTTGACTCGCACAGCTTGAGGCATCGAGTAGAGCGTCTTTAGACCAGTTACAAAACAACATGCGAAAAAAAAATTTAGGAGTTTTTTTGTTTTTTTAAACAGGCGATAAATTCCTCGAGATGAAAATATTTCTTGAACTTCGTTGAAAAATAAACTTTGAATAAAGCAAGGCGGCGGTGTACCGAACATCATGAGGAAGTCGGAGCCTGATGCAAATCGTGAAGATGTACTGAACTACCGGCGGCGAGAGAAAATCAAAATCTCCGGGCCTGGCGCTTTCCATGTTTTCTGCGAGAATTTCGCTTAAAAAGCTGTTATCCTATTCAAGACCCACTTTTGTTTTGTCGTTTCACTTCACATAAATGATCGACCCAGTAAATTTTAGGCATCAAGCCTATCGATGAGAAAAAATCTGAAAAAAACTTTGGTAGCGTTTCTTATTCCTTTTTTCTTTTGATTCTAGTTAATACCTATATCGATTCCGTCTTTGATCTCTTCTCTCTCCGGCTCGCCATTGTCCTCAGCCTCCTCTGTAACTGGGTTTTCAGCAGAAAGAACTTGTTCCGCTTGTTCTGGGATTTCCTTAGGCGGAACTCTCTCGGGAAATTCTGTTTTTTTCTGTTTTTCGGGTGGCGAGTCACTACCAGCCGCTTGCGATCTTCTGAAAAAAAAGTAAAAATTTTTCTGACTTGTCATATTACCTAATTACTCTATCGTCTGAAGCGGTTCTCCTTTTTTTCTTCATATTTCGTTCCTCAGCTTCTTTTTCCTTATCTCCTAACCATATTTCGAACCTTAAATAAATTCTTATTTAACCAGAGGTTTTAACTTGGAGTGAAGAAAATTCCCAGAACGAGCTTGATTTGAAGATACAAAAAACTTGTTTTTCGAACTTCGTTTGTACATACCCTGACGTTTCCAAAGACTCAATTAAGACAGCGTCATCTGTAAAATATTATCCTTGAAAGCACAACCACGTCAAAAATAAGGAAAGAACTATTTTCGAATATAGTCAACCATGAAAGTCATGCAAGATTTCTCCTCTGCTGTACCCCCCCCTTCCCAATTTTGAACATGAATGACTTTGCTGGAGTAGAGAAAAAAACTCTATAGCTTCTACCAAAAAAACGAAATAAAATGTATAAACATACAAACATGACCTGCTCAAGACTTGCTTGTGACTCGAAAACATGTGACACGAGATTTTCTTAAATTTTTCAAGCCAGTAGTGAATCAACCATAATTTAATATCTGAAGTCGTTTTTACGATTTTCTTCGGGAAATTTAACGCGTTACACATGAGAAAATCATCGCAAAAAGATCCCAACAAAAAAAATAAACGTTCTGTAGTACAGTACCGGAAAAGGAATAAAACTTCTTTTTCAAATCCTGAAATCGATTCTCGTTTTTCTGTTACACACATATAAAATGCTATAAAAAATTAAAATTAGACAAAAAAAAAGGATGATACGATTTTATCTCAAGTCCGCAAATCTCCGGAGCCGTTATCTCAGAGTACCGTAATCTCAATGCTCATAATCTCCGAAACCACTTATCTCCGAAAACAAATAACTTCAATTTCCTTTCTCTTTTTTGCATTTTATTTTCTTTTTTTTCTTGTGTTGTACTCAGAATACAATCTCCGACCGAAACTGCGTACGAAAGCCAAATATTTTCGTTTTTCAAACTTTTTTTATTTTTTCCACTGAGTGAAAATAATTTCAATTTTTCAAATTGATAATTTTTTCAATTTTTTCTTGTTCTTAAGCTTCTCTGATAACTTTTTCATGTGGAAAGCAAAGAAAAAAAGAGTGAAACTCGAACTTCGAAGTGGCTTAACTTAAAATTGTTCAGCTTCTCAATAAAAGTGGAAATTTGATGAATAATTAGGGTCCGGCAAAAAATTTGGATCGGAGATTGTATTCTGAGCACAACACAAGAAAAAAACAAAAACAAAATGCAAAAAAGACAAAGAAAATCGAAGTTTTTTGTTTTCGGAGATAAGTGGTTTCGGAGATTATGGGCCTTGAGATTACGGTACTCTGAGATAACGGCTCCGGAGATTTGCGGACTTGAGATAAAATCGTACCATCAAAAAAAGTGAAATGTTTTTTTTGCGTAGGGTACGGAGTTTGATCCGCATACAACTCTTGCATACCGTCCCTCATAAAATTTGTGTGGAAAGCGAAAACTAATTAAAACGTTTATTATTCATTTTTCCCAATCATACGGAAACTCGGTGACTTTGAGTTTTTTCATGGCATTTTGCAGTGTGGAGTAAATCAGTTTGTAATTTGGCTCCGAAAAGTATGTGAGACTGTCGATGTGGCTGCAAAACACAAATGATAAAGAGAAAAAGACTTTCTTACTCACTCTAAAATTGTTTTGTACTCCGAAAAAGGACATCCTGTGAAAAACTGTGAGAGGAGAGGCTGGCTACGAGAAGTTTTCTTCATTTCACCGACATCTTTTATTTCTGTCACAACTTTCCAAGGCAGCGCGGCGTTCGTGAAATCTACTAACATGTAGAACCTATAGATCTTTAAGTTTCGCCTCAGGTGCTAGGAAACCAGCTTTCAACGTCGTCGCGCCGTCCATGTTCTTTGTACTCGTGCGAAGCAATCGGCGCATACCGGGGCGTGCCCCTGTAAGGAGCTTTCTTCCGCGGCTGCACCATCACGTTCTCAAGTTGTCCCAGATGTCAGTTCGGATGCCAGAAACGAACCCGATCGTCTACATACCTCCGGCATAAGCCGAAGTCCAGCACATAAATCTTCCTTTCTTCCCCGAAATCTTTCCTTCCTATCGCGAAATTTCCTGGCTTAACATCTCTGCAAAGTTGGGATAGTTGATAAATTTAGCAAATTATTTTTTTCTTTTCTTATCACTTCTCTTTTGAATGTTTTGAAAGGAACCTGTGCAAGAACCCACACCAGTGCATCTCCTCGAGAGCCTCCAGACATTGAATGGACGCTCCGATGGCACAGCCGGGGGACAAATGGTTGTCGGGGCCTGTTTTCTTGGCGTCTTGCATGGATTTGCCAAGAAACTTCATGACCACGTAGTTACATTGTTCGAATCGACCTTTATCTTGAGATATTCTGTTAATCGATAGACTTTTGAGAAAAAACCTATTAAACTAGGAACGTGCTTAGCTTGTCTTGCCATTAGCCTGTTCATGACGTACAGTTCAAACTTTAGTAGCTGCAAAAGTCGTTTGAGCCTGTTTGAAAGCCGACTGACCCACCGGAACTTTCTCACTGCAACTTTCCGCCTTCATAGCATATTCTTTTCCTGACTGATCACGCACCTGAATATTTGATCACTTTTTTTTTAACTTCAATGGTACTCTACCCCGTAAACCGCACCAAAAGCGCCTTCACCCAGTTTTTTAAATACCTGAATTGCTTTCGCATTTGATCTTTTTCAGGCAATGAGAAATTCTTGTAACGCGACTTTTCAAAACTTTTAGAACGAATGGAAACCGTATAACGATCAATTGTTGCTCCAATCTCGTACTGGACGATTGTCGGCGTTCCCATCGCAGCCTTATTCGAAAATGAGCCTCTTTCCTCGAAAACTTACGTTGCGTTTTTATTATTTTTTCAATTGAAGAAAAGTTTTTCGTCCTAATTGAACTGTGAAAGCTAGAAAAAATTTATCGGCTTTTTTTTTGCCTTTTTCTTAACTGAATACTTTCATTTTCATATATAATCTATTTTTATTTACAGGAGAACGAAAAAAAGGTCAAATGAAGGTCTTGGCTTTTTTTTCATCTAAATTTGATAGTCTTTGACTACTTTTGGTCCCTTTGGTTTCTATTGAGACGCGAAAAAGCCAATTTTTCCAAATTTTTCCAAAAAGGGATAGCCAGCCAACAGACGAAGAGACTGTCCACATGACGTCTCCATCTCACAAACAACTCCACTGTAACATTTCGCGCAACCCTACGACAGATTTCCCACCAGAATTCTCAGCTGTTTTGACCATGTTGGGAAAACTTTTACTCCTCACGCTCATATCCACAGCGTTTTCGGCAACTCTGCGAGTCCGACGCGACTGGGATGACATTTATCCGCCGCGAATCAGACCCGTCGCTTACGTCGGCGACAGGTATAATCCTTTCTCTCTCCCCCCATGATTCGGGTAGGCTTTATTCATGTCTGGAAGCAGTCTCAAAATTTAAAGAAAAAACACTTCAGATTATATTTATGAAAAAATGTTGTTTAAAATTTTTAGGCCAGTTTACTCGAGATTCGTCGAAAGAGCTGGACCGAACTCTCACATAATTTTCGACGACAACGGCGTTCCATACGTGGTTGGTTTTCCAAACTCAAAATTATTCAAATCCCATTTTCAGGTGGAAAATCGAGGTCCCGTCGTTCGAAACTTTCTTCTTGCGTCTAAAATGAATCGTATCGCTAACGGCTAGAAGTTTCTTTTTCTTAATGAACATATATGTAAATTTTCTCACCTCTTATTGTTAATGACCCAGCCTGCCTAATAATTTAAAACGTCTGAAACGTTTCGCAAGCTCGAAAAATATGTTCATTTTATTTTCCAAAAGTAAAGCCTCGAAAATCTGCTGTTTTAAAAGAATACCAGATACAAATCATGGAACTTTGAAGACCCATACAAAATATTGTTTGATCATCCTTTTTTCATATTTGAAGACAATTGCGGTTTTTTGAACAAAATCAATAAGAAGATTTCGAGGTCACATCTTATCAGCCTTCGCTTATCCCTCTTTCGCTTTCTTTTTGTTCTTCCTTTTCCTTTCCGTTCAGTCACGCCTAAATTATTTTGCTGATTTCACTGATTAATAAAAACTTGTGGACTTTGTTTGGAAAGAAAAAATGCTGTTGAAATTGGGAGTGATGTTTGCCGCTCTGGAAGTGATTTGCGCCTTGACCCGTGACGAGTTGATCGACCATCTCCGGCATAACCAAGGTTGTTGGTCGTTCTTTAAAGGAAATTTGTCTGACAAAGCAGGTGAAAAGTTTATGTTAATTATGAACGAGAGAAGATATGCTTCAAGTTTTATAAATGCTTCAAACGAAATAAACTTTCAGCAGGTTAAGATTGGAATTAGAAGTGATACTTTTGAGTTTAATTTCAAATCTTTTACAGCTACCCGGAACACTTTCGATTCTCGAATCCGGCAAGGCGATTGGATGAAACCCATCGGCTACGTTGCTGGAAAGTCTGAACTCTCGGAATTGTTTCTCAAAAAAGCCCAGTAATGCTTTAGACCAATCTGGCCTCGAATCCTGGACAAGGTCCACTCAACTGGCGAACTTTTCTTCGACGACGATAACTTTGCCTATCTGGTTAGCCTGTTTCAATTGATTAAGCTCGAAAAAAATAAAAAGTTCAGATGCATGATAGGACGGCAGCGGGTCTGGTGAAGAAAATGGACCGCGAGGCAAATTATCGCAAAATAATTCAGTTTCTTGAACGATACACCGAGTAATTCGTCCTTTTTCAAATTTAAAACGTAATAATAATAAACTTCACTTTGTTTCTGCAAATCCCACACAAAAAAGCTATCGGTTCTAGAAGTGACGTCAAAGAAGAAATGGGTTTAAAGTTCAGACTGAAAGATCGTCTTTGCTTCTTGTTTTCCTGTGACTGTCGCTTTCTATAAATCATTCAGACGGCCCCCAACCATTCACATTCCTTGTTTGTTTCTTTTGACTGTGAATATAACTCATTTCGTAGACTTTGCACGAACTTATGAAAATGATAGTCCCTATCATTCTCCTCACAATCTTCCTTTCGCCAGAAGTTCGCAGCTTAACCATGAGAGATCTTTTGAGCACAGAACCAGGTACGTCGGAATAATTAATTTTCAACTTGTAAGCAATCAAATTCGCATCGTATTATATTAACATTGCTTTTTCTCCTTTTAGAAGGGAATTCAAAGTATTCGTTCGCTGTGAGACCCATCGCAAACGTTGCAGGAGAGTAGGTCCTATTCCAATACAAAAAATGAATTTTGATTTAGGTTGGTGTATCCAAGGGACCAAGACGACAATCCGTGGATCCGCACCAGGAATGCCAAGTACAACGAGCTCGACGACCTTCCCTCCGAGGCTCGATGAGCTCTCGACGACCGTCTAACCGTATTTTTTCAGCAGCCCACGGACCCCTATGTCAACCGCAACATCGAACGCGTCATGCGTTTGCTCCAGCGAGAGCATCGCATTTGAGTTGCGGAATCCAAGAAAGTAATGGTCAGAAAGGCACACAAAATTATCATTATCTTTTGTTACTCGGTTATTTTTCAGCCCAGAAACTTTCCTTACTCGCAATAAGAAATTGCATGTATAATATGCTTAAAACCGTCTTTCAAATCTTTTTTTTCATCTGTTCGATCTCCATGCTACGAGTCCGTCTTTGAATAGTAAAAATGAATAAACTTTTTGAACATTTTTATTAGGGTTAGCGCAAAAATATTCAGAAATCGATGAAGAAAAAATACCCGTTGAAGTATTGCAAGAATAATTTTCTCAGAATTTCGAGAAGGGTCAATTCATCCAAATCTCTTATCACTACAATAATGAGAATTTACAAGGAGCATATTAACAAAGTGTTTGAAGCTGAGGCTGCAAATGTGAGAAAAAGGCTGGAATTTGTTGTGAGAAGGACCATCACTCGTCCTGTTTGAAACCGAAAAGTGATATGTGAGGTAAGTTGTGGAATGAGTATTTAAGAATTAGGGTAGTCAGGGTTGAAAAGAACCGGCATGAAAAACTCGAACATGAGGACGATGGCCATCACCGCCACAATGTAGAAAATCACGAAGAATCCGAGCTCTCGGCCCTGAAGAATAGTTTTATTCGTTTTTTTTTATCGTGAATTTTCTCCCTTTTTCAGTGAGATAACTAGCAAAAGCCTGAGATAAAAAAGTATTTGATACTTCCCCGTAGATGGGCTTTAATATTACAGATTGCTTAAATTTTTTTTTCCAAGTGTTTCGGTCGGTGTTTCATTCGAAAAATCAAAGTTCAATTGGAAACGTCTACGATGAAGTCGATAATTGTTCAAAAAATACTCCACGATGATAAAAAAAAAATATTTAAAACCATATTCAATTTAAAATTTGAAGACTTTTTTTGAACTTATCGAGTTCAAGTCATTGCTGGTTGTACATTAAACATATGTCAAAGAGCGGAAAAAGTCTTTCCTGAAGCGAAAGTATCGCATAAATTGCCGCATTACACGCCATACTTCCGGCCCACAACCTGGGCATTCAGAAATTTTTCACATTTATCTGGGCTCCAAAAAAAAGAATAAGAACAAAATCTTTTTTTTATTTAAACTTGTAGTAAAGAAACTGACCCTCAAAGTGTTGACGAGCTCTTCTTTGTTGTAAGGATCTTGGTCCGTTCCGATTACCAACTCTGCAAAGAAGTTTTAAATGAAATACTTGAGACAATGACTTTTTTCTCAGGTGTTAGTGGAAGATTTAGAAAGCGATTACTATGGTTATTGATCGAAGAAAAAAGCCATCAAAATTATGAGCGGCTTTTCATGCATTCGCATTCTGCTAGAGGATTATGCAGGCGACGCAAGCAAGAAGAGTCTAGAATCGTTTGAAAATATAGGTGGCCAGCACCTTCTCACAGGACTGAAAAAAGGATTGTTTACAAAACTATTTTTAAAAAAAGAGATTATGGCTAGTTATAGACAAGTTTTAAAGTGAGGTCACCTTAAAAGTTATTTGTAGGTTTTTCAACAAAAGTTCTCGATTATCTAGACTTCAAAGACTTGATATATATTATTTAGAATCAAAAGATACCTTTTCGACCTTTAACTGTTTTGGAAGGCATGGAAAGTGCGTGGTTGCCGTGGAATAAGAAAAGAATTGTGAGCCGGCTCGGCGCTGAGCCACGCCCCGGGAGCCCACCTCGTGCTCTTTTCACGTACGGCTCCTTTTGAAAACAGGAGAAAACCAATTTGTTTTATTGATGGCCATAAACATAAATGTTTCATTTTGTCTCAGATAAAAGAAGCTTTTTATAATTACTGGTATGAGATTTTTTTAAAAAAAGTGAATCTTTATTTGAAAGACAAATGAAAAAATATCAAGCCAGTTGGAAAAAAAAAGATGAATCATTCATAAAATCTGCTCAACCTTTTTTGGTACATGAAATACATTCAAACACCTTCTCATCACACAAATTTCGCTACAGATGTGAAGATTTCATCGAAAAACATCGTGAATCAACGAAAAAATAAGTCTTTATTACCGGCTCCTCAAGAAAACTAAAAAATTAACTTTTTCACTATAATTCAGGAAACATTTTCAAATTCTCTTCAGTTTTTGAAACAACAAAAAAAACAGATAAATTCATGAACAAATGAAACAAAGCTCACAGAACTTACCGATACCAGTGAAAGGATGAGTTGCATTGGCGAGATGCTCTAAAATAGGGGGAAAAAAGGTATTTAACAAGAACCTTTCTTCCAAAAAAATATTCACAAAAAAATTGAGTAAATAAGTTTGAAAATACACGATTAGAGTTTGAAAGCTTCAATTCGTATCTAATGTGTATTTGCAAGCTTTCGTTTTCTTTTTCTTTTTCGTTAAGCCCTAAAATTGATAATCCTATAATCATACGAGTTCCTAAATTATAAATTACTCTAATTTCCGTTCTAGTCCAAAAAAGTGGTAGGAAGAATATGTATAAAAAGGACCTCCAATAGTGTCGGCGCAGAGGCCTTTTCCAACGAACGCGGCCATTTGTCTAACAAGGCGTCAAAAAGAGCCGAGGCGACGGAAGAGCAGACAAACAAAAAACAAGAAAGAAAAAAAAAATTGCTACTCTCTGATGAAACCAACTCTCAAAATAGAAATTGAAGAAGATGAAATACTTATTTTCAGGCAAATCCTGGGAAGTTGAAGGGAAGGTAACCATCAAATGATTGAAAGGTGAATGGAAGCTGGAGGGTTTTGAGAAGGCCTTGGTAAGGTGTTCAGAAGGTAGTCGGAAGGCCTTTGGAAAGTGAAAGAATGGAAATGATCCTTCCACCAGACTTTTGGAAAGTGAGTAGAGGCGTTAGGAGGCAATGTCAAAGGCTAAGGACAGCTTGCTGGAAAGTTTCTAAGCCCTTTTCCGAGGAGCCGGAAGCAGAATCTTCCCATTTTCGCCTAAGTTCTTTTTTTTAGAAAGAGGTTCGAAAGAGGTCCTGGAAGCCTAATCAGGAAGATGATTTCTAGGTAAAATTTGTAAATTGACATTAATTCGCCAAAAAGCTTTTTGAAATCTGATGAGGTTATCAGCTACTATTTGTGCAAAACTTGTTTGGAGTTATGAGTATTGAAAAATTACTTTTTGTCAACAGCCGAAGGATGGAAAAATTTTTCGCGCAGGTAGAACTTTATAAGACCTACATATAGTCCATCAAAAACTTTCGAAAAATTTTCAAACTTCTCACTAACTAAGAGGAAGTAAATCTAACTAAAGAGAAAAGAAAGACACTTGGATTGTTATAAAGTTGCAGGCAAGCGGCATTATTTATTCTTTGTTAGACAGAAAAACATAGACACAACGTTCTACATATGTGGAAGTTAGTTTTGATAAAATAAAAAAGGGATAGTAAAATAGGGATAGTTCGAGTGAAAACTTTCAAAAAAAAAAGCAAACTTTTAAACGGTTTTTCCGGCTTTTCGGGCATCAAGGTCAAGTCGTGGAAGCTTTCTTAAAAAGGGCGATTTGAGATATTTGGTAGTTTGAAACATTTTTACAGCATTTAAAAAAACTTGCGGAAACGTTATTTACATTAAAAAAATGCGCAAACTACTATTTTTTTTTTTGAACGGTTTTTCTGAGTGAAAACCGAAAGATCTTTTGAAAAACACAGAAGAAGTGGAGAGAAGCCGCGGAGGAACAAGCAGAATTTGTGTGCGGAGTGCTTGGCAAGAAGCGTAAGAGCAAACAGATTTTTGATTTCCCCTTCTTTTTCTCATTATCTTGGCGTCTTCCGTTCGGATCCCTGACCGATCAGCACTTGGCCTCTCGAAAGTCTTCAAAGGTTTGTCAAACTAAAGTATATTCGAACTTAGGGAGGTCTTATTGCCAACAGAACTTCTTGGAATCCGCAGGAAACGAAAATCTGAAATGAGAACAGAAAACCCCCAAGAAGATGAGATTTTCGAAAACAGATGGCTTTTAAAAGTTAACGACTTCTTTTTTCTCAACCTGAGTGAGAATCAATCTCTCAAGAATGATGCTCGAGCGGCAAAGCCTTTCAATTAGATTGAACGCTTTTTGGATTGCTCCCAGTTCAGCTTTTCATGTGAATTTCAAATAAAATGCGAAAAGTTTCGATTGTAATGACTTTTCCAGAATTTTTCATTCCAAAAGTAAGTTACTTTAGCGCCCTGTCGATCATAGAAAATCAAAAACTAAAATAAAAGTGAAGAGGGAAATGAAAAATTTTTGACAATAGTGAAATAAATAACTGTAATAATGAAAAAAAATATATTTACGGGGTTAGGAAATAGCGGCTTCCAAAAAAAAAAGTTCATTTTTCATTGGTATGAAAAAATAAGATGTTTCTTTATGGTTGATCTACCGATGGATTCTTACAAAAAAAGAGAGGTACCTGTCGATTTTTAGAGACACTATCATGAAAACTCTTTAGTTATGTAACAATTCGCTTAAGATAAAAGTGAGTCAATTATGTAACTAGCCGCATAAAATCTAAACAAACCATGTGTGTGTTGCCGGCTGACCTTCTTCTTGAACTGCACGTCGTTGGCCTTCTGCTCCTTGGAGCCGTTGCGCATCAGCTCGATGTGCTCGACGCCGACGCTCATCTGACGCCGCTGACGAAGAGCCGATAGTGACGACGGTCCTCAAAGTACAAATTGTCTTGGTTCTTCGTTCTCTCGTCTCGAAACACTGTTGTGAAGGAGCTCAAAGATTCACGAAAAACTGACTCGAAACGGAAGTTTGGAATTATAATTTCTAATGTAATTCCTTTTAAGTCAGTTGAGCAACAGCCGCCCCGCTACAAGTCATTCCAAGACAACCACTGATTTTTAATAAAAAATGAATATATTTAAAAACGGTGAAAAAAGATTAATGAATTCGAAAAGGTTAAGTATTGTAGACTAACGGTAAGTTGGAAATTTTTGAAAGAAAGAGCTTGAAATAGACCATCAAAACCTTAAGACTTTGTCGCATTTTCTGCGAACTTCACGTGGAGCAGAAATATATAAGAGAGGAGATTAGGTTTTCTGGCGAAAGCTTATACCTCTCCATAATATTTTTTTATAATAGAGGTGGAAAACATAATAGTTTATTCACGAAAATGACGCTCGAAGGATTCTAGGAAAATTTACAGCGTGAATATTTATTTTTGGTGTTGAGATGAAAACGAAGTTGTTTTTTCTTCTGAGTAAGAATGCTGCAAATTACAGTGGTAAAAGTAAATACGTACATGATACTAAGCTTAAGACATAAACAGAAAAGTTTTGTATTCTACTTTGACTATAAATTTTATAGGTCGCATTTTCAGGAATATATAATCATCTCCTGTACACGAATGAAATGTCGAAGAAGGACAAGAGAAAATAAAAAAAAACCCCCCCATTTTGAAACAATAAAATGAGGCCGAAATCCTTTCACCTTTCATGAAGAAACAGCGGCTCTGGGGGCTAATGAAAGACACCCGGAACTCATATTGGAGGTGTGGAAGAGAAAAAGAAAACAGAAAACAGGGTAATGAGTGAAGTGGAAAGCGACGGGTGGCTGGCAACCGCAAAATTTCCACCCAAATGCCACTGGACAGGTGATACATCGAATCACTTGGAGAAAATAAAATTATGACCAAAATTAAATTTGCTTCGAGAAACATTAAATTGAATCAAAACGAGGGTTTCAAGTAGAAACTCGTAATAAATTTCTAAATACTCAGATAATTTCTCGAAAAAATGAATTATACCATAGGAAAAACCATAAGACACGATTGATCATACATAGAAAAAATGAAACATTAGCTAATGTCTCTCTAATATTAGAGCGCTTTGAATTCAAAGAAAATTAATTTTCAAAACACATTTCGCAGCAGAACGACGCAAAGTCGCAACCCTGACGCCTCTCGACGAGCAAAAGACGAAAATTTGATATTTTTTCTCATTTAAGAAGCCTTAGGCTTAAGCAATATTTTCTTTTTTTTCATAACTTTGGGGAAAAAAATCATGAAAAATAAGTTTATCTCCTCAATTTTTTTGCTATTCAAGAGGGATTTCCTGTAATTTTAGCTAAAGGGTTTTTTTAATAGTTGAAGTGAGAGGGAAACGGCTCCTATACACACGATTTTTTTTTCTGTCATAGAAAGTTGAAGATACTTTGATATATTATAATAAGTCATATACATGTCGCAGCTATTCGAATGTCAAGTCTAGAAAATAAATAAGAGTCTTTGAACAGATATTTTAGACTGGGAATTTTTTTCATGAACGCTGTACTTTTTTTAAATAATTTTTTTACACAGAAAAAATAAAATGAAAACAAATTCTGCAGCACCAGTTTTCATTCGAGAGCTTCTTAGTCATGACAATTGATCGAATGAGTCAGATGAAGAAATAAACGATTTTGGAAGCAAGCAGAAGTGGAAGAAAACTCAGGAAAAACCTGGGTTTCCAAGTGTGAAACGCTGAATGGAATGATTTTTTTTTCACGTGAGGCCGAGTCAAAGAAAATGGGCGGTTCTTCGATTTGCGCAAAATAGGAGAAAATATGAGCGAGTCTGCTCCCAACGAAGTTATTCTCGTTTTAGTTTTTGGATGTTTCTTTCTGATTGGTTTGAAAATAAAAATAAAAGTTTCGAAATGATATTGGAATTTTTAGGATAGTGATTTCTTTTTTAATTTTACATGTTTGTAAGTCTAAAAAATGAATAGTTTTTAGCACCTCCATATTCGTACCTCTATATGAAAGAAAATATAGCTAAGGAAAAAAAAAAGAAAAACTTATATTCCTTCAGTGAGAAAGTTTTTTTCTCAAAAATTTAAAACGGACAATAATAATAGATAGTTTATTCACTGCCATTATTTAACATAAAAAAATAATAAGACCTTCCATATTCGGAAGCCGAAAACAAGAGAATTTGATTCACAAAAGAAAAAGCTGAATGCAATATAAATATCGGAGAGTTTTCTACCTATTAAATTTCTTTTTTTTCTTTAGAAAAAAGCCGAGAAAGACTTTATGAACCAGCTTGAATAGCTCTCAGGTTCGTCGTCGTTAAAAATGAATGAGGAGAGAAAAGAAGAAGCTTTTTACTTCTTTTGGCGGCGTTATATTTGATTTCTGCGCCGTTCCCATGTCAAATTCCATCAAGCGCAACGAAAATTGGAGGCTTTGTGATGCACTTTTGCACAAAGTGGGACTTATATTGCCACCAGATGGTGCTAAAAATATTGGATTGAATCGGAATGTAAACAAGTGAGACGGTTTCCATATTTTGGCACGAAAAGAAAGAAAGAAGAGAGAACCTGTGTTGACGCGAAGACGTTCAGAGGGAGAAGGCGTCGAATTGAACGGATGGAGCAGGAAGTGAGTACGCAGGTTGAAACCTTATTTCCCGCGGGAGCTTCCACAGAGCCTTAGCCAATTCGCCGCCCAAAAACAGCTCGTATCCTCTCTCGTTTCCCATCAATTCGAACGCCAACTCAGTCAGGAGAGAAGATTTCTTCTTTGGATAATTGACGGAGGCAAAATAAAAAGGGCAATATTGCCTGCAAGCAGCTCTTTCATTATGTTATGGGCCAATTGGAAGAATGAGTTAATCTCTTTTAGAAAAGACGTTTGAACTGTCGTTCGGCTTGGTGTGCTTTTTTGATCTATCGATAGGAAATATTGTTATTAACTTAAAACAGAAAAAAAATTGGAGAACTTAAAGAAAAAAAATTTCAGAAAAAGGAGAAAAAGAAAGATAATAAGTGAGAGGACGAAAATCAATTAATTTAATTTCTTGCAATAGGGTCGCATTGATAACGGCCATATGAAAAATTCTGAAAATTGAATCAATACGGCGTCAAAGTCTTTACTATTCCCTTGTTTCGAGTGAAATAAATATTGAATGACGCCCACCACGTGCCACTGGAGGGTATTGCCGTCGTACTGCCTCTCCGAGGAGTGTTTGCCTTGGCGCAGTCGGCAAGTCTATCAGCTGTCCTCGCGGGGGTCGCTGGTTCGATTCTCCTCTGCGCCTTGCTCAGTCCGTTGATGACACCTTTACAACACCATAACGATCTCTGAAATCACATGAGTGAATCTTCCATGCAACACCATCTGAGGACTTTTTGCACCTTTGATTTTGCTGAGTTTAATTCAATGAATGAGCATATAATTAACAAAAAAGGATTATTTAGGAGTTTTGATGGGAACTCCTGTTATTTATGTTGCAGAGAAAAAATTTCGATTTAGGAAGGGCAGCGTTTATGAAGGAGCAAGAGCGGCATGGTTAGTGCAATCTCCGTGTTCCGCAGCGAGAGACCACTATGGCGCAGCGAGCAAGTCGTCTGCTCGGCGCTCACCAGGTGCAGGGTTCGAGTCCGCTGAAGACTTTTTCAATTACCATAACGATCTGAAGGAACGTGAGTGATAAAAAAAATACCTGAGGACTCTTTTGGTTCTATTTTACGCAAAAGTTACCTGGTTCTGCTGATAACAATGTGTGGACAAGGTTAGTATTATTTAACCTGGAAATTAATGTTTTTGCTTTCCCATCACTCAACTGTTGGTGATAACGTCTATTTTCAAAATCTACACCTTGGAACAAATGGACACGGGCGAGCAGAAACCAAGGAGGTATTTTCTAAATGTTATTCATTACGATTGTTTTCAGACACCTCGATATTCTTCTCATCATTCATTTTGTCGGCTCGGTGGCACATTTTCTAGCCGCACTTTTTCTATATTTTTCGTGGAACAACCTACAAATTTGCGACGAAATCAGCAGCAAAGTCGGAATCCTTCACTGTGAGTATAAATAAAATTTCAAGGGCTGAATAGATGAGATATCAATGGTTTGTATTTCGAAAATCTGAGGAAGGCGATCGGAATTTCAAAAAGTTTGGTTGTAAAATAAATGCGGACATTATTTTTTTTATTTTTTTTTGTAGTATTCAGACTTTATCAGCAGGACTTATTACTGAATAAATATAGTTTCTAAAAGCGATTTTGGTGAAATCTTTCTTACATTTCAGTGGTCCTTGTTGTAATCTACTGCTTGGCGACTTTTCTCAAGTTGGCCCTATCCCTTCGACATTTTTTCATCAGCAACTTTCAACCAAGGCACCATCATCGCATCTTAGTATTGTGCGTCTGAATTTTTGCGATTCTGTTATTCTAGATCATTTCAGTTCTTCCGCAAAACAAAGCCGCTTTGGCTTGTTTTTCCCAACTTCTCACGCAACTTTTTCTCATGACGAGTCGAGAATGCGGAATTGAAGAATTTCCGGTGAGCTGAAGGTGTTTTTCTGAATTATTAAATGACGATGAGAACACCAATATTTGTAGGAAACAAAAATATTCAATTTTCCCTGGCTTCGACTTTTTTTTTGCGTAGGTCTCCTACGCATGGCTTAAAGCCTCAACCAGCGAAATTATTTTTGGAAACAAATTTCCTATCATCAGATTCCAATACTCTAGCTGGATCCTTGGAAGGCCGAAAATAGACTCTATTCCAGAAACCAGTCTTCTACACGACAGCTTTCTGTACGACGTCCGTGCTCTTCAACTACGTCTTCACCATGTTTGCCGTGAAATCTTTCAAGCGAAAACAATGATAAATAAACGTCTCCCTACAATTCGAGTACAGTTCTTCAACAAACACAAGTGTTTTACTCGCAGCAAATTTGTCGGAGACTCCTCCTCCTTTAATCCAACTTGTAACACTTCACCTTATTCGAATTTGAGAATCGGAGGGCGTACAAAAGACGCCCAATTTGTCGAAAACATTCGATTTCTGGTTCCCAAAACCACACAGTCTTCATTCTTTTGAAATTTTCTGTCAGTGGTTTATCATTTCGCTCAAAAAAGTATTTGTTCTTTTTTGAAAAAAAAGAATGCTTCGAAGTTTTTCTCCATTCAATTTTCGGCTCAATCGAGAAACTTTCTGTGGGCCTGTTGTGCTCTGTGAATAGAACAAATGTGCAAAGGATAGCTGCCCTCAATTAACTGTTTTTTTTTTCCGAGGGATTTCCACAAATCGTTTTGTTTACGATTCAACACTATATCCAGTTTTTCCTCATGTTTTATTTTTTCAATACAACTATTCTCCATTCAGAGACTCCAATATCTGCAGTGATGAGCGTTTCCGCACTTCCCAACTCTGTTAAAAGTCAGTTTCAAACCTGTATTTCTTTAAAATCTAATTTTGAATTTTACAGACTTGTTCCCAGAGGAAAATCTCAAGTTCGCGGAGTCAATCACCGAAAGTGAAGCCAAGGTGCTGAGAGAGGTTGGTAGTCGATTTTGTTGCTTGATTTGAATGTCTTTGACACAGGCTTTCCAAAAACACGGATGTTTTGAAGAATGCGGAGAAATGATCAGCCACGTAAGAGAAAAGTCGCCGGAATTGGCCAGACGAATGCAGGAAGTCTGGATTTACTTTGGAAGCAAATCATGGAGGCCGATTTCAGGTTCTGGAGGCGAATAAGAATCGACTGAGTGGGTTGACTCCCGAAGCGATCGCCTACTCGAAAAGAGTAAGCTCATTTTGCAAACTAGAAACAGAAGATAAAGAAATTAGGAAAGGTTGTGTTATCAAAAGACGGAGCGATTCGAAAAGGGATGATGAAAAAAAAAATAAATAAAAAGTTTTGAAACCCTTTCTAAAGCCGAGTTACTAACTTTTCGTTCTCGAAGAAGATTGGGAATTTTTTTAAACAATCTATTGTGTTTAGGCCAAAATTTTCTTAAAAATTACCGAAACTTTGCAGGTCATTTGCATGGTAACTCGAATTTTGTGCAACTTGACCCTGGGGAAACCGGTCGACGAGTCGGAAGCTAATCGAATCACAGAGGACTTCAAGGTGTTCTTGATTATTCACAAATTGGATTAAATTAACTCGCAAAGTTTTATGATGTTTCAATTTTTTCCAGAAACTGTGCGACAGCGACCGTCTCGGCATGCAGAACAACAATCCAGACATCAAGTTTCAGTGAAAATTCTCATTTTGTACAGAACGGCTGTATCCCAGATAACCGGAACGAAAAGAAAAGAAAACCTTTATTGTAGAGATGTTTAATTTGAACAAATGATGAAAAACTTTCAGTAAAGATAGTTGGAGCATCGCATCAAACAAATCGGGTCCTGAAAAACACTGAAGCTGAAAAAAAAAATCTTTTTTGAACCTTTTCGAAATCTTCCAAAGCGAATTTTCTAGCTGCCGCTTTGCAGTCAATGGCGAAAGAGGAGCATTTCAGCTAAAAAATCTCTTTCGTTTGGATAAAATATCTTTTGAATCAATTTTCAAAAAACTGAAGGTTATGAGTAAAAAGAAAAGAAAAAAATACTCCTTCGGTGGTGCAGGCGCAAGAAGTACAAGGCGAGGTTTGACCTGTGGCGTGCAAATCAATCTTCTGATCTCCGACTCGACAGCTTTCTGAACAAGAATGTTTGCAATGTTCTTGAATTTTTCCATTACTTTGGTCTTCCCATTTGCTAGTATCGAGTTGTTTGAACAGAGAACAATCGAGTTGAGCATTTCTGCAAGAATTACAATAAATTTTTTTTTCCATGAGTCCCCTTTCGAACATTCGATAGTTAGAGAACGTGGTAAACAAGAAGGCGTTCAAAAAAAAAAGTCTTGCTCTCTCGTTTTTTACGCTGTATAACTATTGAAGATTCAAACCTACACTTTTTGCCTCGAAAAATTAAAATTAAAAAAATTGCGAGAGGAAGGTTTTTTATACTGCTTAAAGTTTATTATTAAATTTAGAAAACATACAGAAAATCGTCTGGGATGGAGAAGACGTCTCTCGCAATGTGAAGGGCCTTCGTGTTGGCGCAAATCAACGACGCCATCGAAACTTTTCTGATTTCATCCAACTGGCCTGAGATATTTTGTGAGTTTAGCACTGAATCATCTTCCAACTTGGCGTGAACTTGACGTGTTCGACGTTTGACTCGTAGAAAAACCTATCACATTGTTTGAGTATACGGAATTGCTCGCTGATGATACAGGCGGCAGTGGGACCGACGATGCCGCCGACGACATTTTTCTCGGAGATGATCCCGGTGAAGAGGTCGACGTCTTCTGGAGACTCGTAGACGCTGCCGAGCGCGTGGATCGTGTCCTCGCTGATGTCCGCGAAGAGCGAGTGGAAGGAACTCAGAGGTCTCAGACCACAATACTCTCTGGAGAACAAACAGTTTGTTCGATGATGATACGGAAAATTTTCATCTCATCAGAAGCTGAATTCATCATTAGATGTGTAAAACTCTTACAGAGAACCACTCGTGAGAGACGAAATAGAAATCCCTGATAATCATTGCTTATAACGGTTTCTCAGCTACGCCAAAGTGGTCCTTACAGGGGTAGGGGGAAAAAGGTATCTCTAGAAGACAAAAAAGGGTCCGTTGTAAATATAAAATTGAAGTGGTCTCTGTAGGAGTTTAGTCTGAACCGTTTAGACTGTAACCTCCGGACCCCCAAAAGCTCAATGGATACCGATTAAGTCTTTTAATCTTCTTTTTTTTTTAAGTTTATTGTATTTTCTCGCTTCATTTTTCCTTCATAAAACAGGCTCTGATCTCACATAAAAATTTCCGTTTTTAAAACCATCTACAAAAGAAAGCGAAAAAATCTTTTGACATTTTGAAAATTGCGTCAACCTGTAGCGATTATAAGGCGGGATGCCGTGCTCCCTTCCCCGTTGGATGTTTATTGCAGGCAAGTCCAGGCCGCTTCTCGGTTTCCCCGGCTGGGCGAACAAAGAATTCCTGACCGAGAATGTTCATTTTCTGATGACAGAAGTATTGCTACCTGAGGGCGTCATCGACGTGTCTGTCGGTCGCCATCTGCGGCTGTATCGACATTCCTCCCAAAATGCCTTCGATCGCTGAAAGTACCTCATACACCCACTTATTTTTCAAATCAGTCAACCTCGGTCTTCGTATATTTTCGTCATGTTCAACAGTTCCACGGCAAGATCCACCACATTCACCACGACGCCTTCTTCACTATCTACTATCGGAGTGTGTCGGAAAAAAAACCAGCTTAAGTGAATCCAGGTATTCATAAGAGAACCTTGTGACAGTAGAATGTCCGAACCGAAAAGCCGCCGTCGCAAAAGGCTGCAAGATGGAGGCGTCGCACTTATCGTCATACTCTTAATTAAAACCCTTTTCTCTTTCCCAATTTTTTAATTTGATATTTTCAACCTCCGAAATATCCTTTATCTAGAGGTCGCAACTTTTTTTGCGACATGAGTTCCTCCCCGATAATTTTTGGAAGATACTCGTTGTAGACGACGTGGGCGAACTCTGCAGACACTATTTTTCTCGTTTCCTGAGTTAATTCACTTGTGAAGTTTTGAATCGAAGATACAGACTTGATAGAGTTTCTCATCGTCCCAATGACCATTTATTTCTTTGAGGAGTTTCGCGAGACGGTCATGTTCCCGCAAAAAGACGGTTTGAATTGAAATCAGTAAGGTGTTCTGAGAGTTTCGATCATCTCCTGGAAAAAGTAAACAATTTAAAAGTTTGAAATAGTTTTGCAGTTCAACCTGCGAGGAAACACGGAAAACTGGGCGCCGACAAGCAGCCGTCCTGTTCGGTTTCATCCGAAGGCGGCAATGTTATTCTGAAGACAAACAAATGTTTCAAATTTCTTCGTAAAATCTGTATTTAGACTCGTTTTCGAACAGTTTCAAATAAATTGTGATAGCTTCACTTTGTTGAAAAAATTGAACGCCCAAAAAAAGCAACGCACCAGAAAAATGCCGAATCTCGATATTCTTTGTTCCCCATTTTGTTTTTAGTTTGATTACTTGATTCGAGAAGAATTTTTCCTAAATAAAAAAAGGCTGTACCCGAAGTGACTGAAACCGGAAAGTCTCGTCGATTTGAGTTTTCCATCCGTGAATTCACGTAGCCGCTGTGCCTCGCAGTCGGTTGAGCCGTAAATAACAGAGCCATCCAGAAACGCCGTGACCTGAGAAATTTCTGTTGATCTGTGATTTGTCGATGATTACTTGGTTCATCTGGTTTCGGTATCCTAGCGTTTTCTGAGCCGGAAGAGAGCGGACGAGGGGAATACAAATCGGCTGAGAAGAGGCGTCCGTGAAGAAGGGGTCGTCCGTCGGAATCGGTATAGGGAAACAAGAGGGCGAGACGCTCCGCACCGAATCGCATCTGAAGTTCATTGGAATCAAGTTTCAAAGGATAATTTTCAACTACCGGCTGAAAAATTGTTTGCCACCCACAGTAAGTCAAATCTCTAACGACTCATAGATAAAATGATTATCACTCCGACAGATTAAAAATGGAAGAAGCCCGACCTCGTACAGTTCAAAGGCGTTCCGTCAGGGTTTTGATCGATCGGAGAGTGAGTTATGTCGTGATCTATGAACTGACCCATCTCCATCAGCATGTGCGAGTACTGCAACCGAGCTAGATTTCTCGATATAATTACAGTTATCACTTTAGGGCTTCGAAATGGCGCTGCATGGTGAACTGCGTTGGTGATGGCTCTCGGGGAGGGAAGATCGTTCCCACTGGAAGACTTTGACCGAGGTAGGTCGACGCCTGAGAGACAAACCATTTCAATTTTTGAGAGTTTCAAAACCATCTTCATAGGCTGGATCCAAAATCCTTCTCAGTTCTGTGAAGGTATTTCCGTAGTGTGGCCTCTCAAGATTATTGCACCAGCCGGTGAAAGACCTGAACCGTCCGTTTGCCGCGCAATTTGAAAGAAAAATACGAGCCTGAAGGAAGAAGTGGGATCACAGGGCATGGGTCTTGGAATGCAGTCCGTTTTGATCCTAAACCCCCGATTATAACTGGATGAAAAACAAGGAATTCCAACTCTTTCTGAAGAGATGCGCCGATGGAAACTCCTTGTACTTCTGACAAGGCAAAGTGATGATCGAACACCAACTTTTTGGTTGCCTGAACTTCTATTATTAATATCCCTTTCTGAAAGTCTTCATCTTTTCAAAATCAACTGCTCTTTACGGATTATCATTATGGAAGAAACAGTGAGAACAATGACCTGCAAGAGAATGAGAGAGACGTTGGCTTCCTCGACGGCCTCATCTTTGGCCAGCATCATTCTTCCATGGGAATGAAAGGCACTTGGCCCCTTTTCCGCTGAAAATCAAACTTTCGGAGGATAGAAAACAATTGAAACTATCGAAATTGTCGTTGATACGCTGAGCGCGAGCACTGTTCACCGTTTCAATGCAATCTTCTAAAACTTCTGCGAACCTGAACCCTTTTTTTCAGAAATATCTTCTCATTCAGGTGACCTGTTATCTGCTGGTAAAGAAGTTTCTTCAATCCAGTTTTTCAAGGAGGGATTCCCAAAACTCGAAAAATTACAGAAAATGGGCGAATTTCTGAAAGTTCCAGTATAATAAACAAGTGATTCAGATCCTACAAGAATATATCTGCCACGATAAAAGGATTCGGCTGAATTTTCAGTATTTCTGAGTGTCTGCAAATCAGAGAAGCCATCGTAGTTTTGCGGACTTCGTCCAGTTGTTTCTCATTCAAATATCGCTCGTACCATAAGTCATCGCCGAACTTGGTCTAAAGAGACTACAGATCTTCCCAAGAGAAAGAAGAAACTTTTTGGAACTGCCGCGCAATGATGCAGCTCAAAGTCGGGACCGAGAAGAGAGCCGTAGGAGGGCTTTTCGGACAGAGCCAGCACCATCAAGTCCACGGCGGCAACCTCAAGCTGGGAGGTCTGTTTCAGCCTTATTTATAACAAACATTGTCGTAAAGCTCTTGGACATTTCGTATAAATTCTGGATCCGCTGCCAATATTCTTTGAAGATCATTGAAAGATCCAACCTGCAAAGGTTTTTTATTCGTTTACGGTACATTCTTCGACTTCCTCTCCAACGCAGAGCTGTCTCCACTGTGCATAGGTGCCGATGGAGTGATCTCTTGACGTCATCAGCATCGACGACGTCATTTCATAGCCACTGCTCAACTTTTCTTTGGCTTCATGAGGTCCTGGGTAGAGAGCAACAGTGTTCAGAAGGTCCCTATTTATCATAGCATTTTTTCCTTTTTCAAACTTTCGTTACTCGACGTTTTCGAGGTTTGCTATTGACTTGAAAGATCCTTCTCGCATAAAGTTGAAAAACTAGAATTCGAGATGAATTTTCGAAAGATCGTTCCAACAGACCAGGCCAGCTCCCACAGCATAATCGTTCAGAGTATTCAATTCGACGCTCTGCTCGGTTGATAGTTTTGATAAACCAATATTTTTGCTGAAAGCTTCATGAAGTTCAAGAGAAATACTATTCATCCGAACAAGTCAAAATTTTCCAACCATATTTTTTTCTCCCAGAATAAGAGGAAGCCATTCCGTGAAAGCAATGTGCTGTAGTTCGGCTATAACAAACTTCCGAGCTTCTTCAAATAGTTGAGTCGATGTCAGCCTTGGCAGCAACACCTTAAACTGCTCGATTTTTTCTCTTCTCAATGAAAAATGAAACCTTTAGTTGTTCTGCAGCCCAGTTATGTTCCTCTATGATCAATTTTCCGAAAAAGCTGGCAGAAACAGCAACCGTTGGAATTTTGCCTCAAATGACTTACCTTTTGAAAAATTTGAACACATAAGTATCCAAAGCCGTAGACACTTACTTCATGAACATCATATAATAAACACTTTGTAAAATTTTTAATATGGGATGCATAGCAAGTTCAAAGCCATTCTGAATAAAATGAACAATAAAACAAACCTCGGTGTATATTACTGAGTTTAATTGAAAATAAATAAAATATATTTAATAATAAAACATTATTAATAATAAAAAAATAGAAATTAACCTCTATGTTAAAAACGCGTTCAAGTAGCAGAAGGACGCAATTCTACATCCTAACGCGCAAACTTTTTAGTGACATAAATATATATATATATATATATATATATATATATATATATATCTTATATAAATATATATTTATAATTTATATATAAACTGATCGAAAACTTTTCGCTTTTTCTTGCGAGCTTTTTCCACCCTTTTATCATACTTTGGCGATGTCAATTACACTTATAATTACAATTATTTTTCTTTTCTTTTTCTGATAGATCAACGAGCTTTTTTGTGGAATAATGGTCGAGATGCTTTTTTTGCTTAAAATTTTTATCAAAAGGCTCGCGAAAGGCTAATGCCGTTTTCAATATAATAAACATGGGTGATAAAAAAATTGGCTATCTATATATTTTAAGAAATATTTGCGAAAAACTGATTTTTCTAATTACCATCAACGGAAGGAGTTGAGATCTGATAGATGTGCCCGGCGTCGAGAGTCGCTGTGGCTCCGTTCATCTGCTCGCGTGGCCCCAAGGAGCATTTTCTCGTGGGAGCCGGCGAAGATCTCACGTAGCACTTTCCAGGTCTAATTTTTCACTAACATATAATTATAAAAAAAAAAACTAACTCGGTCTCAAAGCATTCTTCGCTTTCTCTTTCCATAAAACAGCAAGAAGATCCATCTAAAAATGATATTTGAAAAATAAAATGGGTCATCAAGAATAAAGTAACCTCCCAGCTTGATGATTTCCACCAAATCTTTGTATACGAACGCACTGAATTCTACGAAAACACTTGTTAATGACGATTTCTTCCAATTCTTTTTGCTGAGATCATTCTCAAACTTATCCGACTTCTGAGGAAAAAATACTTGAAAAGTCGGCTAGCGACAAAAGAAGGATGCGGCAGGATCTTTCCTTCGAAAGAAAGTGGCATTTTCGAAATCCCTGAAAAAGTAGACATTTTTTTCCGGATTCGGTATTGTTCCCTTCACCATCTTCATAATTTGGAAGGAAATTTCTAGCAAAAGGCGAAAATTCTGCCCCATCATGAGCATTTTTGTGGTTGGAGCATCTAAAGTTCAAGTTTATCGGGTACCGCTATACTTCCCGGACATTCCATCTAGACGACGGTACGGTCTATTGAAGCAGCGAAGTTTTTTGATCGGACAAAACTTCCAAGGAAGTTTGTAGTTTTTCCTGGAGCTTTTCATTCAGAATGACGTAGAGAAAGGCATCCAACCTCTTCAGAAGTCTTGTTAGTTTTATTGAAGTCAGTGCTGCGATGCTGTTGTTTCTCATTTTGAGCTCGCGATTTGTTGGAAAAGCTACAGTGGGAAATTCTGAACATTCCGAATAAGTTCATTTTCAAATGAAAAGAGAAGGAACTTCCCAAAGGTCTCACCTTGTTCAGCTTCATACAAAGCTATGTGAAATATTTTGTCGAGTTCTGAAAACCTTTCATTAAAAAAGGCTTCAATGTTAGAAAGGATTAAGGAAAAAAATAAACGGCTCACCATCAAAGCTTGCAAGCTGACTGAAATAAAGAATAGCGAAAACGAGTAATCTCATGATTCAGAACGAAATATTAACTTTGCAAAGTTCAAAGAATTTCAACGACCAGAACCGGCCAAAGACTTTAGAAGACTGTAGGAATACCTCCAGAGGTGACCTACTTCGAAGAAACTTTCCGTCCGAAGAACTTTTTCAAGAATCTCTCCAGACCTGTTTTCCACTGCTTTTTCTCAGGTTCTATTCAAATCTCCCGTTGTTCTTTTTGTTGGCTTTCTCCGACACGCGTGCAGTCAATTGCTTCATTTTTTGAAAAAAAGAAGATTTATGCGATGATTCACAAAGTAAATTGGAAGACTGTAGGAACGCCTCAAACTTTATTATTTTTTAATGAGCGGGATTTTTGGGTAATTTTGTAGGACATTTTCCAGTTACGAGCATTTTTTTATAATTGAGGGCTTCCACTCTAGTTCGTTCAAGTTTTCAAGTAACAAGTTCAAGTGAATTGTTCCAATCATAACTTCGCTCCGAGGAGGAAATAACGGGAAACTTCAGCTTTTCAAATTATTTTTTCTAGTGGAAAAACGCCAACTTAAGATAATCCCAATTCGTTCGATTTCATCTTTAATTGCTTTCCAATCTTTTTATCGGCCATTTTTTTTTCAACAAAGCATATTTTTGGGCCTACATTCTTTCGAGCCTGATCT